>WBMW01004327.1:1385910-1422589 GCA_013396635.1 Penelope pileata | reverse complement strand
TTTTCTTTTTCTTTTTCTTTTTCTTTTTCTTTTTCTTTTTCTTTTTCTTTTTCTTTTTCTTTTTCTCTCCCATATTCCACCAGAGCAGACTCTCATTTTATGTTGGAAGGTTAATGACACTGTAAATCTAATAGGCCATTTTAGTGCCATCATGTGGGTGTTAAAAGTCACGTGAGTGGTCAGGATCCCATATGGAGTGTTTTGGGGTTGTCTCGTGTAGGAATGGCTGGCTCCTATATGGCAGTAAGAGCCAGGTATGTTTTCAATTACCTTCTAGGACAGAGCCACTTTTAAATTAATTTAAAAACTTTTCCTATGGTTGCATTTGCCACCTCTCTCTGATTTTCTTTCGTAAACTCTTGTGTAACAAATTCACCTTTGATTCTCTCTAGAGATAATCTACGCTGTTTAATTTATTTATGCCTCAGGCTACAAACGAATGTGTCTTTGTGCTCGTGGCATGGGGATGGATGGCAGCAGGAGGGGTTCCCCAAAGTCCGTGTATCTCCTCCGTCCCTGTGCAGCTCTTCCTGCCCACAGGCTCTTGTATGGCCCTGGCACTGTGGTGGTAACACCTCTTCGGAGGCTCCATGTCTGCCACTTGCTCTGCGGGAGGCACTGAAGGTCTTCTGGGTTATATTCAGGTTCTGAAGGCAAGAAGGAAACTAAACAAGGGGATGGGAAACTGTAAGTCAGAGGGTACCTAGGGCAGAGAGCATGCCATGGAGAGTGAGGCCTGGGGAGCCTGTCAGGGGCTGGAGGGTGCAGAGAAGCGCAGGCCTGGGTCTGCACATTTGTGCCTGGTTCAGTTGCACAAAATACATCCAGATGTTTCCAAGGAGGATTTTAATGAACAATTTGGGTGCCAAGGCTCACCTTCATAAACTGCAGTTCCCTCCTGCCAGTGACAAGATATTGAGACCCTGGATATTTTAAATGTAGTGTGTTCATATGATTGAATCGGACCTCTTCCAAAGCGTAGGTTTTTCTTCCCAATAATGTATGTGGTTTTCATCACTTTGTCTGCCACTAAAGATTTCCACTGAGCCCCACCAAAATTTGTTTACTTTGGGAGGAGAATCTCCTAAAGCATAAGGATGATATAGAGTTCAAAAATGCAAATGATGTTGTAATATAGAGAACTCCCTCATGCGTCGTACACTTGGAGTATTTTGAAGAACAGTGACTGTATCATTTCCCATGGACACTGCTCCAGGAAATGAATAATGCTTAGGAACAAAGATGAGCCTGCAAAGATTCACACCCTCTTTACTCCTTTGCTTCTCCTCCTTCTCCTCCAATTTGCATCTGTTCTTCTAAAATATAGAAGTTTTTTCATAGAAAAATATCTGAAAATTTTTGAGCTTGGGGAGTGGGATGGTCTGAGTCTCAAATGGCTCTGAGGCCATTTGAGCATTTCCACTTTTACTTCTTGGTCGTGTTCAGCCTTCTGTGTCCCCAGAGGGGATAAGTCCAGTTGTTCTACCAGGACCGTGCTGGGGCTGCTGGGAAGGTTCGGGGCTGCCAGCACAAATGTTCTGCTGATTGCACTGCTGAAGGTGCCTCCCTCAAGGCTGCCTTTATTTTCAGCCACCATCAAGGAACGGCAAATATCCTTGTCCTGCAGTTAGCAGGGATCCAGCACAGCATCTGGGACTCCCAGGGGCCCATGCAGCCGGATTTCCTTTCCAGAAAAAACAAAGAGCAGAGACATTGGATATGTCCTGTGTCTTCCCTGATATACTACAGGATCACCCATGTCAGACACAGCCAAGGAGCTCCTCAGCAAGATGCGTGCACTCCAAAATAAGAGACCTGGTGGTCGCTTGGTTGTTGTGGAAGAAGGGACAATGAGGAGATGCATGCTGCATGGCTCTGAAGGCCTGCAGTGCCAGCACTGCCAGCGCTCGGTTCTGCCTGTCTTCTGCAGGATGCTTCCATCTCACCCATGGCTGTGGTCCCAGCCGTGCTGAGTTAGAATTTTGATGGTATTTATGCTAGAAATCCTTGCAATGTTTCTTCTATTCATTCCCCAATGCCTGCACTTCTCCAGTAGTGAGAAAATTCCTATCTCTTTGTGTAGGTGCTCCCGAAATCTTTTTAGTGGAAAGAAGTTTTTTGGGAAAGGACAAGTGACAGCAGTAATCGCTGCCTCCAACAGACCCCATCTGTGACATGGAAAAACTTACCATATCTGTCATACAGCAGGCATGTTTGAATGATTATTTGATGTTTTCTTTTTAAGCTTTTATTTCTGCAGCCTCTTTCGGAATGAATATCCTTTGCTTTCACGTTCACAGCCTGTGGTACCAAATTTCATTTTAACATGACTTAAAATATTCAGAGATCCATAAGCATTACATCCACAATTTTGGGGGGAAAATATATCCAAGTTATAAAGTGTAGAAAATGGGGTTTGTAATGAAAATGCTGACAGCACCTTAACTATCACTGGGCACTGCTATAAACAAGCGAAATGTTTATGTGCATGAGAGCAAATCCATGCAGCTCTGGGCTTTGCCCACTTTGGGGACCAGCAGAGCACAGTTAGACAGCTTATTTATTTTTCATGAAAAAAGCACTGGATTGCAGTATTTAATACGTAGGTAACTGCCCAGCACTCTGTTCGCATGGTCACTGGCACACTGCATACCTAGACTGGTAAATCAGAATTTAGGGAGCCATGGCCAGGATTTGATTTCTCTCCCAAACTGCAAAACAATTAGTTGTTCCATGAGCAGTGGTTCCTCCTTTCCGTTTCTGAATCATCTCTGGAGAAGTATTTAGCACTGGCTACCTGTTACAGTCGGCAGAAGTTAGTGTTTCAATAATGTCTGTAAATTTAAATCTGTCAATTCAGACTACTCCCCTTGATAACTTCATGGCTGGGAAGGGAAGCACTGCTCCTCCGCTGAGTGCTTGAGCCTCAGAAATGCTGGGGTGCTGTGAGCCTTTCCCTGCACAAGTGGGTCCTGTCTGCTGCTCTGCGCTGTGTCCCTCTGCACCAGGCGCTAGTGCCACCAATATCATTTTCTGGCTGCTTATTTTGGGCAAATGGCTCCTGCTGGGTAAGGCTGGCGTGGTGGTTGGGTGCAGGAGGTGATGCCAGCTTGCCTAGCTGCTGTCTGCATACTGAGAGTGACTGCAGCCACAGCCTGGTGTGCGAAGCAGAACAGTTTATGAACAGGTCACTGCCATCTTGCAGTGTCCGAACAGGCAGCAGGAGGAGGAATTTTAGGCATTCAAGCAATCACACGCAGGACAAGTTCACAGTAACACAGTGCAAGGGGCAGGTGAGCCACCTGCACGTTTGCTTTCCGGGTGCCTGAGATCTGAGCTGATGTTGTAATTCTATTTACACGGACATTGCAGCAAATGCCCAGTAATAACATTTTTTTTTTTAGCTCTTTAGGTTTTGTGTTATGAGAAAGTATGAAGCATAAATCACATCGAGCTACTTCTGGCCTTAAGCCTTCAGGATGCATTTGTTTGAAATCAAGAGCCAAATTCCCTGGATCAGAGTAAACTGTTAGGTGCCAACTGGGGCGAAATGCCAGCCTTTGAACTCATGCACATTATGTCTGATGTGATCCATATGCAAGACCTGCATCTTTCTCCAAAGTGGTTTCTTTTAATTGATTTAGCAAATTAACAATATTAGGCCTTCTGTAGGATAGAAAGTGCATTACTCACCGTGCCCTTATGTTACCCTGAAAGGAAATCTATTGTTTTTTGTAATGAAATGGTATCACAAGGAAAAAAAAAAGGTAGCAGTAGCAGGTAAAAGGAATCACATTCAGCTGTCAAGCATGTTTAATGAGGAATTTTAATTATGAGGCTGGAAATCAATGAGCATAACTTTAGCAATGAAGTCTTAAAGGGAAACTAAATTGCTTTCTATCTTGCAAAGTTTACTGAAGTAGTTTGAGTGGCTGCCAACCATCATTGTTCTGCGAAAAGGAACTTGAGGAAATTGCAAGTCACACTGTAGCGTTTATTGTAGGAATATTTAACAACAAAAAAAAGGAGGATTTCCATGGATTCATGTTTAATGGGTTCTTCCTAACTGATTCATCTCTGACTTACGGTTTGTAACAACCTTTGGTTTCGCATACCATATAAAATCTCTTCTTAGAAAAGTGTGGATGAAAGACGATTGGTTGTACTGAGAATAGCTAGTTTATGATTCAGAGGTGATACACATTATCTGATTTCTTCCCTATTCTTTGAAAATCTGTGCTGTGAGGAACAGCGTGGCAGAAGTGGAGTGATGACCTAAGCCTCTAAAACTGGAACCCCTGTAAATAAATGATCTTCAGGTCTCTGTAACGTGTGGCACGAGCTGCAGTGGTATCTCTGGGGTGTTATTGTAAAGTCATCTTGGTGCAACTGAAACCTTGGTAGCTTTGTACCTGCTCCATGACCTTTCGTTTAAGCTACAGCACGCTGTGTAAGGCCAAACCCAGTAGCTAGCAAGAAATGGTCCCCAACACAGATCTCAGCAGCGCCTGCAAGGCTGGGCTCAGCTGTTCCTGGACAAAAACAAGCTCAGGTTCTTCTCTAGCTCTTGCTGGAGGCACGACAGGGCAGAATTAGGCCAATATGCTTTGCAGCATGTATAGAAGTGACCACCACAAGCCTTGGAAGGTCGTATGTTCCCACCCCTGTGTTAGGTGTACTTCATTAGGTGAGCTGCAGTTCCTTATCATCCAGAGAGTCACTGCTGCTGCTGAGTTTGTTGTTGCTGTTTTTAGGGAGCCTCATTGCTTGCTGCTGTTGTTTAAATCAAGGCACATCTCTGACTCTCCGTAGCTCTTCCGAGCCTCACCACTTTGTGTCTGCCCAGATTTTTGTGCCTCTTGTTGGGGATTAATGGTCTGAATGAGCATTTGGATGTTGCAGCAAAGGGTGCTCTACAAACCCTTAATACACACAGTTTTGAAACCAATCTAGCTGCCATTCCATAGGAAATCCAAGTCATAGATCACAGTTATTGGTGTTTTAAAAGTGGCAGCGCCTGTTACAGGCTGGCCATTCCCCAGAATATAGAGGCATTTGGGGCTGCAGTGGAGAGGCATTGGCAAATGTGGAAGCTCTGAGCTCACCTGCCAATGCCCTGCCTGGCTTAACTGCTATCAGTCGCTCACTTTCATGAGTCTAAAATTCATGCAGCCCCAAAAGAAAGATAAATAAGAACAAGTCACTTTTCACCCTCCAGACACAGACTGAGGAAATTATTTCAAATAAAATATATCATTTCAAGCAGGGACAGATGAAATAGTTTTCTATTGAAGTTGTTCTCCCAGTTGACAGAACAAATTACTGACTTTCCTCCACTGGATATCTGAAGTATCTTTTCTAGAATCATAATTACATTCAACTCTCTGGCAAAGATTCTAATTCTTTGCTTACTTAAACTGTTTAGTGATGACTAGAAATCTTTATTGTGAAAAATAAAGGTAAATTGTGATCCAACTGCTATTAAACACTCTGAATCAGGTCTTTACTAGATCCTTCATTGATTTAATGATGATCTTCACGGCCCCAGTGGAGCTCTAGATGATGATACAACGTGAAGCTTCATCTTGTGGCAAAAGCTTGATAGCAGCAGAGCCAGGCCCACCGCTTGCTCTTTACTACTGTCTGCTGAAACCTTGGCCAGCTTTGTTAAAGAGGAAGGCATTTAAAAAGTCCTGTCAAACCTACTCCAGCACCATGCCAATCTGGTTTAAATGATTTCAGAGAAATCTATACCTTTGCCTCATCCACTCTACAGGATGCAGCGAAACTGTGACTAAATAACAATAAAGACATTTAAAATAGCATAAAGGCATTGAAATGCTTCTGCAAAATTAAAGAAATTCCCCAAAATCAAGTATGTTAAACAGAAACTCTTAGTGGTCTGGGACTAAAATCCAGGTGTTTGGGATGTGCATGACAGCACACAGCTGAAAGTCTTCATGTTTTGTCCCCAGTGACTGTGCAGTGGGAGGGGTATTTCAGTCCATGCATCGTTTCCAGCAGTCCTCTAGAAGGAATATTTTAGGGCAATTCAGGGTCATGTGTTTATGGCACGCATATCTGGCCTTTTCTGTCTTGCAGGGGAACCACTCACGATGAATGTCATATATTTTTGATAAAATTGAGGTAGAGATGAAGCAGTCTATATTCTGTGAGAAATCTCACTCTCTCTGTCTATAAATTCTCTCTCTCATCTCCTGTGTTGAATGAGCCTTCAGTTGCCCAGCGCTATTTCTCTTATGGTGCTCCAAGAGGCCACATGAGATTGAGGGGGGGTTGCAAAGCCCAGAAAACTTTACTGCTGTCAAAAAATAAAGAAAATTCTGCTCACTTCTCCCATGCCTTCACCCTTCAAAGGCAAGTGTATTTTCTCATCACTGATGCCTTTTATACTCCTATAATTATTTATAGTGAGTGTAGAAGTTCATGAAAGTGTGTAGCTTCAAAGAAAATATTTTTTTCCCTGAAAATGTTGAGATAGATTGTCTTCAAGCATATGCCTTTACATTGGGCAGGCAAACCACTAATGTGTACATGGCACACAACCAAACAAGACCCAACCATCTCCATGGAGAGCAACTGGGGACCAAGAGAGGAAAGGAAAAGTGAGCCACAGATCGTTGTATGGAAATGTATTTTAAGAATATTTTTAATTGATGAAAGAGTATTTCTTGCTAAATGTTTACATGCTAACTGATTTATAAGTCCATAAGAAGCTCATTTTAGTGCCAGCTCTGAGTCTGGTTATTGTATTTTGACTATCTCCTTCCATTCTGTGCCAGAGGCAGCCAGGGGTGCACAGGGTGCATGTTCACAGCAAAATGCCAAGTTCTGGGGTAAAGAAGGGATTATTCTAAGGAGTCAGTAACTTTGCTACCTTCTCACAGCCCTCCCGAGCCCTCCTGTTGCTTGTTCCCCCATACATCTGTTTGGTATGTACAGACCTTTGTTTTCCATGTATTCACTTGTTGACGAGTCTTCTGTGTCTGTTCTGCCATTCTCGGCCATTTTGCTGAAATCTAAAAAATTCATTCCAGCTCATGCCACGGACCGAAATCCTCATAAATTTTTCAAAGAATTTCTAATGCTATTGGATGGCTAATATATGAGATGATCCCAGTGTTGTGTCAGAGGAAAACCTTTTGAGCAGGGGATGGATGTACAGTGCGGCACGGCATATAAATCATTTTCAAATTAGTATTCTGTACATCTGGAGAAGAGTACATTTGTGTGCCTGCATAAATTGCCTGTGAACACATTTCAAAAACCTACGCTTAATCTTAGCAATGAACATTTCAAAAAGTAAATTAATATCTTCAAGGAGAAGAAATACAGTATATTAAGCAGAAACCCACTGGAAACTGTATAGTTAAGAATCTGTCAGCCTTTCCATTATAAGCCCTGTTTTCTGAGGGGTTTATAACTCAGTTATAAAATTTCACACCAGGCTAAAGGTTGGCACGTATCGTCTCAGTTTGGCAGGGTGACATTTTATTAGCTCTGAAGGAGTTTTGGATCCCCCGTCAATGGGATATTATTTTAAACCACAGAAGTGGAGTTCAAACAGCCAGGGGTGGCTGCGGGAAGGTGAGGTGAGGCAGAGCAAGGCCCCAGGCCCTGCACCTGGCTCCTGGGGGGCTCGCACCGGCCGTGCATTGCCGTGGGGGCACGAGGGTGAGGTGGGCATCCCGCTTCAGCCCCAGCACTGCACTCTGCCTTTACTCCTTTCCCCTTTGCAGGTCTTTAATTCTCTGTGGTTAAATGCACATCATGCTGAGGTTACAGGGCTAGTTGGCGGTTTATAAATGAGGCTAATTGCAGTAGTACTTTGTGAGCGTGAGCGTGTGTTTGTGGGTGGATGTGTTTGTGTACAGAAAAGAGCACTCCTTGGAAGCAGAAACAGGATTAAAATGTCCACTGGAATTGTAAATTTATTGTGCAAATAGCTTTATGATACGTTGCGTGTTTGGATTAATGCAATATAGATCCATTTTAAACATTGATCTTTAAGCAAGTAATGTAATAAATCTAAATATTCCTTCAAATTATTGTTTACACTGGCTGTGCTATAGATTAAAAGAGACAGTTGCCTTTATAAATTTACTTGTAGGGTACGTGGGTGCGTATAAATACTTCTTCCAGTTGTATCAAACAACAATGATAAACCAGACTGAGCCACGTGGACACTTGTACAGAGCCTGACTTACAAGGAGGGATCGAGCTGGGCAGCAGCTGATGCACACACAGCATAGAATGGGGGCTGTTGTTTAGGCCAAAAAGTGTGTAATCAGGCATGTAGAATAAAAACACTTTCGAAGTATTTAAACACAGGTATTGTTCCTTCCTAACTGCAATGCTTCTATAAGGAGGAACTGAGTAAACTCTACAAAACGTGGTAAGTTCCCTGGCTCGTTCTTGCTTGGAGCAATGTGTTTAGAGTGGTACAACTGAGGGTACCACTTGCTCTTCTTGCAGATGTCCTGTGGTGACATCCTAGCAGACAGAGTAAGTCAGGTTCCAAAAAATGGACCAAAAAAAAATGCAAGAAAAGAATGTAATTTCTTCATACACGGCAGGGGAACTGCAAAAAACGGCTTTCCCAAGTGCTTACGTATTTCTGACAGTTGAGGGAAAGCGTTCTTGGGTTGGGCTCTTGTGCCAAATCCATCCTGTATGGAGGCAGGAGCAGGGCTGTCCTTGGCTGCTGGTTGTAGCAATGAGCTGCACTGCTGAGAGCTGGCTGGATTCCGCTCCTGCTTGCAGCCATGTTACATTAATCAAACCGTGCAACTTTAAAACTCAGGAAGGAGAGATCGCCATTGGGCCCACTTGCTTCTCTTGCCCTCTTTGTTATCCCTCCTCTTTCCCATGTATTTCTAAGAGCAAGAAAAAACAGTGATTATAGTAAATTATAGGAAGCTGGCAGCAGCAGTAATTAACAGGTAATTATCAATAAACAATGTAACCACCAAAGCTTGGATCCCACCTACCACTTGTCAACAATAAAGTGATGGAGGCTCCACAGGCCGTTGGACAAACAGCCCACGGGGAGCACCACTGGTGCTGTTAGTGCAAATAAACAGCGCTGTGCCGAGAGGCTAAACAAAAGCCCAGCGTGGAGCGGCCACGGGGAGCGGGAAAGAAAAGCTCCCTCGGCAGAAAAAACAACACAAAACCCAACAGTGGTTATAGCTCGAAGGGCCAACCTCAAACCACTTGCAGTTTATTGCAGCCCCAAGTAAGTATCCCGTAAACAGCAGTCAGAAGCCAGCGTTTGGTGTCTTAAAAAAAAAAATCTCTGTGAAAGTGAAAAAGGAAAAGGCATTTGGGGGGAGATAAGACAGGAGCTGGAGGGAGAGAAAACACTGCTATGTCAGCTGGTTGACTACAACGTGCCTGATTGTGCTGTGCCCAGTGGTGTATTTGAAATCTGATTTAATTGCACCAAAGCAAAAGATGTGTGTGGTAACCATGAGCATAACGAAAATGTCCCAAAGGTCTGAATGGAGATGTGTCTGGGAAAACATCCTCCCATCCTCATCCTCAGGAACCAGGGGACGTTTGTTGGTGACTTCCAGTGAGGACTTGCATTCCTACATCAGGATTAAGGCCAACTTTCTGTTGAAGGGAGTCAGATAAGGACAGCAGAATGAAATAGGAATGTGTTAGATGCAGAGTAAGTTTTTTGTGAGTTAACATAACATAGCAAACTAATGCAATGAAATTTTTTCTTTGAGTTAATATCAGAATATTTTGCAAATATGAGTGGATCTCTACACTTCTTAGAGCATAGATTTATTGTTGTTTGGGTGTCAACTGTTAAACAGTTGACATGATTCAATGTTTAGATTTGCACTTAATAAGCTATGCTGGTATCCTACTGGAATTTATGTATTTAAAGAACGTAGAGATGGCAGTTTAAATGGAAGCCTTTGTTGTCTGTTGCTCAAAGGAAGCCCCAGCACGTCCATCGTGACTAACACGTCTCATCTGCGCTGTCAAGCGTCCTACCGGCCCTGCCCCACCTCCCCTACAGATCTGCTGCCCAGCCACTTCTGAGCTTCCGCTGGATATTGCAACGTGGCTGCCTGCTTTTTCCTTTAGATTGTCCATAACCTGCTGTTTTTCCTGAGGTTCTTCAGTCGCTGCTGCATTTTCTTAGATTTTCTTAGGTTTTCTTAATTCCGTTTTTCTTGGAGAATCCTAGATCTTCTAACAAACCCTCATGCTGTGTCCCCCAGTAACTTAAAAGTAATTAGGCAAAAAGTAACGATTTTAGACATCTATCATTTAATTTGAAATTACATATGGATTTAATGGAGGGGGAGGAAATAGTGCTTTGAGAGATTAGTTCTTAAATTTTGATTTAAGAACTGAGTTATTAGCTGAAATAATATGAAGTGGGGCTGCTTTTTTTGACCTTTCTAAAGTCTAGCCTAGTCAATTATTACTGCAGAGCAGGGAACCAGAGAACAGCTTTGAATCAGTCAGACCCAAACTGATTTAAGTTTGCATGGGGTCGAATAAGACATTAGTTAAAAATAACTAATGTATTCTTTGACCTCCGTAATGAGAAAGGACGTTTACAGGTTTTTCACTATACATCTGATCCTGTTTATTTCATTTTGTGATTTAAAGATGGACTGGATGCTCTTATAGAGGTCTGGATAATACATACATATTTTTAAGTTTTCTGTAGCTAGGTATTCTTTCAGTTATGAACTTTGACTACTGGTTTATATCATGTTTGTATTTTGAGACAAGGTAGAATAGGAAATAAAACCACGGATCCCAATGCCAGATGGATCAGAATCACTAGGGCTGCCACTTCTGAACCTGCTTTGAGAGCAATCCCCAGGTTTGTGCTGATAAACCTGCTTTATTGTTGTTTCCCAAGCAGAATTAGGCAGGTGCCATGGCTGTAATTCTCCTTCTTCCTAAAACCTTAATTATCTTCCCCTCTGCCTGAGCACATTTGTGCTAAAGGTGGGGGGGATACCTGAGTCACAACAGGGACAAGCTGGGTGAGGGCAGCTAAAGGCAGATTAACTCCCCATTCAGTGGGGAGAAAATTCTGCCAAGGTATTGGTTAAGCAGGGAGAAAATAGAGTGGAAAAGAGAGCAAGTGGTGGAGAAGAAGGAAGTGAGAAAGGAAAAGGAAAGGAGTGTTGATGGCAAAGTGGAACCAATCCCACCGAAAAGTCAGGAAGGTCCCAACTTTGGCTATTCCTGCTGGCTCCAGCTCTTCTTGAGGGCTTTCAGGTGGGATGTTACACACATCAGAAGATGGAAAACAAGAAGTTGTTTCTATTCTTTATGCAGATATCTTTCATTTCATTTCAACCCAATTCGTTGTCACCTTACTGTCAGCCAGTGCTTCCTTCGTTTGGTTCTTTGGTGTGCAAAGTCTTTGCAGCCCAGATTTATACAACTGCCTTTTTCCTTTGTGTGACCTGAGAAGATGCCTTTATAGCTAATATATTCTGTGCTGTAAAGAAAACAAGAGTACATCAAGTTTCCAGAGACTTTAAAATAGGCCAGCTGGCTTCTCGGAGCGCACAGCTTGAAGTGGTCACTTCCATTTTGGACTGAGCAGCGCGGCAGTCAGAAGGAGCGTTGATTAAATTGACCACAGTCCAAGGTTGGTGGAGAGCATAACACAAAGCGACTTCTCCCTGGAGCGAGCAGAAGATTTCTGATGTACGCAGAGATAGAGCTGGATCGTTTTTTCCCCATGTGCTGCAGTGTTTCCTTTGAAATAATACATTCCCTTAACATGAGCTACAGAAAAAAACATCATCTTTTACCATACAATGTAAGTTACATTTCACCAGTTGTACTCAGCTTCACACATGAACATTTAGCAATATAGATAGCACATATCCTCCTAGGCATTCTCATCATTTCTGTCGTACAGTTTCCAGGAACAGGGTTGCTCATATGAGTGAGGCTTTATAAGATTAAGTATGAATATAAGGCTTTCATCAAAGAGATGATTCTCACACTTGTTTCTATTTAATCAAATGGCTTACAAGATGCTTTCCTTCCTCATTTTCAGTGAATCCTTTCCTAGCGATGTATGCCAGTCAATGGGAGTGAATGAGTAAGGAATTTATTCCCATCGTCTGTTGCTCCTATTGCTTCTGTGCAGCACCTGGAGCTGCAATGCCCCAACACAACCAGGTGCTGGAACCCTCATGTCCCATTAAAATTGGAAATACAGGTTTTGACCATACTAAAAGAAAACGTCAGGAAGGTGTCAGAAACAAAGAAATATTATCAGTATTATGATACATGGGGGCAGCTCTCTGGGGCAAATGCACTTCTGTGTGCTTCAGGAGCATCCGTGTGAACAGAGAACATCCATCAAAAACAGGAACCATCTGAGGATCCTTTCTTTTGGGGGTAAAATGTTAGTGCAGTAATCCCAGGGCTCGCTCCAGCTCCTCGGTGGAGCACAACTGCTGAGTGAGAAAAGATAGCAGCACACGAGGTGTGTGGTACGTGGCACAGACCTCATACACATAACATCCTCACCAGTGGTGGGGTGCACAGGTGAGCAGAAAAGTTGGAGATAAAAACAATATGATTTTGCACCTGAAATGTTCTGTATTGTGCCTAATTGTCCCTACAATCTAGCTAACCCAGCTTGTTTTTTCTCATTCCCTATTTTTATTTTTTTAGTGATGTTTTTGCAGCTTTCTAGCTGCCTAAAAACAACTGGTTGTTTTCAAAGCAAAGCAAGCTTAGCACTTTTTTTGGATGTAACAGAAATCTTTTATAATCAGGCATAGGTATAATTGGGTGTCTCTGGCTAAGGAGCTTAACCGTCAAAGGATTAAGCTGCATCCTGATCAATGGAAGTGACTTCCTAAAAAACAGGCAGGGAAAGATTTCCTGTAGTTAACAGCAATAAGGGAGAGGAACTTTAAAAACAACTCTCTATTTGATAACTACAGAAATCTAGCTAAGTCTTAGGGATTTAGCCAGGGAACATATTGGTTCCAGCAGACTATAGTAAAGTTAATTAAGGATGATTAATGGAGCATTTTCCTTCCAATGATATCTGTGACAGAACAAAGCTGTCTGAGGCTTGTCAAGCAGAATTTGAGTTGAATGAGTATTTATGTGATCAAATCTGAAGGGCTGCCTCTTGACAGAGCAAGGATTCATCAATCAATTGCGCTGGCTTGCAGTGGTGGGAAATTGGTCTATCAGCATAGCTATACTCCCATCCCCCATTTTTTCATTCAATCATCCCTTAGGCTACAATGCATCTTTCGCTTTTACCTCTGACCACCTTAAGGGCTATCAGAGAAAAGTAAAAGCAAGAGCTAAAACATCTATTATAGTGGTTATTTCTCAGCTGTACTCATACAATTGATTTCTTTTAAGCAGAGGCCCAGGCACTGTAAAGCGATACAAGCCTGTTCAATGAATTAATTGGTTTTAATAAAAGTTTAGTTTTGAGCCTGAAGAATATATAGTGCTCTCTTAGCAGAAACTCTCCTATAAAGGAACACAACCTGCACAAAAGGCTCCGGTCCTGCCTTAATCCCACTGCCCTCATCGTAATCACTTGGTTTAAAAAGTTCCTTGGCTTAAAGGGAAGAGACGCCGCGTGCGCTCCAGTGTGTGTGTGTGTAATTGTGTGTCCACACCTGGGAGGGGAGTGCTGGCCGCGTCCACTTGGCTGTGGGGTGCCCTCACAGCTCTTTGAGCCCCAAAACCTGCATCGTGCCAGGGTTTGGGCAGAGGAACCATGGCATTGCGGATATCCCCCAACCTCAGTGTTTAATGAGTACCTCTGTTGTCTTCTGTGCTCTAGGTATTAAATGGAATTAACCAAGAATTTCATAAAATGATGCATCTCTCATGGAAAATTCAGAAAAACATCAGTGTGAATCAAGTCAGGGGCTCCATTTGCTAACCCATCACGTAAATAATTCTAATATAATGCTGGCTGCTCAAGCTTTGTTCTTTTTGGCCCTCACTGAGGAAAATACTCAAGCAGTATCTGAAATTGAGACAGCAAGATAGGCACTAAGCATCTCTGTCTTGAGCCCTGAAACACCACTGCTGAACTATTGTTCAGCAATTCAGATTGATCATGGGTTCAAAAACAGAGGCACCTCTTAGGGGCAATTCACCCAATTTCCTGTAAATCCCTACATGAGGATGATGAGGGTTGCATTCAAGAGGCCTCATTTCTCCACCAGAGGAGCATGGGTGTAGTTTGGACCAGACACCTACCCTGGAAATCTGCAAAGTTGGCAGTAAAAATTGCTCTGATCCAGTCATGGGCACACATGAGTTGTGTCTCCCCCTCACTGGATTTGCACACTAATTTTCCTGCTGAAGTTACTAGTAGAAATCAGATTTTTAGGACTTCTGTGAATTAGAAAGTTGAAGTTCTGGCTGTAACTATTCTGAGGTTTGGTACCTGCTTGTGCCATCTCAGCTAGACTAGCCATAAATTCGGGAGAATATAGTTAAATGTTCACTTTTCCCCAGACTTGTGTACTTTACACAAAGGAGTCTGAAGGAGGAAGCAACAGCTCTCCAGTGTGCCGTGACCTAAGGAAGAATAGATCACTCACAGATCCTCACTCTTTTCGATAGGTTTCCATGCTGGAATATTTCCCTGAGAGCTGGTACCTTTCCTGTGTGTGCAGCTTTTACATGCTTAAATCCTGAGAGTCCCCTGGTTGGCCCAATACAATTATTGTGGAGAGCATTTCTTTCCATTGGTAGAGAATACTTTTTTTGTACGGGCAAGCTTAGAAACAAGATGTCTAAATATTTAACCAATGTTATTTCAAAGAATTTCGTTATTTATCTTCTTTATGATTTATATTATCACATTCTCTGTCTGTAGTTGTGGTTTATCATAAGCAACCCATCTGCTGTAACAGCCAAATTGGAACATTCATGTAAGATGCGTTCCGATATCATAAACATGACAAAAGACAGATTACATTTAGTCTTTCTCCATGTTTAACCAGTTTAATTTGTTTCCTATGCAGAAGAGGCTCTAAATTTACTTAATATATGTTAGCACTTAGGAACATGGTTAGGAACATGACTAGGGTCTTAACCTATTCGTAAATAAATGGGAAGCTTCCTGTCTGAGTAAAAGAAAGAGAGAGAATTTATGTCAAACAATCAGGAATTTAATACATAGTGCTCTATTAGGATGTCCAGTTTGTGTACATACTCTTAAGGCATGATTACGAATAACTTCACTTCTTATAAACAATGTGACTGAAGAAATTACTCACAGATACAACAAAAAGGGAAAGAAAGGTAGGAAGTTTTAGCTGCAGCCAATAAAGGAATTACTTTCCCTGAAAAGGTTAAAAACTTGCGCATTTATTTTTGTTGCCATAATATTTGTCTTTGCAGGTTTAGCTTTCTTAAGAATCCCAAAGAAGATGCTGCGTTGGGAAAGATTTTAGTGACCTGGGTTCAAAGTCATATCATAGATCCAACATTTTCTCCGACAGCTTTGGTTTTAAAGTAACCCTAATGCTGGCCTAAATCTGTGAAGTGACTGTCCGTATTTATATCACTCCAGAGAGAGCTTTTAGTGATTACAGGCTTGATCCTGCAAATTGGATGCCTTCAACTTCTGCCGAATTCAGGAGAAGCCGAGGTCCTCAGCGCACGGCCAGGAGCGCTCAGCACCCGCAGGACCTGGCCCTGCGTGGTTTTTCACATTGAAAGGTCAAGTAGAGGGCTTTTCATTTCAAGCTAAAGAGTCATCCATTTTTCTCTCTTAAGGTAAAAGTCACATGATTAGAGAGTGTGTGATTAACTGTTAAGGAAACAATGTCCATAATGATATATAAAGGTGTTCCTTTCAAAAGTTACGGGTGGATTTCTTCTGAGGTGTTAAATATATGGTGGTCCAATGCCATGCAATTCATGAATACTAAAAATAAATATAAGCTTATTTCTGTGATGGTGATTTACTACTAAGCAATTTCGAGCAAATATATTCACATTATAGGATATGAATACAAATCAAACATAACTGAGCCGGCCTTTATGAGAATGAAGTGTCAGTACATTTGAAAATATGTGTAACGCCAAACTTTAATCATTGTACCAGCCCGTTAATATTGCAATCGACTGTTCTGTGTTCCCAAATGTTTAAGGTTTTGATTTGTCCGCTACAAGGATTGCACACCTCTCAGGGCTGCCTGGTACTTGCTCCTTCCCAGGCTGAGATGCTGTTGGTCTGATCTGGTTTGACAAAAGTGCTTCCTTGCAAAGTCTTTGCGTCCAAAGAGCAGCAACACAATGGAGGTATAGAGCAAGAAGAAAATAATGGTGGAACTAACAAGTTGCACATGTGCCTTCCCTAAGATCAGATTGGCTTTCATTGCACCTCTTCTCTGGTCATGTCATTTTCTTGGAATGCAGTTCCTAAGGTGGAGACTTTATCTTCATTTCTGTATGTAAAGTATTTTATACACTGTCGGCACCGGGAAAAGTAATGAGTAACACTCTGGGGTTTTTGTGCGATAGAATTACACTTGCTCAGATAGGAACATGACAGCAGGCCCACTCATCTTAGCTGAGATCATAATCCTCCTACGTGAGCAAATGCAGGTTTTTTTTACATTCTTTACTCCACATGATTTGGGTGAGGGCTTCACTACGAGGACGTCAGAAGCCGGGAGGGCGATGCTTTAGGACCTTACAGCCAAAGAGAGCATTAATAGATGTGCATATGTGGAGAGAGGAGGAAACCAAGAGTTGTCATCTTGACAGCAGTTGTAGCATACCATGAGATTAATCCTTACGAATTCAGGGAGGAATTTGTAGGGGAGCTGGAAGGAGCACGGTGAAATAGCTTTGGATGTTTGCAGGGAGAGCTTCCCCCGGGGGAGGGCATAGCTGGAGAAAAAGCAGTGATTTGGGAGAGAGCTCTGTGATGTGTCACTGCAGGGCAGGTGACACTGTGCTTTTTGACGGGCTATACCACAAAGTGCCCGGAAAGTGAAGATGACAGTTTGAGAGGATGCACTGAACAGGGAAGCAACCAAGGATTCAGAGATGTTTCAGGTCAAAGCAATGGGATGAGAAAACAAGAAATAGTAATACTATTCTAAATCTTTGGGCAACTTCACCTCTGATAATAAACTCTTCTGGGGTCATCTGTGATCTTGGTTAGTTCACCTCACAGTCTGGCCACAGTATAACTACTTAACTTTTTAAAAAATACTTTTTAGATACATTTTGTTGTATTGGGAATTAAGGTGGTGACAGCAGTGGTAGTAACACTTGCTTCCCACAGGGTGTTTTGAAAGACGGACAGACAGGAATTAAGTAAAAAGAAAGGAGGAGCCATCTGGAAAGGCAGGAGTACATTGTGACCACAAAAGCCTGGCTATCTGGTGATGTTTATCCCAGTCTTGGTCTGCTTCCCCAGCTGATAACACAGTTTAACATACAGCCGGGCACTGTGCTGACACTGAAAGACGAAGCGGCTTTTTATGAGCTGTACCCCTCAGACACCCTTTCCATTGCAATACCAACCAGCTCTGCCTGTTCCCTTGATCCCATTTTTCTTCTCCTAAAGCCACTGTGTTTATTGGGACCAGTGCAATGGAAATTCCACTTACTGTTTATATCTGAGGTTTCTCTTGCCTTCCTATATTTCCCTGGGAATCAGGCAGTATAGATTCTTGCTCCACACCCATGGCTTTGTCTTTCACTTTTTTCTGAATTATTTTCCCTGACTGCCTTTCCATGGAGCAGCTGTTTGTGTTTAAAAACCACCTGCACGAGTCGTTCTGTTTTCAGTGGAAGAAAATGTCACTTGTAAAAGGAAAAAGCCCTTAGGTGTTGGAGTTTGCTGGGAGTTTTAATTTGATGCGTATTTTTCCCTACTGATTGATGAATGTTCGACGTGTAACTTTAGCCCTTGATAACTAATGAAACTGGGTGGTACCAACGGTCACCGTCTGGCGTGGTGACACGCTGTTAACCTGACCCCCTGCGAGGAAGGAGATTGCTTTTTGGCTATCAGCAGGAAAATCCCCAACCCCAATTTCAGCAGAGGGTGTCAGAGAAAAAAGAAGCAGTGTTTCCACAGAGAGTGGAGCTTCTGATACAGAGGTTGAGCCCTGCGTGGAGAAATGGGGCCTCGTTGGCCATCAATGGCCATGGTTGGGTGGGATGAGGCACCTCTGGACAGACCTTTCCATCTGTTGTGGGTGGTTGTGGTGGAGTGGGTACATGGATGTAAAAAGTAGGAACATCAGAGAAAACTCTCATGCTCACTGAAAGCCCTTGGGAATCCAGGGGACTTTTGTGAAGGGCTCCTGAAGTTCCATGGGGAGCGATAACACCATTTCCCAACTCCCATTAATCTCGAGGGGCCGAGGTTTGTCTTGCACTTGTGCGCTGCGCTGGGTGTTTGTGAAGCTGTTGAGTGTAGGCAGGAGTGGCCCTGGGAAAGCCCTGTTTGCTCTCCCCACTCACCCTCCTTGGCCCTTCTGCCCTAAAGCCCTCCTACCTCCCAGTCCACCTCCTTCCCCATGGATGCTGCCTCCTCCCTGCTTTGGGTGCCCATCAACACAGTGTCCTTCCACCCACGGAGGTTGGTGTGGAGCAGCAGGAAGTGTCCGAGCACCCCTTGTAGATCCAGGTGGGCTCGGTGCATCCTCCCAGTTCTTCCAGAAAGCACCCGTGTGGTCAGTGCTGCCTCTGCTTGGCAGTGTGGGCTGCTCACAGGAGAAGAGACCACACCAGGCCAACAGTAAATGGCAGTGAGTTCTGGCTGCCAGTCCCCACTGAGACCATCAGATGATGATTTCATGCTGCAAACCTGGCATTGCAACCCCCTGGGCCAGTGGAACAGGAGAAGGTCATTTATGTGTCAGCTGATGAGAACAGTCACAGCAAGAGCAGTAGCAAGCTAAGAAATAAATTGTACCAATATTCAGAGAGATTTACTCCATTATTTATAGAGATGTATAGATTTATATATATCTTTTCAGACATATTTAAGACTTAATGAGAATACTTGTTCATTTTGCCATCAATCTGATCTAAACGACTTGAAGAAAAGTAGCTCAAAACCCACGCTGGCAGGAGCCAGGCTCTTAGCAGGACTGTGCAGGAAGACTTCTGATGTGGCAGCACACAGCTGGGATTTTGGTCCCCTTTGCAGACTGATGCACTGCCTCTGGGCTGTCCCTCTGTCTACCCACACATTGCCATGCCCATGCACAGTGGCTTGAGCCTGGCTCCTTTCTTCTTGGTGCCCATTAGGCTCAGTTGCAGTTAACTGGAAATTGGAGAGGTCTTGGCATATGCTGGCTTGTAAAGGCCTTGTAAATGGCTTGTGCAAAGAAATTTTCCAACTGGAAACAGCACTGAGCCTTCGGTTTAAAGTAGCTTAGATAGGAAAGGGAGGTAAATACATGCTTTTCTACCTCTGCGAGTATGTTGTAAATGCCAGACAATGGAAAACCAGTAAAGAGAAAGAAAATATATCTGAAAGAAAAGAAAGCTCTGGGGCAGTCAGGTTTGCTTTCCTTTTGGACTGCATGTCAGCTGAAATGCAACAGATGGCTCAGGCACAACTGGGTTTCCCACCCCGGCCCCAAATAGTGTCCGCAGTCAGGACAAACAGCAGGCAAATCCATCACTGCCCCTTAGCCTTCGTGTGGGTTACCTGCATATCAGTGTTCTGTCAATCTCTGAGTATCAAAGCTTTGTGTAGATGCTTAAGTAGATCTGAACATTTCCAGCATTCTAGTCATTTATAAATGTCGTTGCTCACAACCACATAGCAAAGAGAAGCACTTTTGCAGAACCTGCACCGCTGAAAGTTAAACAAGTTGCAAGCAACCGCAGTTGCTGTGTGAGCTGTTTTGCTGAAGGACAGCTATTTGTTGAAGAAATCACTATGTAATTTTTAATAACAACTGACAGTTTGGCTACATATGTTTAGCGAAAGCAGTGGAGAAATTGCTGCAGACAGCCTTCTCGTTGGTCTTTTGGAGCATAAATTCAGTTTGAGACCGCTTGCAAAACCTATGTTGTCATCTTCTCACGCAGAACTTATCTGCAACACCTCCACGGGCAGGTGCAGGTGCTCGGAGTGCACACACAAATCCATCTTCCTAGTGGCCACTGGTGCCACAGCAATTGTCACTCCAAACAAACTCTCTGCTCCAGGCTGTGTTGGAAATCATCATTTAACACATCATTGAGAGTACATCAGGGTGAATCTCATGCAACCTGATTGTAATAACTCACTACTGAAATTACCTCTATTTTTAGCATTTTGGTGGGAAGAATAGAAACTGAGTCCTCTAAATGTGGATGCCTCGCTTTGATGCTTGGTGTTGAGCACTGGGGGTTTATTGTGCAATGCATGAATATTTTCATGTAAGTTTCAGCTGAAAATCACGTTATATCTGCAGATACCGTTCCTTCTGTATATGAACAAGAATTACAGACAGACTGTTCATTTGCTTGTTTATTAAAATCCAGTTTGCTGCTCCCAATAAGTCTGCTTCTCCTCTCTGCCCTCCTAGCCCAGGCAGGAGAAATGGGGCAGGCAGGAGCTCAGACCCGTGGCTGGCACTGCAAAGTGTACAGCAGTGCAGCTGTAGCTCCTTCTGACAGGCACTATCCATCCCACCTCCTTCTTCACTCCTGTTGTGGAGTCACTTCCACTTTAGATACAAATCTGTGCCTTTGGTTCAGCATGTTATTGTTCCAGTGCTTTGGGAGGGGTGTGAGCAGTTGGATATTTATTCAGACCTGTGCCTTATAAAGCACACGGCTGCAGCGACGAAGCCTCCTGGGCTGTTTGCTTTACGGTGCTGTTGAGCAGGGTGACACTGGCTAACAGCAGCTGATGAGCTCTGCTGAAAAGTCCTGGAAACGTGAGAGGAGGAATCATGGAGAAAGTGCAGCCCAGGTGGTGGGATGGGAGAGGCACACAGCAACACCCACCTGGCCACAGGAGTATTGGTAGCACTGCCCGTTGTAAGCAACAGTTCTGGGCAAATGCCTGTTTTATAACGTGTTTATCACAAGGCTGTGTGGACTGTACACTGGGTAATGTTCCCTCTCTGCCTGCTGAGCAAACACTTGAATTGTTCCCCTTCTCTCTAAAGGCAATCAGTGTTTTTCTATTGCCCTCAATGGAAATATTTCATACCCCTGCTCTGCACTCCGAGCACTTGCTTCTGGTGACTCTGCAGCAAACCTCCCTGGTTGCCGCCTTTGGTCAAGCTTTGACATCTCCTATGTGCCAAAGGTGCCTCCTCAGCCTCCACGGGTTTACCAGGCACGCCTTCGGTGGCTTATTGCTACCATTGCTGGCTCTCTTAAGTTTTGGGTACAAATATCTCAGAATGAAAACTTATCAAAGTCCAGAAACTTGGGGTTTATATTGCATTTTTCTGGAGCTCCCTCCATTTTTTCTCTCTTAAGAATGCTGTATTTCCTCCTCAGCTCTCAGTTCCCCCGTGAAGATTTAGCATCAGAGTACAGCTTTCACCTTTGCTCTGTGTCACCTGTGTGCCACACACCCTCTTCCAGGTGCTTCTATTTCATGTCAATTTGGGTGCTCCTTCCTGTGTCACAGCTTTTCAGGGAACAAATATATGTCACAGAATTCCGTCTCCTGAAGAGAAGAAAAAACTCCCACCGACCTCAGGGAACCAGATCCACTGGGTCCTCCAATAGAAGTGACCCCTGGATCTGGCCTTAGGCCTTCCCATTCCACTCTTACTGTGCAGTAAAAAAAATGAAGCATCCAGAAGAGCAGTTTGGATTTAAGTGTCCAGTTCTCTCCTGAGCAGTGCTGTGAATATCTGGTGCTGTGAGGAGCACCATGGGTGCAGGACATGGGACCCCATCCCAGTGGTGGTCTTTAGGCTCTTCTCTGACTGCATCCTTTCCTTGTACATACTTGGGCATGTACACCATTGGGCACAACCAGCCTTAATCAACCCTGTTAATTACCTAATTGTGGGGACTGGCTGCTGTGGGGTTCTGGCTCTGCCATGCCCTGCAGCCCTGTGAATGTCCCCAAGGCTGGATCCACAGGCACCCCCAAAATCCATTGTTTTCAGAAAGGAGGGGCTGGCACCTCCCCGGTGCTGTGCACAGCATCACAGCTCTCCTGGGGACTCTGTGCTGCTGTCAGGCCCAGGAATAGCTAAATACGCTTTTCCTGATGCATGATTCACCGAGCCAGCAGCAAGATACCATCTCGGCCTTTGTGTTCGGGCCGGGTGACATTTTCTCCTTGCTCGGGCAGCCTGGCCCTGTTGCTGCCACGGCCAGGGCATGGAGCCTGGTTTTCTATTTCGGTGCACACTGTAGGTGTGATGGTTTGCAATACAGAAGGAAAGGGCTTGTTTTGGAGCACTAAGGGCATGGCTGTGGAGTGGCACTTGGTTTTGCTTTTCTTACCTGTGAGCACTGGGTAATCATCATTTTCATTATTGCTCACTTTTTTTACCTATTATTAAATATGATCAAGCATTTGGTTTTATGGATATGTGTGAATCTATACATGCACTGTGCTTATACCCAGATGCACACGCACAGACTGCTGCTATTTTATTTTGCTATTTAGGTTCCTGGAGGAAACAAGCACGAGGGAGGAAGAGTTACTGGGTGCTGATTTTCCATAATGTGGAAAGTGCTTGAGAAGGTCACTCATGTTGTTCAAAATGCACCTCATATCGTGAGTTGATCTGCAAAGGGACTAACATGAAAAAAAGAAAAAAAATACCACTTTTGGCATTTGCAAGCTCTTTTAGAAGGTGGTGCTGGGTTCTGCAGTGAGGGCAGGTTTGTGGCTGGATTTACAGCAGGAGGGCTGGGTCTCTGGGGAGACAGGTTGGGTTTCCCATGTGCAGCCCAGGAGTAAAGCTCCCCTCATCTGTTTTCTCCTTTAATACTTTGCTTCCACAGCAAATATTGCCAAATTTAATATTTGGAGGGAGTATGGCTTCTTAAAATGTGGGACTAAGAATTACAGAAAAATGAACTCCATACTCAACACTCATAACCTTTCAGTTTTGGAGAGCCAAATACCCATCAATTGTATGAGATACGTATCCTATCACAGTATTTTTATTGATAAATTAAATTAATGAAATTAAACAGAGAAGAAGAAGAAGATCTGAAGAAGAGATATACCCCAGGAGAGAAGGTGCACAAAATGCTCCAAAGCATGACTTACTGTCAGATGTCCATGAAAAGGGCACGGGACCTTGTATGGAGGCACCGTTAAAACCAGAGGTCATCAGGTCAGGTTTGGACAAAGCTGTTCATCTGGGGGGAAGCCTTAAATAGAATCAAATCTGCGGGTTTGAAGAGTTTGGTTCACTTACTTCAGATTTTTTGTGTTCACTTTCATCCCCTTTTGTACTTCCTTGGACAAAATCCAAACAGTCAGAGTAACTACAGAAAAGCTGTTCTCACCATGGGGAAATAATGTATTATGCTAATTCCAATTAAAGAAAATTTCTTAAACTGCAAATATAGCCTTCAAGAGAGAAATGAAAAGTGTGGAAATTAACATTCTTGCCAGATTTCCAGCTCAGTTCTGCATACTCGAGGGGTTTGGGTCAGGCTCAGATAAGCATCCAAAATTTTGGGATGTTTATCCAAACCTTATTTCTAAACTTTCTAAGTTCATTCCTGACTAATCATAATGGAGTTAGTGGTAGCAGGATATGAATGTACAACATTTAGCTTAGAAATTGGCAGCTCCTCATCGTTTCACAGCTAGAAGCCTTTGACCAAATATCAACTCTGCTAACCAAAACAAAATAAAATAATGCCTGGAGTTGGTCTCCAGCCATACCACCTTGTGCTACAGCCCAGGAAGATCTTCCAAGCAGAACTGGGCCAAGGCAGGCTTTGGCTGGGGGACCTTCTGGGAAAATATTGATGTTACTGGAGGCATCCTTCCTGATTCAGGAGGTGACACCCAGGTCGGCGTTGAACCCGTGCAATGGTTATGTGTACAGAGGTGTTCTTTCAGATTCGGGTACATTTCCAAGGGCTGGTGGGTCATTAAAGATCTTTTCTGAAAGGCTGGGATGTGAACTCCGTGTTCACCTGAATGCTAGTGCCATAAAAGCCAGGCTTCCAGCTGGAAGCAGCGTTCCTCGCTTCCTGCACTGGTTGCCCGCTCTGTCCCTGAGCTGTTTGCCTTTTCAGGCATGAAGGATGTGAGCTCCGTGTAGAGTTTAATTTTGTAAAGTGTTTGGAACATTATTTCAATGAAACGAGCGGAAGATTACTGAGGGTCATGAATTAGTTTCTGAAGAGGTCTGCTTTTTTCTGTCTGTTGCTAATTTTGCCATCACACCCTTTGCTTTCCACGTAGGAGACGGGAGCTGGGTCTTGGTGAGCTGCTTCAGGCACCACCCAGCATGTTCCACACTTCACTGTAATTCAGCACGTCATAACATTAGCTATGAAGACGCCATAGATCTATCCCCAACAGAACTCCACCAGCCTACCCCCAGGCCTTTTTTCTCTCATGTTCCATTTTGGTCAATGGGTGTCACTCTAAGTAGGTGTACCTGATTTTTGTTCTGTCATTGGAATTCATGCCAGGGCTGAGTCCATCCAAGTGCAAATTCTTTCCATGTAAAAGAGCACTGAAACATTCAGGAAAACTGTACCAGAAATAAACTCAGCCACATGAGCCTGGGCTGCAAATACATGCTCTATCACCCAAAACTCCCTCAGATTTGCTTAGACTTATATCTGAGTTACAGATATTAAAACCTTCATGGCTATAATAGAGATCATCCCATTGAAACTTCCGTATTGAAGAAAAAATCTTTGTCAATTGAAAGCAGCAATGGACATTATAAAAACACAGTAAGAAATGTTCAAAAGATATTTGAATGTAGCCCTTATGGCTACTGCACACACTGGGATTTTTAAAAGTTTGATAATCACACATTTCAGATATTTTGTGTAATAGTTTTTACGAAATATGTTTCTCGTATTTTTGCCCTTTCTCTTGCATCTTGCTCCTGAAACCAGCAGAAATAATGATTTACTTTCTGCCAGACCCTCTCTTCACCTGTAGCATACACGTACAACTGCAAACAACTTTTACAGTACCAATCTGACATTTTAAGCACGTTTTCATCTAATTTCGAATTTGGCAAGATGCTAGCTTCTATGTCGTTTGTGCCACTCAAACATCAACTTTCAGTTCATTAGGCCAATACATTAGCAATCTACACCCTGTTCTAGAATGCTGTGTCAATCTCCCATCATGTTTACCCTTTCTTTTTTCTTGCGTTCCTCTTCCATGGGAAATGAACAACTCTTCATACATTGCCTTTTTGTGTTCTCAGCTTGGAGTCTGGCTAGCACCAATTCATTATTCCTGTTTGATTTTGAAATGGGCATTCAGGTTAAAAAGTGGAATTTGTGTGTGTGTACAGTATGGCATCCATGTGCCATAGCAGTTGCATCATGAGCATTTTGGCATCCTGCAGAGCAGAAGCCTATGGAGACTGCCCCATGTCTTCAGTAATTACTGCTCCCAGTGTCATTGAGAGGTCTGTAATGATGAGATCAAGAGTACTTGGAAGGAATAGAGAGAAAATGTTGATTGTCTGATGCTTGTAGAAATAGTTCTTGGGGTCATAGCTGTAGCTGGTTTTGGTTTGGAGAAAGCGGGAACAGCAGAAAAACCATTGCCAAGCTGCCATGAAGATGTGATAGACTTCCCTATTTTCAGAGATTAAAATCTGAAAATCATGCAACATGGCTGTTGATAACTGCAAGGGGAACAAATGCTTTCCATCCCTAAACACACCGTACCATCAGTGTTTCAGCAGCCCCTATTTAGACACCAAGAAGATGACTTTTTATTATGATTTCTACCGTGGGCTCTGATCAGCACATAGGAAAAAGCAAGAGAGGTGTACGGTTGATTAGCCTTCCTTCTTGTTTCTTTTTACTCTAAGTTCTTGAAAGGTCGTAAAATAGAGAAATAAAAAAGTCACTGATATGTAGGTTTGTTAACTTTATCTTCTGAACATTAAACATTCTTTCAAATTTCTTACGGCACATAAAATGTTTTGCCTTGCTGTATCATGTATACAGAACTTCAAAAAGTGAATGAGGCAGCTCAGAAAACGTAATGGATGTGTAATAACAGCTCTTTAGATCTCTTGTTTTTAACATAGCATCTTTCTGTTCCTAAAGGTGCTTTTAACATGATATCTAAAGCTATTTACAAGTCATTTATTTTTGCATGGCGCTCGGCCTTACTGTGTAATTAGCTCGTGCTTGCTATCTTGCTGCAGTGCGTGAGCCCCCCTGAAATGTTGTGTAGTGTTCAGTGACCATTTTTGTTTCCCTTCCAGGAAGTATTCACCCTCACAACTCCAATTTCATGGGCACGGTACGTCCTAGCTGCCTTCAGCATCTCCAGCAACACGATTTCCAAATTGTTACGTTAGAATAGGGCTCAATTCTTTCTGTTGGGCATGTTGAACATAAAGAAGTTTTCCTGTTTGCCTGAAGTTCATTCATCACATGCATCTGGGCAGCTGCGTTTAACCACTTCTCCCCACATCCTGTTCCCGCGGGTGCAGTGGGGCTTTGGACGGGCCTGGCAGGGACGTAGAGTGTCGAGGCTGTGCATCGCTGGGGCCTCATTGGCCGCATTTCGCTGGGGTTTTAGGCAAAAAGAATTGCTAAATCATGGTTTAGTGTAGCTGGGGCATCTCTAGTGCGTCCAGGCACAATTCTGGTGTAAGTTCAGAATCAGGCACAGCGGCACCACTAATGGTCTCTAATCCCCTCTCATTTGCATATATGCAATGCAGTGAATTTAACAGGATTTCCCTGACATGCCTGCCAGCAGTAGCAATGACATTGGTTTCCTTCACTACGTCAAGCAGGTCACTGTAAATCCATCATCGCGGGGCTTTTCGTGCCAGCTATTCCACTCCTGCTGCTGCTTACTGCAGTGGGGATGGTCTTCAGGAGCCAGCACGGACCCCAGGAGCTCCTTATAAAGACATTTTTACATTCAATGAGAAGTTTTGCCTACTCCTTATGAGCCAGGACGGGGAGAATTTTGAAGGCACAGCCACTGAGTGAAAAGCACTGGGGTACATGGTGCGGTAAAGGCTCCTTGAAGAGCTCCAGCTGGCTCTGAGGCCAGCAGTGGGGTGGTGGCATCGACGACACAGGTTTATGAACCTCCTCAAGTACTAACAAACCTGGAGCTGCACACAGAGCTCTAGGATGTGACCCAACGTGCGTGCAGGGGACTGAGGTGTGGTGGCAGCGGGACTGCTCAAACTGGCTGAGAAGTGCCAGGAAGCTTGGAGGGAAAGATGCAGAGAAGAGCTTGACAAATAAGATAATCTGAAACAGAATCACTGCATAGAGATGCATCAAAATTATAAAATCGATAAGTATTGATCTGTATATATCACACAAATAACCGTGCCTGAAGAGGTGCCCAGATTTAACATGCTGATTATACAGCAGTCAGTAGAAATACCTTGAGATCTGAAGAGCTATTACATTTTAGTTGCTCTGTGCTGCAGCTAAAGCTGATAATATCTCAGTGAAGTCTCTCTTAAACTTTTTCCTGCTTGAAGTTCTTGGTAACAAGTATATTTAATCAACAAACCAAACCCGAAGAACAGATTTTTGGCTTGCAGAATACTCTTGAGCCATCCAAAGCTGAAGTCCAAACACTGCAAATTCTTCTAAAAATATACACCTTCCATTTTAACTTCAGTCCCCTTTTACTACTGGCCTAGCTCATGCAAGCCAAGATTGTTGCACCTCAGATGTGTCCAGTGGCCACTTGGCTACTGGTAGGAGTTGCGGTGGGACAACATCCTTCATGGTCACCAAACCCTTTGCTTGGCTGGTGGAAACTCGGACAGTGAGGTCTTTGCTATGTCCCATTTACACACAGATTGTTTATATGTTATTTTTCTCCTACCCTTTCCACTGGAGGAGCAGCACCACATCAAACACAGTACAGGTTTACTGGAGCTTGGAGGTTTCTGTCGTTGACTTTCCTGCCTCTTCCCACCAGCAGATGAGTTAATAAAGGAACGATGTGCTTAATGGGTGTCACGCACGGAGACTAAAGCACTGCACAGTTCATTTGTATGAGGAAGGCAGAAAGATATTTATTTATATAAAATACGATAAGGTAATTTGAACAACAAGGGTAGCAACTTAACAAGGCTTGAAACAGCTAGATATCCTTGATATTTGCTACACAGAGGGTGGGGGTGCACAATGAATCTAAGACAACTCTTAGCTAAGCTAGTATAACTTAAAAACAATAAATCACTTACTGAGGATCTGTCAGCAGGGCGTCACCATGTCCCAGAGGAACCTCTGTGCAGGCATCTAGCAACCTCGAGAGGAGTCCTTGCTTGGGGAGATTCTGGTGTGCAGCCAGCTGCTGGTGAGAACTCTCAAAGGGGTTCTCAGGCTGCTTGCTGTTTATGGAGTAAGGGGATCGACTCACAGTCACACAACTTGGAATTGGATCTATTGAGCTAGGTGTCTGTTGTCGATTCTCTGAGCACTCAGTTTGAGACAATCTGGTGGTCCTTAGCTGTCTCCAGTTAAACCTTGGTTGTTATCAGTCCCATGGCCAAGGTATTTTGTCCCTCATTGTATGCACTAGGCCGTGGGCATAAGGACCAGGCTGGATGGGGGGCAAGGAGCACACCATCACAGTGTGCTCTGCCAGTGCTGTGAGCAGCTGTCCCAATTATCGCTTTCTTCAAGGATCAAGATCATCACAGTGTTCTTTGTTGCCATATTTTACCTGTTAAACCCAGGGTAAAAGCAAACTGAACAGAGATGTAAAAGGCTTCAGACATGGGCAAGCCTCATCTTAAGCTGCTACAGATCCCCTCTTTACTCATAGATTGGTAATGTACATTTTCCTTTGCTGGGTTATGTTTGCTGAGTAGATTTCTGGGCATATAAATGGTATTTTGGAATGAAACTCTCTCATTTTATACATCACCCAAGCCAGTTCACTTTGTTCCTTCTGTAGAAGTATATTCTGGTCCGCAACAACCTCAATTTAAACTTTTTGTTCTCTGTTTGATACAAAATCCATGAATTAACTTGGAGAGTTAAGTAAGAATTAACTAATTCTGATGTGCTAATGAGCACTCACAATTCCCACTTTTGTCTTTAATAGCATTGTTAAACATACCACAAGCACTAGGGGAAACTATGGTGCCTTATATTACAATATATGTTCGTACCACATTGCCCAAGCTGCTGGATTTCCCTCGTGCGATGGACAATTGGTTTGAGCTTCTGTGAAACCTTCCTCTGCCAGTACATCCCACTGCAGCTCCCTGAACCTCAGCAAATCTGAGCGAGGGCCTGGCCTGAAGGATGCTCCCAGTGTACACAGAAAGAGTTTCACAAACAAAATGAAAATATCTAAAGGCCGTAGTTACAATGCAGGGTTCTCAGCAAAGACAGGCCATACAGTCTCTGAGGTGCCTAGTGGTGGAAGGGTATCTATTTCAGTATGTGCCTTATTTTATATGGGCTCAAACACTTACGTGGACCCAGACACTGAATTTTCCAGCCCCTCACTAAGGACCACTCTTGTGTTTTGCATTCGTGTTGTTCCTGGGGGACTTCTCATGGCACAACATCATCAGCTGCAGTTGTTCATGTTCCTCCCTCAAAAGAGGAAGAGTTTGTGCATCCTCCTCCAAAGGGCTTCTATAGGAGGACTCTCCACTTACAGTACCAAAGCACAATGTGACAGATAAAGGTCTGTTCCAAAGTGTCAACATTTCATTTCCAAAGCTAAAATATTTTCCTAGAGAAAAAATGGTGATGAAGTACGATTTCTGCTACAGATGAGCCATAGTAATACATGCAGAGCTGTTTTAGCAGGCAGGGATGGAGCAGCCTCCCCTACTCGTGCACAGGGAGCTGCGAACACCAACAGGCACACAATACTTTTTGTTCATTAGACTCAAAGGAAAGAAATACAAAGCAGCTTCTCTGGAAAATATCTCAGGATGTTCATTCTCTGATATTCTCTGTGAGCAACTCTCCCTATTCCATCTGTCCAAGCAAGGTGCTAACCTTCCCATCCAGCACGCTGTTTGTGCTGCCCATGCCAGCTGTAAGCTGCTCAGGGCAGAGACCTGTGCTTATTATTTTTCAGCCCACAAAGGGTCCCACTTTCAACCAGGGCCTCTAGGTGCTGCTGTAATGCTGATAATGCCTCATAATTCTGCTGGTGGCAAATTTAGCCCAACATCTTAGGCTTAAATAAGTTATATGGAAAAATGGTTGTAAAGCAGGCTCCGTCCTCATTTAAATTCTGCAGGTCATTTTGCATCTGCAAAGCTCAGTTTATGGATTGATATGCATCTTATATATTTTATCTTGGGAATGTTTTCTCTATGAATCTCATACAAAATCTGCAGCATGACTTGTGTATAAAAAAAGCCACAGGAAAGAAATGCCTGAAGCTGTACCACTCACCTCCCTCCTCCTTCACATGCACACATGCCTAACTTCTTTTTTTTTTTTCCCTTTGTTTTATCAGTATGGTGCTAAATTACCAAGTTTGAAATTTCTTCAGCAAATAAGGGATGCATGCCAGAGCATAAGTGCCCTGAGGGATTTAAGTCTTAGGGGGAAAAGCCCTTAATTTCCAAGTTTATAGGTAGCAGCACTTTCTTGAAATTGGAAAATGTTCAACTCATTTATGAAAGAAATCTGCCACAAGTATATGCCGATGTTCAGACCTATTTCATTAATAACCCATTGTGATCAACACACATTGTTTTGGTTAGCAGAACAGGTTTATTTTGACACCTGTATCAAATACATTCCCCAGCAGAGTTTCCAGGTGAGCAAAATATCCATGTTGTTCATTACGGTGTTCCTAAAGCAGGCAGAGGGAGGCTACAGTGTCCTGCTGCAGTATCAGAGAACATTTGCAAGATGCCCAGTGCAGCACTGTCCTCTTCCATCTCCTCCTTAACAGGAGAAGAATTCATACTCCTGAGGGCTCATCTGGGTTGGAGGCATGGTTGGCTTTGGCAGACATAATTGGTTTTGGTTGGCATGATGTGTTCTGGTGGACGTGGTGGTTTTTGATGGACATGGTGGGTTTTGGTGGACGTGATGGGTTTCAGTGGATCCGGGTGGACATGGTGGCTTTTGGTAGGCATGGTGGGACTTTGCTGCTCGTTTCCTTCTCTGCAGCTCCAGCCAAGCTCTTTTGTGCAAACCAGGTAGCTCTCAGAGCAGGCTTTGTCAGAACTAACCCTAGCCCTTTACCCATGTGTGACTAATTTATGTGGAGGAGCACTTCACTGTGCGCTGAGCCCGGCTGCCGTGCACGCTCACGGCCAGTTAAGCATTCACCGGTCACGCGCTCGCTCAGGACCCACTTTCCACACCGGGGCAGGTGCCTGCACCTAGCTGGGAAGCGGGGCTGTGGAAATGGCACCTGTGCTCCAAGTGCTCTGCGTCTCAGTCCTAGGGAGCCTGCACAGGATAAGGATCAACCTTGCAAGCATGTCCATGGGCCAAATAACTTCACATTCCTGAATTCCAGCTCTTGGGCTTATCTACAAGCATGACTCAAATTGTTGTCAGGATTTCAACCTATTTATAGTTTTGTTATGAGCTTGTAACAAAGAATTCTCCGTCTCCTGCCCACATACAAATGGTATCTAGTGCTTTGGTGGTGCTGGTGCTCAGTGGGGCTCTGCTCCCTGGGCCATAAGAGGGGGTGGAACGCGCTGTCAGAGCCCTGGTGGGAAGGGTCTGTGTGCTGCTGTCCCCTGCACCACGCTGTTCCCAGGGATGATGAGTGAATTCAGCCGGAACGATGGTAGTTCATCAAGTTTTGTGGTTTATCTGAAAATCGAATTCCAGCAATTTCCAGTGCCAGCCGATTTAATGCCCCTTTAGTGCAGGTTTTAGACAACTCCAGTCGATTGTCACAGCGGGTTTAATGCAAAATGTGGGTGGGATGAATCTATCGACACCTCTCCTGGCGGGTTTTTGTGCCTCACTCAGGAGCTGGACACCTTGTCTGGGTGCACGTGCCTTTCTGTGTGTGCAATGTGCACCCCACTGCCTGCGAGCCAGCGCTAGAACCATCCACACGTGGACATTTAAAACAGCAAATGCAAACCTGAAAATTTTAAAATGAGTGTTTGACTTTTTATTGGGTGATAAATTGCTTCTTACTCTTATAAAGTCCGCAGGTGTTTATGTCCACTCTTGTACGCCTAGTTAAAACTTTGGCTACAATAGGAATGCTTTGAAAATAGCCAGTCAGTCCTAAAATTGATTATTAAAATAGAATTACCTGCTATGCATCACATTAATCTTTGTAGTGCAAAGTTCTGCTTATTAACCCTTCCGATCCCCTTCAGCCCAGCGTTTCCGTGGTCTGTTGGTTTCTTTCCCATTCCCTTGGCTCTGAGATGGTGCAGGGAACCATGCCTGCTGTGTGCACCCTCCCCACCCACTGCTGAGCCCTGGGACTCTTTGGCAAGGTCTGAAAACTAAAAATTTGGAGAAAGTGAAGAGTTAATGGATTCCTCTTGAATTCTTATGCACATAGATAGAGAGGAAGCCTGAAAAATCCCTTTAGGGCTTTCTGCCTCCCAGGTACGGAGGTACAAAGGTAGGCACACCGGGAGGTACACACCTGGTGTACATTTGCTGGGTTGTGTTGCAGTGAGTATCAATGACACTGTGCTAAAAAAAACAAATCTGACTTTTTTTTGGTAGGTTCTTGAGGATGGTGCTCGAGCTTGTTCACTCTTTGGGTGATTCACAGCGAGAAGAGCCCTTCCAGGCTGCCCAGCACGTGGGCAGCAATGCAAAGCAAGGGCATCACTGGTGGAATTTCCCCGATCCGCCAGAATTTTGGCTTTCTTTCAAAACAGGAGAAAGGCAAAGCGCAGTAAAACCCACAGCTCCTGGGTGGACAGGAGTGCAGCACCCACATTAATCAGCCGCCGTGTTAAAGTGCCCTGTGTCTAGTGGGTGTTAAACCCAGCGGGCTCACGGTGCTGCTGTAAGGGACTTCTATCCCAGGACATGCAGGGATAGAAGTGTCCTGGGATAGAAGGAGATCTCTCCTCGGAGATCTGTGCGAGAGAAACTTCTATCCCAGGACACGCAGGAGCCAAACCCGCGCATGCGGGAGCCCCAAGCACGAGCAGGGGCTGCATTTGGAGGCTTCCAGACTCTTCCGTAATGGAAGCAATGAACATTACAACTGAGAACAGCAACAGTCCTCGGCATCCTGCGCCAGAGCACGTGCCTTGGCAGGGGAACTGGTGGGAAGACTCAGAGGGGGAAATCTGGGAGCTGTCTTCTGCTGGGATTCCATCCCCATTGCCCCGGGAGTGCGCTTGCAGCAGGAGGGTGGGCGAGCAGCAGTGCATCCCCAGCGTCTCACTTCTGGCTGCCACAGGGGCACGGGCTGTTTGCAGCAAGGTTCTGTAACATCTCTTGGCTGAGGGATTGCTGCAGTTTCCGTGAGGTTTCCAAGCCTTCCTCCCCAAGGTGGGAGCACATTCACCCTCTCCTCTGCTCAGAAGCTGCGTCCCACTCATCGATCCACTATTACAAGTGATGGAGGAGGTGAATCTCCCTTCTTTGGTAACACCAAAACCTGGAAAGATTCAGGCTCAAACCCCAGCAGCATGCCTCAGAGCCTGCAAAAAAACCCCTTTCTCATCCGCCAGCCCCTGGCCAGGAAATCTCCCCTCATCCATCAGCCGTGACCGCACCGGCACCTGCGGGGGGACCCCGGTGTGATGGGACAGGGCATGGGGACAGCTCTGCGCACACCTGGTGCCTGCGCTGCCCCATGGCAGCAGCAGAGATGCTGCAAATTTTCACCACCCACGGGTACACCACCCTCTCTTTTATTATTTTTTATTTTTTCAGAGAGATGTTGTTTTTCATTTGTTTTCCTGAAAGCAATGGATATTTTTTAGGTGTGGGGGGGGATTATGCATTTCCAGTTGGTGAGCGCCCATCGCTGCCCGGCATTGGGAAGGAAATCCCAAATGGATGCCTCCAAACACCCCCCCCAACGCAGTGCTGGGGGACCCCGGGAGGGGGTGTCGGAACCGCCCCCCCCCTCCCGCCGCCGGCTGGGGGGAGGAAACCCACCCTGCAGCCGCGCCGGCAGAGCCAGCCTGACCCGAGCAAATGAAAATAATCAAAAGTAATTAGAAGCGTGCTGGACTGCTCCTCGGAGATCTGTGCGAGAGAATAAACATGCCGGAGCCCTGCGAGCCACTGCAAGGCCCATGTCGGAGCTGTTAGGTGCCCTGACCTTGTCCACATAAAGACGTGATTTATGAAGTGCAGGGCACAGCAGCAGGGCTTCTGTCTTCTCCAGAAGAACCAAATTACTGAGGTGGAGATTAACATGCTTTCAGTTGGGCCCATTTCCAGACCAAGGGAAATTTTTTATTTACATTTTTTTACCTTTAATTTCCTCCCCCTCTCCCCTCTCCCTCCCTCAAAAACTGCCTGTGGCCGGGCAGGACGTGGGAGGGCAGGGGCACGGCCCTGGGGCTGTGATGGGCCCAGCGCCTCGACCCGGGGCGGGCAGCGCTACCGGGCCCTGCGCCGCTGGGCCATCTGATTGCACTTCTTTACTACTGCTGCATTCTATTTTCTAATTATTTTATTTTGCATTTTATTTTCTTTTACATTTTATTTTCTTTTGCATTTTATTATTTTCTTCTGCATTTTATTCTATTATTTTCTTTTGCTTCTTATTAATTTATTTTTTATTCCATTTTACTTTTTATCTTATTATTTTGCTTTTTATCATTTTACTTTTTTATTTCATTTTGCTTCTCATTTTCTGACTTCATTTTGCTCTTTCTTGCATTCTGTTATTTTATTCTTTCATTTCATTCTTTTATTGCGCATTTTATTATTTTTATTTTCTTTCTTTTTGTTTGTTTTATCTTTTTTTTTTTTTAAGTCAGCACGGTGGGATGCTCACTCCCTGGTTGTCCCCCTCCGTCCCGGTGCTGTCCCCCAGCGGTGTTTGATGCCGCGGGGCCGTGCCAGGCAGTGCCGTGCCCCCCCAGGCAGTGCCGTGCCCCCCCAGGCAGTGCCGTGCCCCCCCAGGCTGTGCCGTGCCCCCCCGGGGGCCGCTGAGCGCCCAGCACAGCCCCATCCGGGATGCTGGCTGCTGTCCTTAGGCACCTCGAGAAACAGAACATTAAGCCCCACTTAAAGATGCGGTCACGAAGCGGCTGCTCTATCAAGGCAAGGATCGCACCCAGCCTCGTACGAACGCTTTCAGGGATCGCCAGCGACCCGTCCCGTTCTGCAGCACTGTCCCGTCCCGTATTTGTCAGTGTATGCCGGGCTCAGGGAGCCCATTAGGGGCAGACAGTGCCGTTATTTCATCTGGCTGTGGCCGAGCTGCTTTGCTTTGCTTTAATGATGTGCTGGAATGCGCGATACCCATAGGGTCTCCATTATGAGAACTTTTACTTCTGGGACGACCATGAAGTTAAAGGCTTAAAGGAGGCATCGCCTTACAGCCCGCTGGGAGCTGCTCGCAGGCTCGGCGCTCACTCCTCGCTGCCTCCACTCATAGAGCGACTTGTTTTAAATAAACAGCCCCGAAAGGGACCCTATGGAAATAGCGGGGCCTCTGGAAGCGCCTGCCGAGCCGGGAGGGGGAAAGCACAGCCGCGTTCCAGAGGTTCTGCCTGGGAAGAAGGGAAATGCACACGGCTGTGTGCGTGCAGCTCCCGTGCAGAGCGGCCGCGGCCCTCGGGTCCTCCTCCTCCTCCTCGGGAAGGGTAAAAGCGAGCATCCGCGGAAACTCCCGAAATATTGAGTTTTCACCCCAAAACGGAGAGCGGGGGCCGCGGGCCGCGTGTCCCGGCGGAGGGCCCCACCTAGCGGCCGTGCGAACCGGGCAGCCCGGCCGGCCCGGGGCCCTTTTGTTTATCCAGCGGCGTTTCCTCCTTTTGTGGCAAAGCGTTGGGGGCGCGGCGGTGGGGGGGGGGCTCCGGCTGCTATCGAGGCCTCCGATCAGGCCTATGGGCTGGAGCAATCAGTTTCCCAGATTACTTGTATTTAATACACAATGCATCATAAAACAAATCCCTCATCCTGACAGGAAGAAAATAGAACAGCTCATAGCTCGAGCCGGTCCAATTTATGGCTAAATTAAAAAAAAAAANTATATGTGAAAAAAAAAAAAAAAAAAAAAAAAAAAGAGAGAGAGAGAGAGAGGGAGAGAGAGAGAAGGAGGAAAAAAACCCGAGGAGCTCCGACAATGGGCAGCGGAGGAGGGCAGGGAACCATCGGCGCGGCCGCCCCTGGGCTCCCCCCGGGGTTCCCGAGGGCTCTGCCCGAGGTTTTGTTCCCGGCCCCGTCCCTCTTCCCCCCGGCCGGAACAATGGTCATTATCTGAAATAACAGTTCAATGTCACAGATAACAGGCCGCCGAGACGAATTCATCATCATCTCCCGTCAGCCGCCTTCTCGCCCTCCCCTTGCCCCCCGGGAAAGAAAAATCGACTTTTAGTCTGAGAAATAGATTTGCACCGCAAAAAAGAAAAAA
>WBMW01004327.1:1094226-1384472 GCA_013396635.1 Penelope pileata | reverse complement strand
CCGCGGGCGCTGCGGGGCCGCTGGGGCCGGGACCCGCCGGAGCCGGGCAGCCCCGCACTGTGCGCAGCGGCTGCCGCGGGCTTCGCTTGGTGCCGGGCGGCGGTGGGAGCCCCGGGCTGCGGCCGCCCGGGGGTTGCCGTGAAGGAAACGATACGCGATGCCGGCATCGCCGTCCGTCCGGCACGGAGGGCAGAAGGGCTCTCGCTCTGGACGTGAATGCAAATGTTTCCCGGTGGGGAAGCGGCCCCCGTCCCCCTTCGCTGTTCGGTTGGTGCGAGTATGGGTGCTAAAGCAGCGCTGCGAGGCGCGGGGCGGGATGCGCCGGGAGGGGCGAGGGGGGGTCCCATTGCCTGCGCTGGAGAGATGGGGACATGGGGACGCGGGGCCAGGCCTGCTGAGAGCCTGCGGCCGAGCGCTGGGAGCCGCTCACACGGCAGGATCGGGTCGGCAATTGGTCGTGATATCAGGGTGGAACATCCTCTTAACTCGTCTGCAAGTGATCTCATTATATTTTTTTTATTGTCTACATCATTGGAACCATTTATTGCTGTGTGTTGCACGCTGCCGTGTCTTGCCTGAGTGTTTACATTGTTTTTCATTTATTTTCCGTAGTTTGGCGAGGGCAGTTCTGTTTCTTGCTTCAATTCGGGGGAGCGATTTCAGTGCTGGTTGGGAGGCACTGCATTAAAACAGCAGAAAGAACTCTGCCCACCCAACAAAGTTGGGTTCGGAGCAACCGATGCGGAGGGGCCGAGCGGGGGCTGCGGGCAGCGGAACGGCTGCAGCAGGGCTGAGCCCTCGGCTGGAGCCACCGCCACCTGTGCTAATAACCAACTGCTGGCACGCTCCCTGACAGACGATGTTTAATAAAAATCTTAATTTTCCACGTAAATAAATGCCGTAAAAATTGGATGCCTCATATAACAGCATTTCTTAGCAATAATCAGACAACATCTTGATTGCACGTGGGCATTTGTCAAGGCATTTCTCGGCACATTTGTTGCCCTGTATTCATTCTCTGACCATTCTCTACAAAACCTCACCAGAGGAGCGTATCTCTGCCTCCCGTACCCAGGGTGTTCCCCATTTGTTTGTCTGAAACCCTGGGATTGATCCTTTGATTGGTATGCCCGGACAGCAGCAGGATTGACTCTTTCCCATTCTTCCTTTTAGATCTTGGATGAGTTTTGCAATGTGAAGTTCTGCATCGATGCCAGCCAACCAGATGTAGGAAACTGGCTCAAATACATCAAGTTTGCTGGATGCTACAATCAGCACAACCTTGTTGCATGTCAGATAAGTGATCAGGTACGTGGCACTCACTTTCCGGATTTGTATTTTAAGGAACTTTTGAGGTGTCACAGGAATAATAATAATAAAAAAGCAGCCATTCACAGCAGAGTTTGGCCTGTTTGCTGTTATGGCAGAAGATAAGGCACAGACGTGAATTGCAGAGTGGAGTAATTTTGGTTATGGGCTGCAGATAATATCAATTTTCATGTTTTTCCACATTTTTCAACTCATCATTTCTCTCTCTTTTTATTTACTTATTTTTATTAATTTTGTACCTGATAAAAATGGAGACCGCTTTCTTAGGGACACCAAGGCAGCCCTGGCAGGTTTGGGATTAGCAGCATTTTTGGTTCCTCTGGCTGGAACTGTTGCGTTAAGCAGAAGCTGCAGGGTGAGGTTCATGGCGAAGGTGCGGAGCTGGGGGTCCCACAGCCCAGCCGTGCCCGTGGGACTCGGGTGAGAACGCACACGTGCACAAATGTTATTCTGCCTTCTCAAACGCTTTTCAAGAACGAATCATACCTCTGTGCTGGAGCAGGATCTGCGATGCTTTGCTTTTTCTTTTTGTTTGGTGCGTTGGAATCCACTCTTTGTTGGGCTGAGGCGTTATTTATCCCCGGGTGCTGGAGGAGAGGCTGGGACAGGGGGAGGAAGGACGCAGGGAGGCATTTTGTTTTCAATTATGCTGATGAGTTATTAGGTGTTCCTTCAATCAGGGTTTGCTTTAGTCTGCAGATAATGTGTGCTGTTATGGAATATTTTAATGGGTGAAGCTGGGTTAAGAAAGCAATACTTCTTTAAAGCAAAATACCTAAAACAGCAAAGCCCCAGCTGATGGTGTCCCCTTGTTTCACATTGAAACTTTGATACCTGCGACGTCGCCTTCGATCCCTTTAATCAGCATTTCATTTTTCACCGCTTAATTAACTGCATCAGGTGAGCGTTAAAGATTACCTTTAGCTGATTTAATGGCCTTGACAGCACTGAAAGAAGAATCGCAACCGGACACAAAGCTTCAATTAGAAATCACTCTTTCCAATCAAATTCCTTACGTAAAGGAAATGGACGTGAGACAGCCTGCTCTTTCCAGCAGCACTCTGCAGTCAGCTGCCACGAGATAGCCGATGGAAACCGCTCCCCATTAGCTTTTGCAGGAACTATGGCAGAGGATTTTTTTAATTTTCAACTTTTAAAACCCAGCCTGGAGTGGGTGTAGCGACCCAACCAACCCAGCTATCGTTTATTTTTATATAGCAGCTGGTTTAGCTAAAGAAACCATAAAGATTATTAGTAAATGAAAAATACATTTCGCGAGTTGAAATATGTTTTACGCTGCAAAACGATAAATTCTTTCGGCGCAGGGCATTTATGGAGCGGTGATGCAAAAAGGAAACCATATAGGCCAATGGAAACAGCAAATTCAAATGTTTTTTGCTTAATAAGAGCCGGCATAAATAGGTAAGGTTAGGAAGGGAATCACGTGAATGGGTAAAAGCCACTTACGGTGTTTGCGTCGGCCGTGGTGCTCTGCAGCTGGAAACAGCGCTGGGCTGCAGCAGCAGCATCTGCCGCCGAGCCGCCGGCACGCACGGGCGTTTTGACGTTTTTGGAATGAAAGTTATGGCGCTTGTAACTTTCTCTTTTTTAGTGTTTACATTTCTGAGATTTGGTAATGGTGGCTGTACTGCTGCCAATAGTTTCTTTCATTCACTGGAGACTTATTTATTTTGCACGGGATCGCGCTGTTCATAATTCTATATTTTTATGGCTTGGTGTTGCTGAGATTTGGAAATTAAAAATGGGTTGTCTTTCAAGTAGCTCGTCGTGAGCTGCGCACTGTCAGCAAGATTGTTGTTCATTTGGCCCTCTGGAAACGCTGCAAATTCACCCTCAAAATTGTGCACATACTCCAGCTTTTATGACCAGAGCCTAAAAAGTTAATGCTAAAAATGTGCTTTCGAATCTCAAACCAAAAAAAGCCTTTCTAACAGCTCCTCCTTCTGCTTTCTTCTGGCACAAGCTCACGAGAGGTAATATAAAATATAATAGGAAGGCAGACTGGGAAATGGACGTTACATGGCCGAACGTGTCCATGTACAAGGAGTGACAAATACAACACAGGACTGAGCGTGCGTGCGCGTTGTGTCGGTCAGCTCCTACAGCTCCTGGACAGACAAAAAGAGAAAGGAAACAGCAAGGTAAAGCAGAGGGCGTGCACGGGTGCTTGCAGCTTGACCTGGAGCATCGTGGAGTCAATGCAGCCCCAGAACCATGAGAGCGCTGGGTGCTTCCGAGCTGGGATGCAGCCCTCGTCCCCTTGTCCCCATGTCCCCGGGGAGCAGCGGGCACCCTGCACGCCCGGGGAGCATCCCTGCTGCAGGAGCCCTCCTGCACTCCCGAGGCACAGACACTTGATCAGCAGTAATTGTTCTCCTCTAATTGCTTCAACTCATCTGTAAAATTCACAAGCAAACATTGCGCCGTACCTGAAAAGGTAAAGGTTCCTGCCAGCACTCTGAGCCTCGCGCTGGCCACAAGTTTATGCTACTAAATTCAAGCTTGACTGACAGACAGGTATGGTTCCCAGACTGCTCGAGGCAGGATTTCGGTGCAGCTCAGCCCGATGTGTAATCTAGTCACTCTGCTAAGCTGTACCTTCTGCATTTAACAAAAAGAGTGAAAGAAAAACATTTTTTGTTGTTTTCTCTGCTAGACGTGTTTCAGAGGCATACCACCCCACCCCCCGATTCGTGTTTGAGGTTGGGTTTCATCACTTAGGATCAGCTTTACAAAAGGCCTGGGCTCCTTCGTACGACTGTATAAAGGGGCTTTGCTGAGATGAACAGCTCGATAATGGTGGGATGCAGTCAAAACATGCATGCTGGATGCAACTCGTATTTCATTTGATTGGAGGTGGAGCAGGGTTTAAAAGCTGCATTTTTTTGTGTTTTATTTCAAACAAAGTTGAGCTAGGATTTCTCTTTGCTGTCTTCCTATTATCTCCTGTCATACCCAATCTAACCTGACTGCGTGTAATTCAAGATGTATATGAATAATAAAATTCTGCAAACACCACACTCTCATTTTTTCCTTTTCCCCAAAGAGACTCCGGTGTGTGCAGAGCTGCAAAGTCTTGTCACCATTATTTGATTGGAATGTGTTTTTTCAGTTCAAAGTCAGGATTCAATAGCAGTTTTGTCTAACTTGCATGACTCCCCTCTGTTATCTATCATTAAATATCTATTAGTTCAACTTTTTAACGACTTCGGAACGATTAGCTCTGGTAGGCTTTCTGGCAGTGCTGTCGTCCCAGCAAAAGCATTGTTTTTAAATAGATGTGTTAATGAAAGTGTGGCTGCAAATACAGCAGTAACTATAGTGATGGTGTGTCAGGGGCTGTCACACGTTCCAAGCACATTTTTAAGCTGGAATCACAGTCATCTTTTAAGCTATATATATATATATATTATTTTCTTTCTTTCTTCTCTAAAATTTTTTATATTTTTTATTTTTTAAGGAAATGTAGTTGGTTGTACTTTAAATTAGAACTCCTGAAATTGTTTCTGTCTCGCTTCTTGCTTGCAGATCTCTGACAGTGATGTGGACAAATAACATAAAAGTGAGCTTAGCTTCCAGGTCTCCTGGAAGATTCCCTTTGTTTTATCTATGGAAAATTGCAAGTGGCTCGAGATCAGCTAGCTGAGGTTTTGGTTTGCTGTGTGTGCTGAAATAGGAGGTTCCTTCATTGGTTTTTGTGTCTGTTTTTTCCCCTCCTTATACTCAAGTATATGCCACTGCAGTGGGGGAAATAACAGCAGTGTAACACTCTTAACAATGTGCACAATGTCAGCAATACGACGTGGGGTGAGTGAACCTACTGCTGTAGGTTGCACCAGATCTGATCCCATCTTACAAGTTTTACAAACTTTTGTAATCTGCAGGCACAGCCTCATGTTTCAGGTTTTACTGCCTGTGCCCCCCTGCCATGGCGTGCAGCGAGCAGCAGAAAAACACCGAGACTCCTCCAGCAGCCCCAGACACACAGCCACCTGCAAAAGTTGTGTATTTAAGGAATAGTTTTGAGGCTTTGTTGTCAGAGAGTGAAATTAAGGTTTGGGCTGTTATGGGTCAGAAGGGTACGTGCGCACTGAGCTCACGCAGGGCCCTATTCTGTCATTATTCCTCCTACGAGTTATTAGTTTATTAAGCAAATAAAGCTTAATCCAGCTCCCACTGAAAACCTCTCTCCAGTGGAGTGGGGTCATGTTAGCATGGGGCTGGTGGAACAAGGAGCTCATCAGCAGCGTTTTCCCATTTGTGGCAATTGGGGGTGATGCTGTGCTCAGTCCCCTGCCCGGCCTTCTGCGTGCTGTCTGCAGCCCAACGCGCTGCCAGCGTCACTGCGTGCAGCTCTGGCCTGTCCTGACGTGACCTGCAAGAAACCATTCAGCACCAAAACCGGCAGCTAATTGTTGCCGCTTCCGCAGGGCGATAAGCTCTGTATTGACAATTAACGTTTAATAAAAGCAGCCGGGCACGCTGTCTGCAAGCAGGAATGCTGTTTGGTGATGAGAGCTGTCCAGTCCCACTTGCACTGAGGGGTTCGGGGGGTTGTAGATGTCCGCAGAGACAGTGGGGCTGCCACTCAGTGAGCACTTTCTGTGGTTTGGGAATGACACTGGACGTTGGAGGCTGTGCCCTCTTTGCAGACCCACATGGGCCCGCGTGCAGGTGGCCATTGATGGGGCCAGTGGGACTGAGACAGAAAGATGGGCACTGCAGGTGCTGTTTCAGGAGAACATCCCCTGCTGTAGCACCTCCTGAGCTGTCCAGGTCTCTGATGAAGCCAGGAAGGGCCAGACCCATGGTGCCACCTGCAGTGCCCCCAGCCCTGTCCCGTGCCAGGGACACCCACAGTGCAGGCCCCAGCTGAGCTCTGCCTGTGGGCCCGTGGTGCTCGGGGAGGACTCCTCACTCCTGAAAACCCTCTGCTTCCTTTCTGTTTATCGCTGCCTTGAGCACAGCCCAAGGAACGGGGCTCAGTTTTCACAATACAGCCCTCCAGCCACAGCAGTTCTTCATCACAGATCGAGAGTTGAATTTTTGGTGTTTGGACCTTTCTCCTCAGCCTTCCACCATAATTTTCAGAGCTGGTTCTCCGCTCATCCTCCCGCTTCCCAGTGACAGATATGCAGCTTGCAGATGGGGGCTGAAATGCCACTTTTCTCTCTCAAAGTGGTGGTGGTGGCAGGCCGGCCATGGCCGTGCTGAAGGCCAGGCCCCGCTGACGCGGCCTAGGCCCCGCCGGGACGCTTCAAAGCGCGCAGCCCTGGGCCCAGCTCGCGGGGAGCGCATTTTCGCTATTATTCCAATTATTACAACTTCCTGCATAGGTGGAAGGTCATACATAATTCACGCCTCTGTCATCTTTACACATGCCAAACGCAGTCTATTAAGCATAAATAAAATTTCAAGTGCCTGAGCAGGAAAAGTAAACTGGGATTCATAACAATGAGGCCTTATTCATCCATTTAAAAGTAAATTGTGTGTGTTCCTTTCTTCCCCTCCCCTCTCCCTTTATGGCTGGCAGTTTGGGAGCTTTTACTCCCGCTCGGTAGCACACGGAGGGCGGACACGTGAGGCTGCCCCGGCCGCTCCCACCTCAGACCCCCTGAACTCTGAAAGTGCTTCCAGATCTGGATCCGATTTTGCTCTTCCTATATAAACTGCAGTCACACACCGCTGATCCCAGGGCATGTGAAAAGCGCATCTGGACTTTGCTTTTCTTTTGGTCGTTTTTCTACCTTGCAGCTGCTCTTTGTGTGTTTCACAGGGCAGGGTGGTGCCTTCTCGGATAGGTAATTCCTGAGGTTTTAGGTGGGAAGAGAGGAAAAAAAGCCTGTAAAGCCTTTCATGTGAAATAATAAGGACATCTATTGATATCAGATTAAATTTACCTGCGCAATCGTTTTGCTGAGACGTTCAGTATGTTTCATTTCAGTGGAAAGCAATTTGGTATATAAACTGTTAGTGCAGGTGGCTTTTTTTTTTTTTTTTTTTTTGGAAAAAATGGGCTAAAAAACTTTTTTTTTGCAATTTTTTTTTTTGGAAAAAATGGGCTAAAAAATCTATTTTTAGCAATTATTATAGTTGTTTTTTTAATAATAAGATTCTTAAAATGCCAGAGCTGGAAACCTGACACTCAGACCTTGTTTTGGTGGGCTTTAGTTCTGGGATGCCAAATAAAACACATCACTCATCCTAATCGAAGGAGTTTTTCTGGATCCTCCTCAACCTCTCTCCCCACAGAGGCTGGCCAGGCAGTTTCTGATGGGTTGCTTCATCATCTCTGATATTTTGTTACTTTTGAGTACTGATGCAGACAGGCTGGGCAGCTGGCTGCAGAGCTGAGGGATTTGTCCCATGGCTGCAGTGAAGATGTGGCATCTCACCAGGACCTCCCAGCAGGATGGGATGCAGTGCAGCGCTCCACGAACAAGACCCTCACTTTGTGCCTGTCCATCCACGTGTCCTTGCTTTGCAACCAGAGGTGAAAAGACGTATCAAAATGTCTCCGATGGGACAGCATGAGCACTGGAGGAAAAATACTGGGGAAAGTTGCTCTGGATTTTGTCCACAACTTTGTGTGAATACATTGCTGAGCTCAGAAAAACAAGTGTTGCTTGAAGCAGATGTTCACTGAAGCATTGACATCAGCAAGGAGCTGCAGGACTACGTGTGAACACCACCCATGTCCTCTTCTGTGTGACCTCAGAGAGCGTTAACTAGACACCAGTGGCATCATTTTTGCTCGAGACTTGCTGGCAGGGTTCTGAGTGCTCTGATTTGGTTTCACATTTGCGTAAATTAATGAAAAACAAGATTCATGCAAAAGCATTAAGAAGCAAGAGGAATGCCCCAAGTCTGCAAACCCAGCACTGCTGACCTCAGCACCATGCTCCCCATTCATAGAGAGCTGAGCAGGGATGAGCTTGCAGTGCTCCAGCAGTGCTGGGCAATGCTGCAGCTGCCAGTCAGGGCTGTAGGGCTGCTGTGGGCTCGCAGAGCCAACGGCTGATGTGTCAGCTTTTGGAGGCTAATGTGATTTTGGAAAGGAAGCTAAAAAGTTAAACTTGACAAAAAATAGCTCTGTGTGTTGCTGAGGGAAGCCCATTGTTTTCTAAGGGGAAACAGAGAATGAGCCATGCAGCTTGTATATGTTTATCTGGCTGACAGGGAGAGAATAAAAAGCCCAAGCAAGGCCCTCTGACACCTGGGGCAGGACGGTGCTAAGAGGAGGGAGATGCTCGGGAGGGGAAGCTGTGCATGAATGCCTGCTCCTATCTTTTGGGGTGATATTTTGCTGTAAGCAAGAGGCTGCAGGGCAGATTTGTTGTGCCTGACGTGGGACATCAGGCATGGGACATCGGGTGGTGGGACATGGGGCAGTGGTGAGACATCTGGTATGGGGCATCAGTAACGGGACACGCTGGCTCTAGCAGTCTCTGTGCTTCTCATGCTGCTGCTGCTCTGCAAGCCTCTGCCAGAGCAGCTTTTGGGACAAGGCAAAGAAAAGAAAACAAATCAGAGGAAATTTGTCTTCTTCAGTTATTTTTAGGCATTTAGCACGTATCTGCGGGCAGGGGCCGCCTGAGCAGCGATAACCATTAGGCTGTACAGCCACCTCCTGGAGGCCCTGGGTAGCTGCTCTGTGCTGGGTCGAGCTGGGTGATGTGCTATGCAAGGGGAATTCACTGCACAAGTGGGATAAGCTGTGCGAGGAGGATACCTGTGTATCCCTGTGTACCTGCATCTGTCCTGTGGCAAACACAGCTGGTGATTTTCGCCTTTTTCTCACAGCACTAGAATGAGTCTTTAGAGTTAATACTTTGAGAACGGAGCCTTTAAAATACATTAGACAGAGAAAATGCAAATGCATCATTTGTTAGGGTAGGAAATGTAGCTGTCATGTGTTCTTGTTTAACAAGGCCCGAGGAAGTTACTAATATTTATTTGAGCTGCTTTGTGGAGATTTTTAGTGTTTCTCACATTTCCTGCTGAGACAGACAGCAGCCAGATGGATTTTGGGAGCTTCCTTTCAGCAGAACCTGGCAGTGAGACGTGGTACCAAGGGTGCACGGCCCCTGCCCCTCTGCCGGGCTCGGTGGCACAGGGCCTGGTGTTACCTGGGCAGGGGACCGGGTGCCACTGCTGGCTAAGGCAGCTGATGAGCGGCTGTGGTCACATCTTCCTCCTGGATGAGTTGCTCCTTTGGTTCCCGTTCGCAGCTAAGGAATGAAGAGGCACGCTGCTTTGTACAAGCCCCTTCCTCGTGGCTCTCTGGACTACTTAGGTAATAGAAGCAGGTGCGTTTGGATGCCCACATGTTGATCATCAGGATCTCCTTAGGGCTAATTTAGGAGCTTCCATCAGTGCAACCAAGAGGAGAAATGGGTTATATGTTCCCTATGTTGGTCATTCAGGGATATGTTTTATTGGTACCTAGGCTTGGTGTAATTAAGCATGTGAATTGCTGGTGGTGTTTGCAGTCGTACAGCTCACCTTGCAGCAGAGGCTGTTGATAGCAACCTCCTCTTTATTTTTCACAGATAAAGCAGAGGCAGCTCTGGGGCTGAAGGAATCCACCTGCCCCACTGAGGCTGCCCTGTCCCCAGCACAGCACAGCACACACTCAGGGACGGGTCGGGCACCTGGTGTAAGCCCTGCAACACTCACTGCCTCTTTGCCTTTCGTGGTACTCACCTTGCTTTCTTTTTTCCAGATATTCTACAGAGTGGTAGCAGACATTGAGCCAGGAGAGGAGCTGTTACTGTTCATGAAGAGTGAAGATTATTCACATGAAACAATGGCTCCGGACATTCACGGTCAGCCACTTCTCATCTAATTTCTTAACACTGAACTTAAGGAAAAAAATAGAGATTTCTCCTCTGTTGAAATAACTTTGAAGGCCAGAATAGCTTGCCAGCAGCCGAGGAGAGCTGGACTAGGGTTGCATTTGTCCTTCTGCTCTTCTGTTTTCCTGAAAGGTGTTCAGTGAATAAACAGCTCCAGTACTAACGTTACTCCTTATGTCCTTCTGAAGGGTGGAGTGCTCTCAAAAGCAATGCCAGTGATGGCACTGAAGCTCTCTGTTTACTTTCTTCTGGTCCAATTAGTTACCCTCAAAATTCACTGGTGCATTCTGTACCTGCCAGTCTGCTAAGCTCTACTTTTCAGAGATGATGTTTCTCAGCCTTGCATTTTCAGCTCTTGGTGTCTTTCAGGTCTTATCCTCATGTACTTGAACCTCTCCAGCAGAAACAGGGGTCTGCAGATGTAACTGAGGGCAGTAATAAGGCTTCAGAACCGAAATTGAATTGGTTTTTGGGTATTGCAGAAGGAATAAGAGAATCCATGTTATTATCTCTGGGCTGTGAGGCTGTGCTGGTCCTTAAAGACTAAGATGTATGGACCCTGATTATAGCTCTTTTTGGTTGCTTGGGGATTTTTTGATTTTTTTTTTTGTCATTTTGTCAAACAATTGCTCTTTTGAAAAGAGAAAATCTCAGGTTGTTAATGTTGCTGTCACTTTTGAGAACACAGCCATTCTTCCTCCCTGTACTCATCCATTATTCATCCAGCATACAGGGTCTGCGTCTGCAGCTCCTGAGCTGTTGCTCGTGCTGTGCAGACTGGGATGCCTCAGATTTGTTCCCACCTCCAAAAGCTCCTCTTGGCTGTAGGATATCCACTAGGTTGCAGTTCATGCCAGTGTGGACATTTCACAAATTTCTAAGGATTCAGGCTCTGCATTCAGGATCTTCCCAGGGTGGCAGCGACTGTAGCTCTGTACCTTCCTGTACCTTTGCTGCAATATCTTTTGTTTTGTTCTCTTAGGAGGTTGGGGCATATTCATTTGCTCAAATTTGGTGTGGTGTTTGTTTCTTTGTTTGATTCATTGTTGCTGTTTTTCTTGTATTGGTAACTTTATTGCTAAAGGTGTCACTCTTTTCAAGCATACTGTTTTCTGTGCCTATTCCATCTGGTTAAGTTGTATCAATGACACCAGAGGAATTCCCTGCAGTCACAAACAAGCATCCCAGAGGGCTAATTCAGAAACAGGCTGGACCAAGATATTGCTTGTGCAAAGCAGACTATGGAGTCCTAGCAGTGCTTTCTCTGGATGAGCCCTCAAGCAGTCACCAACGACACACATCTGAGATTTCAGCCATACTCCTCAGCACCTTATTGACTCAGAGCCCCTGGGCTTTTATATCTACAGGGCAGATGGCACTGGAACCAAAACAGAGCATGTGGTGGCTCTTGCGGGCCATTGGTAGAAATCCAACAGAGCACCATGGGGTGCTCTTCTTCACCTCTTCGTTTTGGGATTTTCTTTAGCCAATCTATTATTTGGCAGGAGTTACTAAGTAATGGAATGAAATATTCACTCCAAAGTGGCAATCTCATGATCTTCTACAGTCGTTTTCAGTTAGAAACACTTTGTGACTGTTTTATTGGATTTAAAGGAAAGCTCCCAGTATACTTCACTCCCAGTTTCATCTCTCTCTGGGTCACCTTGGGTGCTGGAAGAGAACTCTATGGAAATGAAGAGTTTTTTAAAAACTGTAAACACCTTTTTGGCTATTTTAAATGCTGGTATTTGTGTCAGTTTACTTTGTTCAGAAAGTCACAGACTGTCAGCCTCTGCTGAATATCCACCTTGCATATTCCTGTTTAGGATAGTTTTAAACACACCGACTTTTGTCCCAGGCCAATGTTAGGGATTCTTACTGGATGTCACCCAGGCAGTTAACAAGTAGCATTGCACTGTCATATATTGCAGAATTAAAGTATTGTTATAAAGCACCATTTTCATTCTGATTTTTTTTTTCTCTCTTTTCCCCCTCCCTTTCCCCTCTTAATAACCTTTTATTTAACCACACTGTTGTGGAACTCCTGAGAGTAATGAAAAATGACCAAAAACTGACGCGGTCTCCCTGTGCAAACCCTTTTGTCTTGCAGAGGAGCGCCAGTATCGCTGCGAGGACTGCGACCAGCTCTTCGAGTCCAAGGCTGAGCTGGTGGACCACCAGAAGTTCCCCTGCAGCACGCCGCACTCTGCCTTCTCCATGGTGGAGGAGGACTTCCAGAAAAAGCTTGAGAATGAGAACGACCTTCGGGACGTGCATGAAATCCAGGAGTGTAAAGAGTGTGATCAAGTCTTCCCAGACTTACAAAGGTAGGAATAAATGCTTAAAACATGATTGAGTAAGGCACATCCTGTAATGGCTTCTGTCAAATCATGCAGGGCATCAGCCAGGGCAGAATCAGACATCTACTTGTGTACAGACCGAAGGTGAAGGTGAATAAAATTTCTCTGCTTGTTGGTGTCTTAGGGCATGGAAATCAATGGAGTCTCAATAAACCAGAAATTCAGTTCTTAATAGATACCTTAAATTAAGAACTGTGTCTTCTATAATCAGAACTTCAGCTGGCGTGAGTGGGGCTGGTGGCAGTGAAGTCAGAGGAGTGATTGTAGTTCAGATGAAGTGAGGTCTGGGCTCCTTATTTTTAGGTGGAAATAACTTAGAATATGTCTGAGTGGTATTCGCTTGGTGATACCAACTTTATCTTTGCAAACAAGCCATACTAGGCAGAGGCAGGTTGGTTAGACTGTGTTCTAAATATTAACATACATTAACATACAGGTATCGCCATGTTATCTTGAAACACTAGGATTCATCTTTTTCTTCTATATACCTGTTTGTTTAAACAGATAGACCTATATGCATACGTCTCCAAAATATGTAGAAGTAGGAATGTAGGGAAACAGTTGATCACAGCATGAACTGATGATTGAGCACATGGTGGAGGGGCATGGCTGGCCTGGGGAGTACTGGTAGATCCCTTGCACCTGTGAGCGGAAGGGGTGGACCTGGGGCGAGGTTGCCCAAGGCTTAGATAAAGGCCAGGCAGGCAGAGCAAGAAAGAGCTTGGGAGAGAGAAGATGGGGAAGTAGCCTGGGAGTCAGGAGATAAAAAAGCAGTTGGAGCAGCAGTCGCACAAGGAAGGAGCTGAGACCCTAGCTCCAGAGGAAGCAAATGGTGTAGTTGTAAGAGTTTGGGGACTTTTTCTGTTACATAGGAATATGGACGAAAAGTCCAACTTTACATGCTGAAGATAATTCCCATCACTGTATGTTTTTTTGTGGCTACTTCACATAATGTCTCACAGGGCAGCAAACCTTGCATGTGACTAAAACATACTGGGAGTGCTCGGGAGCTTGTGTAGTGCATCGCTCACAAACTCACATTTTGATGCTTTCACTTTGAAGACTCAGGAAGGTTGACCTCAGCCAACGTTTAGCACTTGTGCTGAGGTATCTCAGCATGCAGATCCTGGACCAGATCCCAGCTGTGAGGAGGCAGTGCATTTCATATTAAGCCAGTTGACAGCAGCAGCAGACCCAGGCCAGTGTCTTACTTTCAGTGGGGTCTGTGCTGCAGCATCCGTGTTCCCATAGCTCCTTTCCTGTCTGTGTTGTGTGGGTACAACCTAAGTAATTATATTAATTATGCATTTTTAAGGAAAGCACTGTGTTTACTTGCGTTGTTTAATAATCACACGCCCCTTAAAATTGACTTGTCCGTTAGTGTTTTGCAAGTTCTTGTTTTACACAGAAAAACATGTGAGGAGTCTCTGACTGATGTGTTGCACAACCTGATAGTTACACTTCTACAAAATTCAACACCAAAATTGAAGCACGAGGTGCAAACATTGCTCCTGTAGATCAGCCTCACATCTGAGCAGGTGCGGTGTCTCATTCATTGGCTGCTGTTGAGCAGTATTCAGCTCCATGTGTCTAATTCTCAGTCTGAGTGATTGATTCCAAGGGCTGGTGTTGGTAGATGAAGGCAAAAGGGCTGAAGCACGGTGAGTGCAGCACAAGTCAGGATGGTGACATTTTTCTATGTTGCAAGTTATTTGGTGTTGAAGTTCTTTCCTGCCTGTGAACCAGAAGACAATATCAGACATATGGGAATCATTGAGCAAATGTAAATTTAGCTTAAAATATTAAATATTGAAGGGAAAGGGCAGAAAACAAAGAACAAGTCATCATAAATAGATGGGCAGCACTGTGAGAAAGAGTGAAAAATGAGAGGGAATGCAGTCATTCTCTGAACTCTTGAATTATTGAGAGGCTAATACACCACAAAGACAGTTCATTGCAAAAAACAGAAGTCCAGAAGCATGCTATATACAGATTATATAAAACAAAAGGCTCGAGTGAGCCATGCTTGAGGGTGTGTGTAATTAAATTGAGAAAGAGCTGAGTGTGAAGATTGAGGTCTGTGGGTGGTGCAGCCACGTCAGGTGTCTGGGACCTAGTGCTGGAGTGAGGACAAGAGTCTCTCCAGGTCTTATGGCAGCTTTGTTTCCCAGGGCATGATGGAGATATAACTGTTACCTAAGTGCTAGGAGGCAAAGCTGAAATAATTTTTTCCCTGAAGGAGAGAGCCTGAGAGGGGCAGAACTCAAGAGCATCAGCAAGACGAAAGAATTTCTGTTACTTGTAGGTGAGAATGAAAGTTGACATTTGGACTACACAGCATGGAACAGGCTGTAAAACCTCCAGGTTTTGTTTACTCATTCAGCAGAGATCAGTGGGAACCTCAAGCGGGGAAGCACTGATCTGCATTGGCTAAAAATCCATTTCCAATGGCTTTTCTGTGAATCTACTGTTATGTTATGATACGTTGTTTACTGATCCCTCTGCAAGTAATAGTGTGAGTTATGGCTTTATATATGACCAAGGTATTAAAAATATGTTTGCAACAGATGAATTCTAGAGGAATTCAGAAAATTCAGAGGTGGTAATGAATTCAAAGATGAACAATGGAAATTAAATGAGAATTGAGTATTCTACTGATAAGCTGAACAAACTGCTAAGAAGTGAACGAATAAACAGCTGCATAATTGGACACAATCATCAAGGGTAACTTCACTCTTGGAGTCTGTATTCAGAAGCTTTGCTCTGCTCATTTATGCTCATTCTGTTGAGTTATTTCTGGTCTATTCTTGCTATAAGAAAAACTGACTCCCATCAAAGGAGTGGGGCTATATCAGGTGGTAGCTTCCTAGGTGTGTTTAGAGTGAAAGCAGTAAGGCAGAAATGATTCAGACTGCAGGGAGGAATTACAGGAGTGAAATATGGAGAGGTGTATGAAATAATCTCCTTGGGGAGTGATGGGAGCATCATCTCCTGGAGCATTTGCAAGTGGCCTGGCAAAACATCAAGCAAAGTTATTGTGGGGTGGAGGGGATGTTCTGCTTCCCAGTGGGGTCAGACTGGGGCTTGAAGGACCTGAGCCTGTCAGGATTGGGCCTTTGGGGCTTTTTTTTTGGTTTGCTTGTTTGTTTGGAGGTTATGTGCTCTGCTGTCTCTTTTTCCTGCACTGATGCACCACTCACTGCTGTTTTGCAGCCTGGAGAAGCACATGCTGTCCCACAGTGAGGAACGGGAGTACAAGTGCGACCAGTGCCCCAAGGCTTTCAACTGGAAGTCCAACTTGATACGTCACCAAATGTCGCACGACAGTGGCAAGCACTACGAGTGTGAGAACTGTGCCAAGGTACAGTGAATTTGTAGGCTGTTTTTGTATCACTGAGCACACGCGCAGCTGGGGTCAGGGTGCATGAGGGTGTAGGGCTCCTGCAGTGCCTGTTTCTCAAGGATTTAAATCTTCACTTTATATACGTTACCTTTCTACCCCTTTTGACTTAATAATACTGCAAAACAAAGCAAAATAAGTGACTGCAACCATCTCATCTTCAGAGCGTCTGCATTGCTTCCCAGCACTGGGCTTACTACCCAGATTTTTGGTAGAAGATGCAGTGCTCTATGTTTGTTTTCATGAGATTCTCGAAGCCTGGGCCTTTTGCATGAGGACTTTCTTGTTTTTAAGTAGATTTGCTGCAATTATGGGAATTTTGTGTTGAGCTGATGCTCATAAGATGCAGCCAAGCCCTGGATGCTGGGGCTGTGAGTGGGATTTCTTGCTGCCATGCACTCAGCAAAGTATTTCCATCACAGTCATGTTTGGAGGTTTTAAGTAGCCCGTTTTGACTTGTTTTCTGGGAGGATGCTGAGCAGGAAGTCACTGGCCTCAAAAGCATGACTTCTAATTGCAGGGGCAAGTGCATCTGCTGCGGTGGCTGCAAAGGATTTAGTAGTTCCACCAAATATTTGGTTGATCCTGGGAAACTGAGCCCCCATTCTGCAGGCACAGCTCCCATTGACGCCCATTGGCAGGGCTGCAGTGCAATAAGTAGCCACCGTTTTTGGTCTTAAAAAAGCTCCCAGTAGATCTGAGGTCTGAATTTTGAAAGACGCTTGTGCTAAGTGGCTTCTTCTACAGTTAAGTTTCTTGGTTAATCAGTACTCATTTCCTAGCAGGTTTTCACGGACCCCAGCAACCTCCAGAGGCACATTCGTTCCCAGCATGTTGGGGCTCGTGCTCACGCTTGTCCAGAGTGTGGCAAAACCTTTGCCACTTCTTCAGGCCTCAAACAGCATAAACACATCCACAGCAGTGTCAAACCTTTTATATGTAAGTCTTCCACTAAACGTCTTTGGTTAAGGGTATTTCTTTTGTCGAAAAGTGGTGTAACCTGCAAGCAGGAGGCTGCGTTGTGCTTCCTTGGCATTTCCCACTGGTTTCGTGGGGGCTGTGAGTTGTTAAATGAGAACTGAGTAATTCATAGTCTGATGCAAAGCATTATTTTCCTATGATTTTCCTTTCCATGCTGTATAAATGTACCTTTTGTCCCTGGGATATTTTTCCACGCATAGATGCAAAGAGCAAGTGGGGAGTGAGTTTTGGCAAGAGGGAGCTGTGCTCTGCACCGTGCTGAGCTGGCTGCTCTCCTTCCTGCTCCTTTGCAGCAGCAGCAGCCCCCATGCTGCAGGCAGTGCTGGACCCAGTCCTGCCTGCAGGGCAGCATCCGGGCTGGCTCAGGGGGCAGGTGGCAGTGCCAGCACGGGCAGGGATGGTGCCCCATCCGGCTGCAGCAACAGCATGATCTGGATGCATTGGGCATTAGGCAGAGCCAGCAGGACCTGAAAGGCTGCTTTGCTTTAGAAATTAATTTTGGGCCACTGAGTCTGTGCAGTGCATAGCATGACTTGCTGGGAATTGGAAAGTACACCTTAAAGCCAGTGTATTTCAGCCAGAGGAGCTTGCCTCCCTCCTTGAAGCTCTTTTGCATGCCCCGAATTTAAGTATTGGGTTTAGCTATTAGAGCTTTGCCAACAGCTGCTCCAGCAATAAAACTTGCCTCCTATGTGGGCCTGACCACACTGGGCTATAAATCAGGTCCTCAGAGTCCCAGGGGTTATGTTTGCTTCTTGGCCAGATCCTGCTATGAGCTGGGGGAATCTGGGTGCACAGTGACATTGCAAGGTGCTTTCTCTTCCTTTCACCAGGGAAGCAGAGGCAGAAAATATTTAAGAATATTGTTCTGGCTAGTGCAAATCTCCACCATGTTCTTTTCAGACTCCTGTTACGGCTCAAAAAGCACCTTACGACCACTTTCTCTCCTTGTTTTCTAAACTCCTTCACCTTTTGCTATTCTCAACAAGAATTTCCTAAATTGTCATCTTGATACTTTTTTCCAGCTGACTGTATTTTCTGTTCTCTTAATTCACTCTAAGTCTGACAGAGGTGGCACCTCACCCGGGTGTGTTGCTGTTGCAGCAGAAGACAGCCAAGCTGCAGTTCCACCCCACGCGGCATGGTCCCGCTCGATGGAGCAGGCACCTACAGCTGGGACATTTACCTCCTCAGCCAAACACTTGCTTAGGGAGCTCTAAAATGGTGCTTTGACAGGTGCTTTGGGTCTTATAGCCCCCCAAAGGGAGCAGTAATAGCTTGAAAGACTCCTTTGTGGGAAGCCTGCATATGTGCCGTTGGGTTAGATAAGCCTTTTGTTTGGGCTTCTTCAGTAAGAAAATGTATAACTAACTAGATCCAATAATAAACATCACTAATAATTCTTAAACCTAGGATTACAAGTTAAATAATTACACTTTACTTTTTATAATTATTAGACAAAAATAACTTGTGGCCCAGGTAGGGAATCTTCACCTAGTCCTCTTGCAATCTGTGCCCTGCGTAAATGCGCAGAAGTGGCACCTCTCTCAAATGAAATAATCTCTAAAATGTTTTTTGTTACTATTTACTCTGATAAATCAAACCAGCAGCCAATATTCTTGAAATGCAGAGTACGAGAGATGAAAACCCATTGAGCAATCTCTGAATAATAGCCATGTAATTACAGAACAAAAGAGTTTGCAGACCACATGTTCAGTAGGCTTTGCTGAGCAACGGGAGGGAGGTAGGGTCACCTCAAGGAGATATCTGTTTTCCACCAAGAGGCCACACACCATGATTTACTCTACCAGTCTGTTTATGGCAACTGTCTCTTATTACAGTGCACCGCCCAAGCTTGAGTGAAAACTCACCAACACGAAGGTAATTACTCACTGCCTTCGCAAAATGTCCAGCCTCTCCAAATAGAAACCACATGCCATAATAGATTGAATGTATTCAAAATAGTACTTACAGTAATTATTTTTAATAAGCAGAAAATATGCAAACTTAACTGCTAGCTAATTTGGGGTCCAGAGACGATCGCGGCGCAGAGTGTGCTTAAGCACCAGATGAATTTTTTCAGTTTGGGAGACAAGATGGGAGTTTGTGTTAAACCTGGGTCTGTGCAGCAATAAAAGCTGCACGGAGGGAAGCTTCCCTTACAAGTTAGTAGCTTAAAAGTATGGCACGAAGAGTTAAAGGATGTAATAAGGTGTAATAGGAGAAATCAAACCCAGCTTCTGTTGCTTTGATATGCGGAAGCAATTGAAGTTGATAACCATCTCCCATCTACTAAATTTTAAGCAAAGCTTTGCTTGGAAATAGAAGTCATGTGGCGAAAAAGAGGTAGATCTTGTAGCAGAGACTTGCCCAAGCAGTCCTGGCTCCTGGGTCTCTGTGTAGGTCAGGGCAGTTGGCTTGCACACCCCATCTGCAGAACCAGCAGCTTCTGCCACGTACCACCAGGCTTCCCCAAAGTAATCCCCAAGAGTAAGGCTCCTCTGGGGAGTAAGGACTTTTGGAATGTCTCCCAAACTTCTTGGTCAACCTTGAAAGTTTATGTGTTTGATAGACTGTTAAATGGAAGAGGTGCCCCGTTAAATAATTACAAAGAACTGGTAGGCTCAAAAAGGTGAACTCCTCAGTGCAACAGGTAATTGTTTAATCAAGGTGATAGTAATAAATATTTGCACATCTTAATGTTATTGCCATTATCAATTTAATTTAGTTTTAACGCTAAGGTCAAATATATTAGTCAAGTGATTAATTTGCATCTCCTTCTAACAGTTTGTAAGGATCTCCCTCAGTTGTCAGTATGTATTTTTTGTGTTTCTTCAGAAGTAGAATATTTCTTGGTTCCTTTGACTTTTGATGGAGAATATTAAGTTAATAATGTATTGATGTTCTTTAAAGGAGAGCCCCCTGAACTTTAGGAAGACCAGATCTGTGCCAGTACACCCTGTTTTCTCCAGCTGCCACTCTACCTGAAGCGTTACATTTAATATAGTCCTGTGAATGAGAAGCAGGCCCAGAACACAACCTGTTAGAAGACCAAAAGTCCATAAAACATGATTTGTTTTAAATTCTTACCCTAGATTTGGAAACATGCATTTATGAAGGAAAAAAGAGATTTTTCTTTTTGGTGCTCTGTTGGAATGCATCAGATGTAACTCCGCTGATGCTGATGGAATTATCCTGCTTGGAGGTGATAGAACTGACCCGTAATACCCAAGGTGAAACCTATGGATATGTTCACTCAAGTTGTACTGTTGTGGTCGGTGTAATTTTGGTTTCTGTGATCAGCTGATGGGAGCAGGAGGAACTTTTTGTACAAGAGCTGAGCAGTGATGGTGAGGGCAGCAGAAAGCTGCTGTAAGCTGAATTGTTGGGGCCTGGTTCTGTACCGTGAGGTATGGCACTGAATTTGCTCTGCATAAGTGAAGATGTTATGCCTATGATTCGGCTAAAAATAGGAGAAAATAGCAGAAAATCAGAGCTTTATATTGCAGCAAATAAGCAACAAATAGTTCCATATTAAATAAAAAGAGTTCTATATTAACAGGCAAATAAAATATTTTCGTAAAAGAGAAGCACAAAGCATTTATCAAGGGAAAATCAAGCATTTTGAAGGAACTAGAACAGCCTTCTCCTCTTCTCTTCTCTTCTCTTCTCTTCTCTTCTCTTCTCTTCTCTTCTCTTCTCTTCTCTTCTCTTCTCTTCTCTTCTCTTCTCTTCTCTTCTCTTCTCTTCTCTTCTCTTCCTCATTATTTCTCACTTCTCCTTTATCTGCTTTTGTTTCTCTTCTATTTCTTTCCTTGGGAATGAAGATTTCCAGCAGGAATACTGACTGATACACAGCAACAAACATTCTTCCTGAATTACCACATTGCTAATTTCCTGTCTTTGGGCCCAATTCTGCGCTCTTTACCACACCAATTGTCAACGGGACACGAATAGGGAAAAGGGCTGGGTGCAGTGTGGGCAGGATCAGGCCCTCGAACAATGGGAGCATTGTTGCCGAGATATGGAGCAGTCTGCTGAAGAGGTAAACAGTTGAGACATGACAACAAGTGGTCAAGTTTCTCAAGGGCAAAGATCTGGACGAGCAGGAAGGTTAGCGCAGGCCCCGGTGTGAGTGGAAGTCAGAGGACGTGATTGCAGTTCATGGGAACCAAGAGTGCAGGATGGGATACATTCAATTCAGTTTCCTTTGCAGGCTTAAAATAGAGCCATTGTAAATTATGTCAGTCCGTCTCAAATCTTGAAAATGATTGTTAAAAAGGCCTCAGAATACACAATGTGTATTGTTGTGTGGCTTTGATGTGTGAAAGATGAGAGCTTATGATATAATGCAAATTAAATAAAAATACAGTGGCCACTTGCTTTTTCCTGGCTGGAAAAAAAAGGGGAGGGGGGAGATTTATTACAGAGGGATAATCACTGCTTACCGATAGTGTTGTTGCCTTGTTTTTAAACAAAGCCAGAGCTGATACCAGGAGAAGCAAATTAGTGCAGAGGTGCTGACAAATGTTAATGTGTTGAAGAGCACAGCCCACAGCACAGCCTGGGGACTTGCCTGCTGTCCCTGCTAGTCCAGAGAGTGGGAAAAGAAAACAGAAAAATGATTACAATGGTAACCTGAGTTAAATGCAAGAAGGAAAACAAAAAGTGCTGTGAAGCTCTTCCAGGGAACTAAAAAATTCCCATTTGGTTCAATGACACGGTTCTCTTTCCGTAATGGTGTGTCTAACCCTGCACTGCTGATGGGGACGCTTTCAGCCTCCCACTACTAAAACTGCAATCTGGAAGCCGTGCTGTGGCATGATGAGTGTTGCAGTCTAGCTCAGGCCCAGGAGATCAAGGTAGCTCTCCTCCCCTCTGTGCTTTCTGGCTTTCTCCAAGTGCTTCTTTGAGGCTGAGGTTGCTCTCATCCCAGAGGAGTTTGAAAGGAAATCCATTGAGCTGTTCCAAGCATCGGACATAAATACAGCTGCATTTTTAAAGGAAATTGTTGAAATACAGTATATTTTTCATGTGCAAGAGACAAATGTGCAAAATTAAGACTAGCAAATGTTAAGATGTGAAATTTGTAGTTATGGCTTCCAAGACACCATATGCATTACACACACAGAAATGATTTGGGCATGCGAGAGTACCAGACTGTGGTTACTCCAGAAGCTGTAGCCTGGACTTTCATGAGATTAACATCTTAATTGTAAATGGAAAATAATGCTTATTAATAACAATTTGTACTCGGGAATGTCTGGTTGTCTTCTCCTTCGCCTCTTTCATATCCATGGGTCTGAAGGCTCTGTCAGGCAGCTCTGTCTGTCACGTGCCTGGTCCTGCAAATGTTCATGACTAACTTCATACGTGTGTGTAGTGACATTGATGGATGTCATTTGGAGACATGAGTGCTCGCTCCGGGGCACTGTGGCTCCATACGGTGTCACAGCGCTGAGCCACGGCTCTTGGCAGGGCTCTGGGTGCTCATGCAACAGAAAATAATTGTATCAAATGTGAAACACTGTGCAATGCAAGGAGCAAACAAGGAACCAAAAACGTTATCTTTTAGTCACTTCAGACCTTTTCTGGTTTGTTGGAGGGGTTCTTTGGTGCTGTCTTTAGACATTTGTCTGCTTGAATGCCTTGCTTTGGAATAGTACAATACCTTTTGTGCACCCAGACTTCTCCTTACGGCTTCCTAATTGACATTTGGAGGGTAAAAAATGATTTTATTTGCAAAATTTTGAGGGTGGGGGCAATTACCATAAAGCCTGAGATTTGTTGTTGTTGTTGTTTACATACAGGTGAGGTCTGCCATAAATCCTATACTCAGTTTTCAAACCTTTGTCGTCATAAGCGCATGCATGCTGATTGCAGAACCCAAATCAAGTGCAAAGACTGCGGACAAATGTTCAGCACTACGTCTTCCTTAAATAAACACAGGAGATTTTGTGAGGGCAAGAACCATTTTGCAGCAGGAGGATTTTTTGGCCAAGGCATTTCACTTCCTGGAACCCCAGCTATGGATAAAACGTCCATGGTTAATATGAATCATGCAAATCCGGGCCTTGCTGACTATTTTGGAGCCAATAGGCATCCTGCTGGTCTTACCTTTCCAACAGCTCCTGGATTTTCTTTTAGCTTCCCCGGTCTGTTTCCTTCAGGCTTGTACCACAGGCCACCTTTGCTACCTACTAGTTCTCCTGTTAAAGGACTTCCAAGCGCAGATCAGACAAACAAAAGTCAAAGTCCCCTCATGACCAACCCTCAGATACTGCCAGCCACCCAGGATATTTTGAAGGCACTAAATAAGCAACCATCTGTAGGGGAAAATAAGCCAGTGGAGCTTCAACCAGAGAGGTCCTCTGAAGAGAGACCGCATGAGAAACTCAGTGACCAGTCAGAGAGTAGTGACCTTGACGATGTCAGTACCCCCAGTGGCAGTGACCTGGAAACCACCTCTGGCTCTGATCTGGAAAGTGACATTGAAAGTGAGAAAGAGAAATTTAAAGAAAATGGTAAAATGTTCAAAGACAAAGTAAGCTCTCTGCAGAGTTTGGCTTCAATAAATAATAAGAAAGAACACAGCAATCATTCCATTTTCTCACCATCTTTAGAGGAGCAGACTGCGGTGTCAGGAGCAGTGAATGATTCTATAAAGGCTATTGCTTCTATTGCTGAAAAATACTTTGGTTCAACAGGACTTGTGGGGCTGCAAGACAAAAAAGTCGGAGCCTTACCTTACCCTTCCATGTTTCCCCTCCCGTTTTTTCCAGCATTCTCTCAATCAATGTATCCATTTCCTGATAGAGACTTGAGACCGTTACCCCTGAAAGTGGAGCCCCAATCACCCAGTGAACTCAAGAAGATCCCAAAGGGAAGCTCTGAGTCTCCCTTTGACCTCACCACTAAGCGTAAGGAGGAGAAGCCCGTTACTCCCATAGCCTCAAAGCCAGCAGCTCCGCCTGCGGCAAGCCAGGACCAGCCTCTAGATCTGAGCATGGGCAGCAGAAGTCGAGCCAGCAGCACAAAACAGGCCGAGCCCCGGAAGAACCACGTCTTTGGCGAGAAGAAAGGAGGGGACCTCGAGCAGAGGAAAGCGTCGGAGGCCTCTTTGCAGCACGCCCGACCGACTCCCTTCTTTATGGATCCCATTTACAGGTAACCGACCGCGGGCTGCACCCCGGCACCCCTTGGCACGGCAGTGAGGTCTGCCAGGCTGACCTGCACACCCCGGCTCTGGTAATGCCTCATTAGCAAGTATTCATTACTGCCTTCCTTGCAATGAGTTATCAGTTAAACCTGTGCCTCCTGGCCACGAGCACATTGGCATCGGTAGTGTGTATGTGTGTATTTGCTGTGTGTTTGACAACGCTGGTTTGCCACAGATTACTTTTCTTCCAAAATGCTCCCAACCTGACTTTGCTGCCCTCTGCATCTTCCATTCCCTGGAAATCAGAGGGCATCTCAAGAGGCATCAGTTGTGCACCGCCTCTTTGTTCTTCCTGAATTAAGTAACAATGTCTCAAAGAAGCAAAGTTGTCCCCGGTTGTGTAGAACTATGGAAAATGAGAATGATTTCTGCCCTTTTGAATATTAATTTGAGTAATGGGTGGATTTCTCTAGGCACTGCATTAGTATAATTGAAGGCACAACGTCCTTGTGTGTACAAAGCCTAACCAGTGGGTGGGTTAATCTCATCTACCTCATTAAATCAATGAGAGCCCTTGTGTTGGCTTCGACAGGCATAGAAGCAGACACTGTCCATCAGGTGAGGTTTTAAAAACCACTTGTGAAATCCTGACCCCTCGCTGTCTTCCAGTAGTGCTGACACCAAATTCAGTGGGAGCTGGATTTCACCTACATCCTCTGTACGTCAGCTTTCTTGCCCTTTGCCTTTCTGCCTGCATATCTACGATCAGCTAAAGTCATGCATCGAAATTACTCTAGGGAAATATTAGCTAAAAAAATGTTTGTTTGTTATCTAAACGACCAATTTTACAGCTCATTGTTAAAAAAAGTTCTGGCCCTGAAAATGATGTTAATTTATTATTACTTTATCTAAAAAAGAAATGCTATGGGCAAAGTTTTTGCAGAATGCTCTTACATAAGACAACAGATGTTCATTATGAAGAAACAGGATATGATGTTATTTATTGGGATGATTTTATTTATGTCAGATTGATATCTGTATTAGACCACAGGTTTTCTCTGTGTCATGGTAATTTTAAATGCCTGAAGCAGTGGAAATAATGATTTGTGTTTTATAGTCCTGTGCTACAAACTGATGAAATCTATAGGAATTCTGGCAACATAGCATGAAGGTGGATATTACTGAGCCTTCCTTTGCTATGAGTTACATCTAAACATGGGCAACAGGATCTGTCCACATCAATAACAGAGAAAGCAAAAAGATCTTCAATTTCCATATTGTTTCTGAATTTCCCACATTGTCCTTCACTGCCTAACTCATGCATTAGCTGATCACTTGGTTGCTGGCAGGCCCAACCCAGTGCCTTCCTGCAAACCTGCATTTCTCATTCTGCTCTGTGCAAGGCCACCTCGATGTGCACAGAGCATAGTGCCAGGACGGTGACAACGATGTCTCACATGGGCAGCGAGAAGGCACCTCAGCTCAAAGCTCCCGTTGCCTTCAGTTCTACTGCCTTGAATGGAGAATGCACTTGGTTGCCTTATTTCTTCATAAAAGTCCTCCCTAGTTAGTCCTTGGTTCCTACTATCATTACTACAGGTCTTTTGAAGTGGGGTTACTTCCTATGCAAGTGGCACAATCTGCCTTCAATGGCAATTCAGAGTCCCCACTGTAGCACTGGGCTGTGTGCAGAAGCTGACTGTACTCCTTATCTGTGACCATTACCTCTGAGAAACTAATTGCTTGATGCGTAATTGAGCATTTTAAACATGAGTAGCTGTGTAATTATTAATGCCTGAGAGTGACTCATCATAAGCAAATCTAATTTTAACATTTACAGAGTAGAGAAAAGAAAGTTAACTGACCCACTCGAAGCTTTAAAAGAGAAATACTTGAGACCTTCCCCGGGATTCTTGTTTCATCCACAAGTAAGTATTTTGGGAATTGTGATGTTGTAAACAAACCTATTGATGCTTCAAAGCAGGTGCAGAGAAATGAATGCAGCCTTAGTCATTTTTGGATTTCCTAAAGCACAAAGTTTTTGCTTCACCATTGTGGTGGAAAAGCGTAAGCATTGTTCTGAGCTTCTTGATGTTTTGCAGATGAAACAACATGTTTTGATTATAGAGGAAGCCAGATTCAAACTACATGTATGTTTGAGAACCGTGTTCCTCCAAAGCCAAAACGCAGCCACCAGCACCCACAGCTGCCCCATTGAGGTGCAGTCCATATTGCCTACAGGGAGCCCGTGTAGGTTCAAGGCTGGGCAAGCAGAGCTGAGCCTCCCAGCTATTTGCCTGCTTTTGTAAGATCAGTTGCTTCTGTCAATATTGAAGTACTCCAAGGAAAGAGATAAAACCTTCAACCCAATGCATTCGGCCCTCTTAATACAAGCACCCCATCTCTTTTAGGCAGCAGTCATGGGCTGTAGTGTGTGCAGTGGCCTTGTAGGATCCCTACTCCTTCGTGCCCAAAGCCATGCTATATGCAAGCTGCTGTCTTGTTCACAGGCTGTAATCATGCTTCTTACGTGCTGAATAACCACAGTTCATGAGGGTGTCCTTAAAGCAGCGTAAAAGGTGCAGCGTGTATGCAGTACAAAGGCGATTTTGCTAAAAATTCATTTTATATTTAACACTTGAAATAAAATGCTCTGTGTTATTTGGAAAGTTGAACCCCTTGCTGTCTATGGGCTGTTCTGTCCCAGTAATGACACCTCACACAGGTCTTGCACAGCCAGGAGCTTCAGCTTCCTCTGAATTCCTGGGCAAACCACTAGTGCACCACAATTTGCTTTATTTTTTCTTCAGTGAGAACAATAGTTGTAATAGTTGCAATGTCCTAAGTTATATGGAATATTTTCTGAAATATGGGAGTTAAGGAGACCTGGGAAGGACAACTGATGGCACACAGTTGCAGGTACGCAGCCATAATGCTCTTCCATGAGTGGAGAGTGCAGCCAAACAGCCCTTTCGAGTTCCAGAGCCTGTGGGAAGTGAAAGGTCTATTAAGTATTAAAGTTGCTGAGAATTTATGTACAAGACTTAATAGCAGCTCAGCACCTCTTGCTGAGTTACAGTGTTTGCCAGAGTTGCAAAGCGACAAGAGAAAATTCCCATTTTGTGTTGGATAGGACTAATGCACCAGTGCACAAATGGGACCTGAATCCTCTTTGTGTCCCCTGGTGTAAAGCCAATCTGCTTCCTCTCTATCAAGTGAGTGATCCTGTTAGAACAGATAAATAGCTGCCAATTAATGGTAGATTATTTAAATGAGGCTATTTAAGGTGGAACAAATGACATGATTTTGCTAAGTCCTCGATGGAGTTTCAGGTGTCAACGTATGTCGTTTTGTTAAATTGGGTTCAAGGGACTCTGCGGGCTTCAGCTCATGTTGGGCTGATGATCCATGGTTGGCAGTGTAGAAGGAGCGTGCAAAACTGCCCTGTTAGGAGGTTGGTTGGGGTGGGAGGGAGTCAGATACTCTTATGAAGCCGGGGGAGACCTGGAGGAGGGCCAGTAGGGTGCTGGGAGAAGATGACATGGGGAAATGGAAACAACAGTGGGCGTTTTGCTGTCTGTGGGCTGGATCTGCTGCTCTGTGTGGATGCCTGAGGACAGTCCCAGTGCTGTCACCACGCCAGAGGCCACCTCTGTGCCATGGGGCAGGCCGGGGCAGTGGGATGGACTGGGGATGGCTGGGGGGCCTTGCGCTGCTGGACACTGCTGCAGCGTTCTCCTCTCGTGTGTTCAGATGGCTGCCTTGTACCTCTTTGTCTACCCCTCCACATTTCTCATTTGCAATAGAAAATATTTCCGTGATAAGGGCTGACTTTCATTCTATCAGTTACCTGTCTGCTAGGGAAACCTCTTGTGAGGTGGGTGGGTACAAAAATCCTGAGTGTAATAATACCTTGTAAAGGAAAAGTAAATCACCATCCCATGGCCTGTCAAAAAAGCAAATGTCCAGATCTGCTTTCTTGCTGACTTTAATAAAAGGGAGTCTCCTGTTTGCAAAGGCAGAGTTTGGCTCAGTGTTTATGGAGGGCTGGGGAATGCCTTGCAGAAAAACTGCTTTTGTTTTATAGCCCCACTCACCCCTGTAAAGCGCAGGTGTGGACGGCCACGTAAGTTTTCATTTTCTGCTGGCAGGTTCTGTCTCTGTAAGATAGGAATAAAGTATTTTTCACGGTTTCTGCCCTACAAATTTGTATTTCTCTAGGTGAATTTATTTCTGAAACTTTAAATTTGATTAAACCAGAACTTAATTTTTTAACTGAATAATAGGACCAGTAACAGACAGATCCTTAAAATAGGCTTTGAGCTAGAGATTAAAGACATCAACCCTGCAGTCCTTACCCTGTCCCTGCCTGGGCAAAGCTCCTCCCGGTGTCAGTGGCCAAAAGCTGTGAAAGATTGGGCCATATAATTGTATTCCACAATAATTTACCGTTACAAGGATTGCGTTTTTAGGGAGAGAATACACTGATGTGACAAATCATTCAGGATAACACCTTGATTAGTATCTTTAAATAAGATCTTAATTAGTAGTTTGATTGGGTTCCAGTGCAGGAATAATGTGTTGTTTTTGTTTCAATTTTGCTCCCAGTTCCAATTGCCTGATCAAAGAATCTGGGTAAGTTCATTGCTTATATTTTTGATTTAATCATTGTGAAATAAATTGCATAAGAAAAATATAGTATGAAAGATAACTTACCACACAATTACGGAGCATGCCACACTTTCCCACAGAATGTTGTAGCTGCAGTGGGTAAATATCCTGTTCTGTCCAATTGGCTTTATTTTCACATATCTAATCCTGCAGTTCTTACTTGGTGAAGGCAATGGGAGCTTTACCTCAGTAAGCAGGGGTTGCAGAATGCACTCTTTGTTTATATTCAACCGAAAGCTGTTTCCTTCAGAGATTACAGTGAAAATTTTCAGGCTCAAATCTTGTTAGATTGCAGTAGTTATAAATGTTTAATCTGTGTTCTAGACATTAAAATACAGAGCCTCAGAGGACTTCACGTTTCTGTCTCGTGTTGACTTCAGTGGGAGTTAGACACTTTGATAGCTTTGAAGTTTGGAGCTTAATTGCTCGTTGTACTTAAAGCCCAAATGAAATGCCCTTTTATTTGCAGTGCTTGGGTCGAATTTGTCCTGTGCATGTAGTTACATAGAGTCCCCCTCATGCGAACTGAAATTGTGCTTTTAGTATCTGTGGGATAAATTTGAGCAGGCTCTGCTATTTTTATAAAACGTTATTTTTAATACATGGAAATTGCTCCTGGAAAAAAGAAAAAAAAAAGAGCCACAGCAACTGCTTTTGCAGATGCAAGTGAAATAACACCGTGTTTTGCTCTTCCATCGCTGCAGCGCCGAACCCATAAATATTTGTCTCAGATTTTTCCCAACCTCACAGCTTTGGGTCTTGGAGGGGAGAGCTGAGGCCTGACTCACGCTTGCTCATTGCTCTCAGTGAGACGTGGGCTGATTGCACAAGGTGAAGCCAGGATTTCCTAAAACAAGGTGGCAATGGGCTCCTGCCTGCATGCATCCCTGTATGGGACCAGTGTGCCCCAGGCACATCAGCACCCTGCTCTCCTCCATGGCAACCATGGAGCTTTGTTTTTTGCACACGTGGCCTTAAATCCCCATTTTCTGCCTTTAAAATGCTGGTTTCTAGCATCCTGAGGTGGAAGGGCTCCTGCAAATACCCACAGGTCCCAGCTGAGCTCGATCACAGAGAGGTGCCTGGGGCTGTGGGAACATCTGTACCCAAAACCCATGGCAGCGATGTCGGCCTGCGTGCCCCAGTGCAAACCAATAACACGGCCAAAGGCAGAACAGGCAGGAATTTTTCATCATTAATCATAAACAAGCATATGACAAGCTCCTAGGACATAGGGTTAGGTGCCAGACTAGGAGAGCATAGGAGGGGTTCCCAAGCATCCTCTTTGCAGCAGGGTGGGTTCAGTGCAGTGATACCCAGGGTCCGTGGTAGGACGTGTGATTTGGCCTGTGCACCCTCAATCTCAGAGAGGCTCTGTTTGGCTCTGTTTGCGGATATTAGGGAGGCTGAAAGCCCCAGTGCAGTCTGTTTCTTCTGTCTACTTTTCTTGATGTTGGCTTTGTCCCTGGATTTCCATCGTCCTGCTTTTTTTTTTTTTTTTTTGTGAGCACGTGTCTCCAGGCCCTGCTAGTGCTTGAGCAACTGCAGCAGCAACAGATATTTAAGGTATTAAGTGCCTAACATGGGATGCTGATTCATGGGTGAATCTTCATCTTGAGAAATCTGAACGTCACATACGTTTTTCTATCTCAACACATAGTTGCCTGCTCCACATATTTCAAGATTATTTCAAGATTATTTCACATTGTTTCTCATTGTTTGGCAGGAGTGCTATAGTGTGACTCAATGGGAAACACCCTCTCTTGAATGGACCACAGTTTATTTAGTCTGTGGACTTTTTCAGGCCCTGCTGGCCCCATCAAGAGAAGGTTACTATGAAGAAGTTCTCTAATGAGATTCAGATTTTATTTGCAATACCTTTATGGAAAATCATTGTAAATAATTAATTTTAAAAATAAATGAAAAGAAATTTCATGAGTGTATTAACAAAGCTTTTATGTTAAGGGGTATATTTTAGGACGTGGTTTGTTCTGTTAGATTAGCTAAATCCTCACCAAAAGCATTAGCCCAAATAGAATTTTTCTGGATCTATGCTGGAGATCAGCTGGAGTTTCTCACTGCTGCTTCATAAAGTTCAGCCATGTGTGTTTGGTCTTTGGACATGAATACATCTCAGCCAAGTTCTGTGGCTGGATGGCCAAATACGTTACAACAAAGTCACAAGTCATAATTTTTAGAGAAAACAGCATAAATTGAACTGGGGAGGAAGAAATCCTGAACTTCAGTAGTTGGGTTTTCAAGATTTCTCTAAATAACACTAGTAAAAATAGAAAGCAAACATTTGAACAATTTTTTTTCCCATGAGTTATGGCCATAAAGTCAGTTGTTTTTACGATAATAGCATTGAAGGAGTCTAGTTTGTAAAACATTAGGTCATGTAATTGATGACATTGTCTGCCAGATCATTTCATATCATCAGGTTATTCTTAAAAAGCAGCAACAACAAACCTTGCTTTATTTATGCCACTTTCTCTTCTGTTGGTTAATAAATTTTAAGGCAAATATCCAGGACCCCTGCTGATGGTATCTTGCCCGTTGAAGTGTTTATAAATACTTGTTTTAGCCGATTATGGTAATGTCTGCGTTTCTGAGTCCGAGCTGGGGAATTGTGACTACATATTAGTTTGCGTCAGTAGGAGGTTAATGGCCTCTCAGGGAGCAGGAGGGAGGTGGGGGGAAGCTGCTTCCTTTTCCAGACATCTGGACGTAGATAGAATCAACAAGTCCTATATGTAAATCAAAAGTTACTGCTCTCTATAAAACACTGTCACTCACCGATCTCAGACTGGGAGCAGAAATGGCTTGTCCATAAGGCAATAACTTCATGTGGAATATGTAATGGGATCTCCTCACTCCCCTGCCTCCTCGGAGAGCGTTCTCCATGGACATGGCAATTACACTAATCCCTTCCTCAGGGTCAAGTGGTGCCTTCCTCTCCATGCCCCCCAAGAGCTTCAGTCCCTGGTGGTCTCCCAGAACCGTCCCTGGAGTGAAGAGGTGGCCACAGACATGTTCCTGGGGCTGATGCTGTAGCAGCTTGCTCTGGGAGCTCAAGGTTTTGGGGGAGAAAAGGCTGCTTGAGAATCCCTCCTTCAGCTCCTTCCAGCTGAAGGAGGGATTCTTGCTGAGAGCTCCCAAAAAAGCTGAGCAGAATAGGGAAAGACTTCTGGATTAATAATTATCTAAAAAAAACCAACAAATCAACCAAACCAACAACAACAGGAAAAAAGGGATAAGAATACATCAGCAATTTTTACAGTAGCTGCAGTTTATCAGTAGCTGAAGTTTATCACCAGCTTCAGCCAGGGGTGTCACCGGGATCTGAAGGATTAAATCTGTTTGTAAACAGCACAGGAAAGAGGGTAAACAGGCAAAGAGCAAAGAGCCAACAGTTTGTTGAGAACAGCTAAATGCAAAGCTGACTGTGAAGGTTTTGCAGAAGTTTAACAGAAAGCTGAGTCACCAGGGATTAAAGAAGCAATAAAACTCAATGTTAGTGAGTACCATGTAATACAGAGGGGAAAGTGTAACTCTTAATTTGGGTCATTCAGGAAAAGTATCCTAAAGTCAATAGTTTTATGAAAATATTACCTGAGTGCTTAGCAGGAAGGAATTGAAAATGTCATTGTGTTATATTGCTTTCAGGCCTTGAATACAGCTGAAGCCCCTCTCAAAAAGGGCATAGCAGGACTAGAAAAGACACAGAAAAGTGCAACAATGATGTTCAGAAGTAGGGAACAGCTTCCACACAAAAAGAGCCTAAGTAGATTTTGATTTTTGAGCTTGGAAAAGAAATGCCTGAGGGAGCTGTGCCACAGCTCTGTAAAATCGTGAATGGTGAGCAGAACCTGAATGAGAAATGGTTATTCATTAGTTTTTACAATACAAAAAAATGGGGGGCACCCAGCTGAATTATCAGGCAAAAGGCTTAAGAGGAACAAAAGGCAGCATCTTTTCATATGCAGCTAATTAAATTGGTGAACTCCTTGACAAAAATACAAATGGATTCGAAGGGGTTTTAGGCAGATGAATGGGAGCCAAAGCCACCACTGTTTGACGCAGTCATGGAGATGCACCCTGCAATTAGAGCTCTCACACTCTCATTTCTGGCACACGACAGAAGACACTGGGTAGAAGGTCTGGTCCTTGGACACCCACCTGTGTGTCCCCAGGGCCACTGCTAATACCGGGGCATGGTTCCCCAGAAGTGTTTATAAGTCACAGGGTTTATAATTTCTGCTTAGTCTTACTACCTGTGTTAGTCCTAAGCACCACAAATGCTGAATTTCATATTACCCAGTTAAGATTTTGCAAATAGACTGATGAGCAGTGGATGTTGACCTAAGTTTAAAGTAGGTGAGGCCCTGTCGTGGGGCAGGGATGATAGGTTTTTTATGGGCTGCAACAAGCCTGTGCTGCCCATGTGCACATCACGCTCGTGGCAAATCCTGGAGAGGAGCAGAGGATGAGCTGGAAAACAGTGGAGAGATGATGAAGAAGAGCATCCTGAAGTCATCCCTCCTCCCAGACGATCAGTGCTTTGCAATCCACTCCATGCACAGCTTCCCTCTATTTACATCATTGATGCCTTCCGAACTTCTGTGCAGGATTTCCTTTTCCCACTGTTTGTGTCAGCTTTTAGCCTCAGTTTTTTTAGCCAAGTTTTCTGCAGAGGAGCATCAGCTCCTGCGTGGAGCTGGTGACCTTCACGGTGGTGCAGTGTGGGCTGGAAAGGTGACAGGGAGCAAACTCATCCCTTACCTTCACCCTTCTTTAACCAGGGCTGGCTTCTGTGAAGTTGCAACCTCTGCAAGTGCATTTTAGAGAAAATAATTTACTGCCCTCATTATCTGTAAGAAAATGCTCTGGTATGGTGAGCCATATCTCCAGCAGATGGTAACTGCTGTCACACTGACAGCCGTGGTGTGACGCTGATTCGTATCAGCAAAGACTTCGGGCCAAGCGCTTCCCTTTGTTGTATTCCTTGAAAAATATAAATCATACCAGGTAACTACAGGAATCGGTCTTTAAATAGTCATTCCAATGGTGAGAAACATATTTCTGGAAATCGCGTAATACTTTAAAATATTTGGAAGTGCTTGTATTTCCTCTGAATGAGGAATTTCAGATTAGATCCTGACTTTGTACCTGTTTGGGAACTGATGTAATCCTGGCAGCAGCAGTGCGGTGAGTGCTGACCTACACCACTGCACGTTGGAGAAGAGTCGTTCTCGATTTCTCCTCTGCAAAATCCTGAGAAATAAGTAAAAAAATAAGCATAACTAAGCCATTTTAAAGGGGAAAATAATTTCTTTAATATATTACTGTAGGGAGCCATGTTCATGAGAAATGATGATCCAAAAATGATTTAAAACCACTAGATAATGAAACTGACTTGAATATTAAATATACATAAATAAAACATTTATTATACTTCCCGATGCCCTTATTATTCTTCACCATAAATATGTGCTATCATAACCCATGCACTGTCTTGTCACTGCTAATCAGCCCGAAGGCCAAAGGTCATTTTTCATTCAAACCATTTATTTTCCACAATTGCAAAATTGATGAATGATTTCTTGCAGGGAACAATTAGAAGGAGTTACAGGCAGCGGAAAAACTATTATAAAGGCTTTAAGAATCAATTCTTGCTGCAGAAAAATATGAAGTCGTATAAAAATAAATATATGGTAATGTTGAGTTGTATGGGTTGATAATGACATCTCTCTGCCGAGATAGAATTACCTCCTCTCCCAGCAGCATCATCATTACATATCTCATGCCTGTGATCAGTACCTGTCAAAATCCTTCATACTGACAAATGTGCTGTCCACTTGCATCTGTGGAGAATGTTTTAGCAGCTGAGTGATTATGAATCAAACCCCAGAGCTTACAGCCCCTACTGCCTCACAATGCTTTCCCATTTGTTGCCTGACAAGTAAATGTATCTTGACTTCCCTCTGAGATTTTTTTTTTTTTTTTTGCACTGTGTTTGATGAAAGACATTTGGCAAATTGGCAGTGGTACCCTGTACATTGCAATTTGTACTCGGCATTGGGAGTCTGAGCATGAAACGAGAGGGCAGGCTACAGGCTAAAGGGAAAAAACCCACCAGAGCCAGAGCTAACCAGCACATGAACAGTCCTTCCAGGAGACAAACATGCAATCCTTCCCATTGGAATAAAAGTGAAAAAGAGTCTGAGTAGTCTCTTGTGGATTTTGGAGAATGGACTGCAGGGGTGTTCTGCTGGCTTGTGCTTGGTTAATGCTGTGGCTCATGATGAAACAATTTGTGTGCTCATGGCATGGAGTCTCCTCTGTGCCCACTCCACCTTCTTTAAGTGCAGCTCTTGCATTGCTGTGGGTTTTTTTTGTTTGTTTATTTGTTTGTTTTTCATTTGTTTAGGGTGACAGGAGGCTGGTGGCTACTCTTAGCTGTCAGGAGGCAACCTTCAGCTCTCCAAGTGACAGTGTTGGAGGTTTTGGAGCTATTTGTTGTGGTCAATTCCAGACCCTTTGAAGGAAAGCAATCTCCAGAAATTATTTGATGCTCACTCCCTGAAAATTAGAGCCATTTATTACAGCTGCACTAAGAGGCAGCAACCCAAAGTGTGTAGTTTTTACAAGCAACTGACAGTAGAATAGGAATATTAAGAGGTTGTAAGGAAACCAGATTGGTATCTAATGAGAAATGTGAATGAACACATAGCACCAAACTCACCGGAGCTTCACTTCTGGTGGATTTATCCGATGGTATCTCATTCCGACCTGCAAGAAGACTTGTTGCAGCCTGTAGTTAAGCTGGAGTGCTTATAAGGTGTCCTCTGCTGTGTTAGTCTGCTGCAAGTCCATAATTTAAAAAAAAAAAAAGAATAAAAAAAGTAGGAATTTATCTTTTGTTGAGTTCTCTATTTTTTTCTGTTGATTTGGTCAAAAATGACCAATAATTTCAGCGGAGGGGCTGCACAGACTCGTAGACACCCAAACACAGAGCATGCCTGCATAAGCTGTATTTCTGTAGAAACTGAGGCTTAAAAATAGCATGAAATGAAATGAACACTGACTAATTTAGATTTTGTATGGAAGCACCTTTGCCTGTAGCAATTAGGACAGGAGTTCTGCTGTGTGCTGATCAAAACCACTGAGGAGTGTGCCCCGTTACAGCAGCTGTGGGAGTTACTGCAGGAGGGACATCATCACGGCCACCATGTTGCCTAACCTGCCCAGTAATTTTTGAGACTGCAGCCCTACATCTGCTTTTTCGTTATTATTATTTCTTTCTTGGAAGTCTGTGTGAGTTGTACTGAGGGGTTTTAACACAGGCAGAAAGCCACAGCGGTATTCACCGTGGGGGCTGTTGTGCCATCTTCTGTTGCAGATGTCAGCTATAGAAAACATGGCCGAAAAGCTGGAGAGTTTCAGTGCCTTGAAGCCCGAGGCCAACGAGATGATCCAGTCGATGCCATCCATGTTCAACTTCCGAGCCCCCCCGAGCGCCCTGCCCGAGACCCTCCTGCGCAAGGGCAAGGAGCGCTACACCTGCAGGTAACCACATGGAAGCTGTTACAGAAACCACTCCTTTTCCAAACGGTCTCATCACTTTCCTATTCATGAGTGTGCTTTCATTATTGTTTTTTTTTTTTTTATCGTAAACTACAGAGTTGTTTTTATCATGTTTTCCTCTCTGACATCCAAGTAAATCAATGATAAAATTCATGATTAATTAGGGCATAAGCATACAAATTTAAAAAAAAAAAAGTGAAGACGATTGTGCATACAATGAAAATGAATGGGAGCTTTGTCAAGGAGAGCAGAATTAGCTGTTTTAAAGGCTTGTGCTTCATGTTGTGAAAAAAATAAATGGGGCGATTGAAATAAAGGGACGCAGTCTTCAAAGTTGTTGTGTGAAGCAACCACGAGCCTCATTCTTGTGAGAGCTGTGCGTGCTCTGTGCCCATGCAAAAGTGGGCAGAATGTGATAAATAGATCTGGAACGATTATAAACTGAACATTAATAGGCTACTGAAATGAGCAAGGAGTGCTCACGATACCTATATCTATCTATAGTTATATAATATCTATATCCACATAAATCTATCTGTATCTATGTCAATATATCTACATATTATGTATTTTATATATATATAGCCGTTATTGTTCCTGTGACATATTGCAGAGTTTGGAGAATGGTTTTTAAATTGCGTTATTTAGGTCTCTATATCATCTCCAGAATGCAGAGGCGTTTGACACTGGCATATCGGTTTATCTGATCTTTCTGAAAACATGTAACCTTCTTTCAAGACATGTTGTTATAGATAGATACCTTGATGGATTAGGTCTCTGAGTCTTGTCAGGTCTGATCCTATTCAATGCACAGAATGATGTCACATTTGCTGACACTTAGAATTGGCTGAAAGGTTTGAAATTTGCTTACATGGAAGCTGAAATCCGAGGCTTTAATAACAAATTTTCATGATTCTGAATCTGAATGTAACAGATAAGCACTTAGTGAGCTTGGAAATTTTGTGCAGTCTTTAGAACTAACATGTTTTCATGTATCATTTGCTTATGTACAAGAAAAGCCAGTTGGTTCCAGCAATTCCAATTCCATTCTTACATGTGTGTATGCCTCAATCACTTCCTACATTTACTTGATGCTTTTATCAAAGTGTTGTTACTCCAAAGCAATGCCAATAGTACCACACAGCAGTGATTCCATTTGGGCTGTGCCTCTAGCGCAGCTCACGCTGGAACAAAGCCAGTAAAGGTTGCCTTGCCTTATGGAGCCTCTTCTCATCACAGATACTGTGGCAAGATTTTCCCCAGATCTGCGAACCTAACCCGTCACCTGAGGACGCACACTGGAGAGCAGCCCTACAGGTACCCTCTACGCGTGTCGGTGGTTGTGCGTGTGGTCAGGTGCATGAAGCAGAGGGACATGTGTGCAGCAGTGGGTGTTAATGGTGGCTTTGCCACTGACCTTGATGAATTCTGGGATAAGACACCATTGCCGTTGGGAAAGGCATGTCCCTGAGGCTAAGCAGCTCATGGTGCTGTTCCTGTGTGGGTACTGCCTTGTCAAGGCATATGCACGCTGCTGGAGAGATGCTCCAGCATCACTCACCCGTTGGCAACGTGTGCATGAGTCTGAGCCATGTGAGAGATTCTTTAAGTTGCCTAGATAATCCCTGCTGATACCTGCAGACACATTTTGCTGACAGAACTTTGGGAATCTCATCTCTACCTATTTTTGCATTTTAGTTTCTTACCCAAAAATAGGCAGCACCTTGTAAACAGGGTTTACTTCTGGTCACGCAGGTCACTGTCGGGAAAGGTTGGGGGGATTTTTGTCTTGATGTTAGAAATGTGGTTCCCCTTACAGGCTGAACTTTTTTCCTGGTTAAACTCACCATAAAATTTCTATTCTTCATGGGAAAGTAAATCTGTGGCTCAGAGTCCTGTGACATTGGCAAACATGAACATTTGCCTTTGTTTTAAACGGCCTTTTGTGCACCTCTGGACAAGGGTGGCTGTATGCCACACTGCTGGTCAGTGTTCACACTGCAGAGGTGTGGGGAAGGTTTTGGTCACAGCTTGTGAAATTCTCTTGGCTTAAGCAGCCACCCAGGCACCATTTGCAGTCCTGTCTTTGCCACGCAGGATGGCTGGCACTTTGGAGCAAAGAGGGGCAAAGTGATTTTCAGCAGGGCTCACAGTCACGTTTCCCCTTACAAAAATCTTTGTGTTTGTTTGTTTGTTGTATGTTTTGATAAGAACTCTGGTATTTTCAGCTTAAAGTTGGGTGTTTTGTCAATCATCTGATTTCTGAAAGGTCCCAGTTGCAAAAACATAACTGTATTTATATGTTTCCTGCCTAATCTGGATCCTTTCTGAGGTCTGAGTAACCAAAACCCACGTGGGTGTACTCTCTTGTTGATAAGGATATGTATGTGATATTTTATCCCAGACAGTTACACACAGAAATGTGTATGGAAGTTTTACCTTATTGAAAATGAAAGATTAATTTGAATCAGCTGGAAAGAAGCCAGCTCATGTTCCAGTAAAACAAATGCACATATTTCTGCATTTTATGACCTGTAAAGAGCAGACTAAGCTCATTGTTTGTGAGGAAACAATATGTTTTTTTTTCCTCTAGTCTCTTTGGGAAATGAGATTCACATCTAATTTTATTGAAGAAAGGTCTTGATGCATGTAATACTTGTCCACGACATAAAAGCCAGGAACAATTAGAAGCATAATGGGTGATTCCAGCACTAAAAAATTGGCATCATTGACAAGTATAAGAGACATGTAGAGAAGTGCAGGAAAAGTGAAAGATTGAAAAACTAAAGTGATGAAGACTGTTGGCTGGTTGCCAGCAAGAGAATTTGGAATAGTTATAGTATGACTTAGTAATGGCTTAAAGAGCAATACAGTAAAGGCTTTAGGGACTCCAAATCACTGCAGAGTATGAAAATTGATGCCTCTGGTACCAGAGTGATAGACTAAACTACTCACATTGGCACGGTATTAAAGCTGGGGATTGTTTATTGCTGGTTTTTGCAAGATAACCAAATTTCCTCTGGGATTTGCAATCAAGCAAGCTAATTCCTCAAGAAAAGATTTAATCACACAGTATAATTTAGAGTAGGAAAAGAAATAGCCCTTTTTACCTTATTTGAGCATTGGAAGAGATCTGTTTCATGTTTTTTCCAAAAGTGTTTAATTGTATTGTATTGGCAGCACATGAAACAATAGTTACTGCTCTACTGTTTTCAAACTTCCCAACTTTGCATGCAACAGTTTTAAAAACATGGGAATCAATTACCCAAGCTAATTTGATGCCATTAACTCTGAAATATTATGCTCATTCCTAAGCACAGTATTTAAGAGATAAAGACTAATGTGCATTAAAGCTAAAAAAAACAACTGTAGAAATGACATCCCCTTTCCAAGAGCATGGCTCTCCAGTTATTCAGCCAAAACACTTCATTTCAGGCAGAGTTTTGGCACAATAGAGACCAAGGAGTTGAGTTTGAGTACCTAGGCAAATCTTGGAAGGTACTTCATGTCTCTTATGGAATATCTTACATTTTAAGCTACTAAAAAATGCTTTTCTACCCACCTGTTTTGTTTTGGTTTTTTTTTAGATGCAAATACTGTGACAGATCCTTTAGCATATCTTCCAACCTGCAGAGACATGTCCGTAATATCCACAACAAAGAGAAGCCATTCAAGTGTCACTTGTGTGACAGGTGTTTTGGTCAACAAACCAATCTTGACAGACATCTGAAAAAGCACGAGAATGGCAACATGTCTGGTATGTACGCCTTTTCCCTTTCCATTCCACCCTGTGTACTGCCCACATGCACATACAGGGACTTCACATTCGCTTCCAATGCTGACTTTGAGCTCTGAGAGTGTCAATAGCCACTGTCTGCTCCAGTGAGGGGATTTTTGGAAAATGTATAAGTGCCTAAGCTCTGCAGACATTTAAAGTGCTTTGAAAATCCCAGCTTAAACTCTACCCTTGTATAACTTAATACCACTGGATGATGTCTTTTCTTTTGGTTTTAATTAAGCCAACCGGAACATTATGAGAACAGACTGGGAAAATTGGTTGAATCCCAGTGATTTGGCTGTCGATAGACGTCCTAACTTTAGAGTCTCAGGGGGTAACCTAAAAGATTTTCTTGGCACTCTGCAAAATATTCCCTCTGTCAGAAGCTGAAAAGCCCAAGCTGTGATGGAGGTAGTGCTGCCTCCAGAGCCCCACAGCAAGTTGGTCACCTCACAGCAGCAGCAAAGGCAGCGACCTGTACTGAATATCGTTGGTCTAGTTTAGGTATCTGCAGGGGTTCATAAAAACTCTGCAGTCTTTTCAGTCTAATTTTTGCTCCAGTAGAAATAACGAGGTACATGTACTGACGGCAGAGCTGTCTGTTCCCCAGTTCACAAAGATGTCTGCCATTGGTGCCAGTGCTAATGAACCTGGATGATTATGTCAATGCCCACTTCATACTTCATGGAAATCCACATAATTAAGTTTCAGTTGCTCGGTTCAGCCATTGGTCTGGCACAGTTACTGACTGATGGTACTGAAGCTGCAAGGTCACAGGAAGGAGATGCTGAAATAGTCATCTTGGCTGGAAACCACCTTAGCCTGTGGATAATAACTCTTCCCTTCTAATTGCCAGATTTACAACTAACTAGTAGAACACCATGAACAGCTCTCACTGGGTCTCACCCAGTTTAACTATCATTTCAATTTTGATTTGATTTAGAAGGTTAAATACAGAAAATGTAAATGAGCAACAACAAAACTCCTCTATTTCTCTTATTAAGGTACTGCAACATCTTCACCTCACTCAGAACTGGAAAGCACAGGGGCAATCCTAGATGACAAGGAAGATTCTTACTTCACAGAAATTAGGAATTTTATTGGAAACAGCAACCACAACAACCAATCCCCCCGAAACTCAGAGGAGAGGTAAGTTGTGACTGCTCTGCCTTCGGAAGGCATATTAACACTTATTAAGGTACCATTCCTTTCCCAGTTTTCACTTGCTTACTAAACCTTATTTTTCACTTCTAATGATGTGTATGCCTGAGTTATTTTAGCGGTCTGATTGCTTCAGGTTTTACCTAGGTGTCTCATAAAAAAAAACATGCTGATTCTTCCCCATCATGCGTGAACATATTCCCAGAGGGGGATGCTGGCCAGAAGGGTACATTTGAGAACGCATCTCTCCTTGTCTCAAGAGCTCTCTTCATGTTGCTGTGCAACTATTGTCATTGCTCTTTTTAAGTCTGTTAAAACATTCTTTTATTTTACATTCACAGCAGAACAGGTGAACTCTACTTCCAATGGCTAAGCATGGAAGGGTTACTCAAATGTAATTTAAATCTGTAGTTAATAAAGTAGACTAAGCTAAATTCTTAAATGAAATAGAAAATTAGAACTAAAAAGTCCTGTCCTGAAGGTAACTCAGTGCCAAGAAAGATGTTTGCTAGCAAAAAGTCAGTGAGGCTGTGGGTCAGTGTTTTCCTACTAAGATTTATTAAGTATACATGTTTCAGTTCTTCTAAGCTAGTAGAAGAGAGGCCATTGCTAAGTATTTTCAGCTAATAAAAATTAGAGCTAAGCTAAAAAGGCTGTAACAGGGATACACGTATCAACTATACATATTTCTGTGAGACTGGTTTTGCATTATGCATTATTTGTGCTTTTGAGTTGGCATTACATTATCGACATCAAAACTTTCTTACTGTTGGTGACAAACTTCACTGTCTTCTCAATTTCCAGATGTCTTTATGAGGGAATAAAAACGGTGCACGTAACACAATTTCCCTGAAAGTATTGGATTAAGTGATTACATGCATATTCAAATTTCATTCCATCTTGATTGGCAATGAGGGCTTGGGATTTTTTCCTCGCACATCTGGTCTCAACATGTCCTCCAACAGGAAGTCAGCAAAGTGAAAAGGTTGCTGGGTTATGCAGTGTTTCCTTTCTAAATTTGGCACTTCAGACTGCTTTTGATGGATATTTTATCCCTGGCAAATTGCTGCATTTGAAAGCATAATTAGAGAATCTGTTTTCTTAATCACATGGCTTTTGTTACTTTGGTTGTAGTCCATCTCCCTTTCATTCCTAGCAGCCTCAATCGAGCATAACAAGCAGGTTGGCAGCCCAAACTGCACTCAGCAATTTCTCCTATCTGCCTCTTTAAATAAAAGATGATAAAGAGATACCGCTCTGATTAACTTAGAGAGGGGGGTGGTTGCTTCAGCTCTCCTGACTCTGCATAGCCTCAGATTTTTTGGTACTGTGATATAAACAGACCATTCCCGAGATATTTTTTAATGCAGTATGAGGCTTGTGACAATCAGCTGGAATTTGCTCAGAAAATGGATGAAGCCACCATGTTTAAAAAATGATACTATCATACAAGAAACTAGCTTTCACTTGTGAATACCCCACATGAAAGTACATCTGTTACAACAGCAAGTCTTACATCAAATAACAAATATGTTGACAGGTCTCGTCCTTATCTATCTAAAACCTTTGGTGTATTCCATATTGTCCCACACAGTTTGAAGCACAGTCAGTCTAAAGCAAACTGCGGGCACACAATAACGTTTCCATTTTTGTAACTGTATTCCTGGAAGAGTAGGGACCTTTTGCACAATTAGAACAATAGCTGAATCAAGGCCTCCATGCTACGTAAGGCAGCAGAGCAGATAGGCTGGTAGCGTGCATGCTCCATCAGTTCAGCCCTGTCATATCTCTGGTGCTTCTGGCCTTGTGTTTGCTGATGCCACGGCTGTGCTAGGTATCATTAATTCTCAATTAATGCAGCAAACACAGCACAGCTGCAGATACACCCAATCCTGCAGGATTGAGGTTGTTAGCAAGTAAGCCCCTACTGCAGCCTGGATGTTATGTCCTTGATAAACTCCCATGGGAAGTAGTTAAGAAAAGTCATTGAAAGCAAGAGACAATGCAATAACGGTGTATGGACCAAAGGGTTCTCCACATGCTCGTTTCATAAGATGAAAGACTTCTCATTTAAAATACTTTGTGACCTTTCTTTCGATTCTTGAAATCAGTCAGTAACATAGTTCAGTGCGGAGGCAATATTGCAGACAGGTCTTCAGGTCTTCAGCTGAAGTCACTTAGGTTCCCATGTATGTAATCCATACGTTCAGCTAAGTAGTATGACTTTCAAATGGATGGTGGTGTGCAAAATTAATTATGCATGTAACTTTGACTTTAAAACTCTGAGCACAGTATTGGATGTCACTGTTGGAAATGCCAGATCTAATTTTCAGAGTTTCTCGGCCTCTACAGCTTTTGCTAAAAGTCAATGAGTTGTTTTGCCTAGACATGTTTAGAAATATGAGATGAAATAATGCGTGAGAAAATCTGGGATGGATAACTGAACATCCCTCCTCTTGAACAGTGGTTTGAGCTCTCAGAATAATAGGAAAAACCCATGTTGATTGCACTGTAATGTTCCACTGATTTTTAGAGGAATTTTCTACAATACTACCTAAATGTTTGAAGCTTAAGAAGATAAGTTAGTAATACGGGTTTGTTTGTTTGTTTGTTTCTTTTTTTTCTTTTTTTTTTCCCCAGGAAATGTTACTCTACTGGGACGTCCTTTTCAGGTCTGTCCCTGACAATCATTGGTATGAGCTTTTGTGAGTGACTTTTGATTATTACTGGGTATTTTTTTGTACTTTCAGAATGAATGGCAGCCACTTTAAGGACGAAAAAGCCATGGTAACCAGCCAGAACTCAGATTTGCTGGACGACGAAGAGGCAGAAGATGAGGTAATGATGGATGAAGAAGATGAAGAAAGTGAAATTGCCGGGAAAGCAGTCAAAGAGCCTGTTACAAGCGACATGCATGAGGGGACTCCAGAGGAGGATTATGAGGAAACGAGTACTTTGGACATGAACTGCAAAGCTTCCCCTGGCAGGTTGGTTCCTTCCTAGTATTGGTTTGCTCAATACACAAAATCAAAACAATAAACCATACAAGAGTGCCAGCACCAAACTCTGTGCCATGGGAACCTGTCTGAGGTAGCCAGCTTTCCCGTTACGATAGCAACGTGCATCTGTGTTTTGGTCAATACCAGCCCCGTTTTCAGTCTCTTCATGCAAACTGTGGCCTCTAAGAGGAAAAATGTTTGCTCAGGGAGCTATTGTCATGTTCTGGGTGAGACAGGAAATGTTCATGGGAGATATGTTATCTGCTCCTTAAACCTACCCTAATCCCATAATGGTTTTGTGAAAGTCCATGGAGACACCAGAAGAGAGACAGCCTCTCCCAGTTCTGCTCATTCTGCCCACCCTCTCCTCTTTAGAAAAGAAAGTGTGGTTCCTTTTGTTTCAGGACCATGGTTCCACAGTGCGAGGCGGTTTATGAACCTATTAAAGGGGGAAATTCAGAGGTGTAAATCTGAGAGGAAGAGGGATCGCAATGAGGATCAGCCTTAAACCCCAAGTTGCTGGTAGCAGGCAGCGCTAAATGTGACTGAGGGTGGTTTGGCTAACGTGACCATGAACTGCAGGTCACCAGCAGGATACCAAGGGGGCTCTGGGGGCTTCTTTGAACCTCCTGCTCGCCAGGCTGCTCTGCGGCATCTGTGGTTTTTGGTGCAGCTGGTTAAAAAGCTTGGGGTGGACGTGAATACCAGGGAAGTGTTGAGCAGCAGCCATTCATTGGCAGCCCCCAGTTAACTGATGTTAAAAGTCCCTGTAACCTCTGTGGTGTTTTTGTAGGTATAAAGAGGAGGAGTATAATAAGACTGGACTTTCTGCTTTGGACCACATAAGGCACTTCACAGATAGCCTCAAAATGAGGAAAGTGGAAGAAAATCAATATAGTGAAGCTGAATTGGCAGCTTTCAATACTTCCCAGCTGCCAGAGGACCTAAAACAACCGTTGTACAGGAAATCCAAATCCCAGGTAAAAGCTTAACTGAGTTAAAATGTTATTGTCACCCAATACTGGAAGGATTAAGCTGTTAGTCTGTGGCAGGCAAGGTCGTTTCAGATTGGTCAGGCAGTGCTGTGCTTCAGCTCTGTAAATCTGAGCATGCCTCGACTTCACACTGCACTCCCACCACATAGTGAGACAGTGCAGGGTGCTCTGGCCCTAGTACCAGGGGATTTCCTTACATCTTTGTTGTTTTCATTCCTGTCTGCCACCTGCAGAAATGCAATGATAAGAAACGGTCTCACTGCTTTCAGACAGCTCATGTGCTCATGTGGATGCCATGCAGTTTAGCTGCAGCCTTGCAAGGATTTAACTTGGTCTTCTGGCTGGCTTGGCTTTATGATGTTTTTAAATTCTGTTGATGCTACCGTATCTAGGTCAACAGTGTGTTTTAAAAACAGTGATGATTGGATTGATGTCCAAGTGGCATTTCTTGAATTTTTTTAAACATTAATTAAAGAGGATTTTTTTAGCCCCTGTAAAAGATTCCTGTTTTTAAAATTGCAGAATATAGCTGTAGAGAAGGTCACAGCAAAGGAGACTGTGGTATTTGGGAAATACTGTAGCAGCTGAAAGTTAATGTGATTCTTTAGGCTCTTGAAAAAAGCCTCCTTTGTCAAGAATGTGAAGGTCTCTTGGACCTTGCCTTTTATCAAGGGTTTTTTCAGAGCTTCATGAAGCCAGAAGAAAGCTCAGATAATTGATACTATAAGTGAGTCAAAAGTGTTGGTGAAAATGTTGACAGTGGTTTTACCTAATACACTCGGATTTTTTTCTCATTGGGCTCAGAAGACCATTTGTGGTCTAAAAGATGCCTTGGGCACATAGAAGTAGCATGGTTTTAAGCTCAGACAACCTGCAGCATGACCTCTTCTTTTTTCTTCTACCCCCTTCCAGGCGTATGCTATGATGCTCTCTCTCTCCGACAAGGACTCCCTCCATTCTGCATCCCACAATTCTCCCAATATGTGGCACAGTATGGCGAGAGCTGCTGCAGAATCCAGCGCCATCCAATCCATCAGCCACGTATGACATTGTGAAGTCTTACCGAGAATGGGACCAAGTCCAAACCAGTAGCATGGCTCTTTCATATATGACTATTTAAAAGACTGCTGAGCAGAATGCCTTATAAATCTGCAGGGTCACTCATTTAAAGTCTGGTGACCTTAAACTGAATAATTTTAAAAAGAAAGAAACTATTTATTCTCAATATTTTGTTTTGCACAGCAAAGGCAGCTGCTGACTTCTGGAGGATCAATGCGACTTAAAAAAAAAAGTTTCAGTGGATTATGTAAACCGGGGCCGGGAAAAAGTGTCTTCCAGTTCACCCGGCTTTGAGAGGCAGGGGCAAAAGGGTTAAGACTGCATTGATACACACATGGGCACTCCTTTAAAGTAGTAACTGAATTGATTTTCTTTTTGTATAAGACAGTTTGACACAGGATTGGGAACAGTTGCTTTTATGTACAAATCTCTTCATTAAAGCTTTATGCATTTTAGCCCTTCAAAGAAAGAAAGAAAATAGTTATATCAAATGCACACTATCCACCGTAAATGTAGAAAGAAGTAACAGGGAATATTTTGTTCTCTCCGTAATTCTTTTGCCTTCTCAACTGCATTGTTAAAAAAAGGAAAAACAAGAAAAAAAAGAAAGAAAAAGAACTATGAGAAACAGTACATAAGAGGCTTGTGTATATTGTAAACTATGAATGTTCACTACTCCAAGAAGCTAAATCATCCAGATAATTCCGTGAAAGCACCGCGTCCATCGACAGCACCACTAGTTCAAATCATTGTCATGAGATTTTAATTTTAGACAATCATGTCACTATTTTGTTGTATTGCTTCCTTTCCCCCTTCCCTCTAATTTCTTCTTTGTGTTGTGTGTACCATGTATTTATTTGTTGGCAAACAAATGTTTGTTGATTAAAATAGCACTGTTCCTGTAACAAACAGCACTGCTCCAGTCCCCCACTGCGTTACGATGTAGGCACCCATGTACTTAAAAAAAAAAAAGTGAGGTGAACTGATCTGTGTATATGGGAGTGCAAAACAGTGTTTGAAATTTTCTTACATTCCTCTTTTATTTTATTTTTTTCTTTTAATGAACTAAATAACTAATAGATGCGACTTAGTTTTTTTGTAATACAGTAAATTGATTCAATTGTATAAACAGTTATGATTTCTTCATGAAAGCATGATTCTTCTGATTAAAAACTGTACCCAATATTTTATGCTGGTTGTCTGCGAGCTTGTGTGATGTTATGTTCATGTTAATCCTATTTGTAAGATGAAGTGTTCCAAATTTATGTTTTAAAAAATAAATAAATAACGGAAGGTATTCAGTTATTTTTTCGGGGTTTTTTTGGCCTTTAGTGAGGGACCAGATTTATTTTTCCTTTTGTTTATAATCTCATTTTGAAATAATCGGCAAGTTGAGGTACTTTCTTTAAATGCTTTGTACAATGTAACTGTTACGCATTTCAGTACATTACTATGGGAGGATCAACTTAAAAAAAAAAAAATAAAGGACTACAAAACGGAAGGAATCCTTTTCCTTTTTGTTTGTTTGTTGTCTGAGTCAGGTCAAAGGTTTCCTTTTTTGTCTGCAGTTTGGGGAGCAAAGAGGGCACATCTGCGTGTCCACAGCACTGAGAGTAACCGTGGCATGGGGTAAAGCAGCTTGGTCTTGGTTGTGAGATGTCAGTCCCGACCCCAAATCTCAGTACACCTCTGGAGGGCATGAGAGGACCCCTTTAAGCTTCAGAATGGTACTTTGGAAGAGAGATGCGTTTCCTTTGTTTTACAGGAGGGACTGGTGCAAGGTCACGTTTGGATGCTCTATAGAGCCTTGAGCTGGGCCTGGCGAGTCACCCGCCTGTCACTGGGTAGCAGCAAAATGTTATTGACTCCCCAGATGATAAAAATGAAGCTAAACTGGCCTCCAAATGCATAAAATGAGACTTCATGGCCTAAAAGGAAACAAAAAATAGCATTCCCTTTCCAATGAGGTCCAAAGCCCTTCTCCTTCTGGACATGCAGTGTGGTGGAGGGTGGGATGGCCAGGAAAAGTCACTTTTCAGCCAGGAAATGTTCATTTTTCTGCTCCTCCCATCAGCAGTGAGAGGGACTGAGGCAGCTCCAAAGGGGACGGTGAGGATGTCCCTACCTGCCACCCCCCTAAACTTGGCCTGTGTGGCTACAGCACATGGCTGTCCTTCAGTTTAAATGTCTCAGAAGAGTCGATCACTGTAGTGGCCAACTACACTAAAAAAAGTGTCGAGTGACAAAAGACACTGTAGTCTTTTTTTTTTTTTTTTCAGTAGCACCAAGGCTAGCTGTCACTGGATGGAAACAAACTGGCATGAGCTCATTTGTATTGTCCAAGTGTAGCAACCGCATGAAAAGTACAGCCCTGTTCAGTGGGAAAGGCACATTTATGGGCTATGATTTGTGGGAGGTTTGGTTAAATTTGGCACCAATGAAGCCCTATGTACTTCCAAAGTTGGAGGGAGGCCTTTACACCAACCCAAAGGCATGGCAAGGTTCTGGTGGCCAGAGACCTTTCTGAGCAGCACAACTGCATTACCTGTTTGAGGCATAGAGTTCCCGTGGCTCATCAGGTGCCGAGTTACGTTTCAGGGTACCAGGACATCATTCTTGTCATCTGTTCAGCTCTGGTCTGACTTATTTTATCACCACCAGGTAGCAACATGGGCACTGGCAGGGCTGAACACAGCAGGGACGGGCATGGGCTGCCTTGCTTGCCGTTGCCAGCTTCTGAGCATTGTGCACGGGTCAATGGCAAGCTGTGACCTGTGGGCCTGTGGTTTTCACCTAAACCACACCTGTAAAAGAAGGGAAAAAAAAAAAAAAAGCCTGTTTTTATGTTCTTGTCCTCACTTCTTTGGCCTGAGCCAATGGTCAGGTACATGCAGATAATTGCATAAATAGCCCATTATTTTTCATGCTGTTAAAGTCACCGTGGTACCTGGTTTTAAGTTTCTGCCAAATAAAGGGAACAAATAGATTAATCAGTCAAGTTTTATCTGCAAACAACTTTCCAGATCGTTTTCTCCTTTAATTTGATGCTCTGACAGTCCTTATCAGCTCTGCCCTCACCTGACCTAGATGAAAGGGGATTTTTTGGAGGTGGAGAAAGGGTGGGGCAGCTTCCCCTGGGTTTCATGTTCTGAGTTACTCAGTACCCTCCCATCATATAACTGTCGAGGAAAGGCCTCCTTTAGCTGAACTGCAGGGCTATTTTAACCTGTGCGTGCCTGAGTCTGCTGACCCTTGGGGAGCAGCTGCATAGAGCTGGCACAAATGAGTCTGTAGTATGGAAAACAATAGTGTAACACTGTCTTGAAGTCCTCTAGTGCTGGTGAGATACTTTCAAATGATGACATAAAGCTTGCAACAAAGAGAGACTGATTTATCTCTAGACGACCTTCAAGTTCATTTAGATACCTTGCTGTGACCCTGACTTTCATTGCCTTTTCTCAAGAATGTTGTCATTCACAGAGAGGAACAACTGAAAAGCAAACCAAGATTTCCTCAGCTACCTTGTCTCCCAAATAAATTAAGAAAACTGGGCAATTTTTTTGTTTGTCATAACTTTTGTAAATCTCCCCATGCAGATAGGAACAAATACACGTATCCAGATGCAGCTTGCTAAGCGAGGACCCCAGTTCCTGGCTTTCTGCTGCAGTGACTTTTTCTTAAGAAAAGAGTTATTTGAGTAGTTTAAAAGAAAAATCCTTCAGCTTGTTTCAGCATCATCCTACTGTTCAACCCACTGTAGTAGTTTTCCATAAGTCAACAAATCATTCCCATGTGATACAGCAGACTTACTACAGGTCGGAGCGGCATATTACTGCCTCAATTTCTATCTACAGAATATAACAAAGCACCAGCATGACAAGATGATTAATCAATAGCTCACCCTGGCCCAGACCCTCACTAGCACAAAGGTCCGAGCCGCTGCTCCTGTGTCAGCCCCGCTGCCTCACTGTGTTAATAGCTGTGTTTGTGGCGTAATGGCAGGGGAAGTTATTATAAAAACATTTGAGAGGCTGCTTTTGCTCAGAGGTTCAGTTTGGCCGCTTGCTGCGTGCATGTCTTGAACTTTAAAACTTTCTGTCAGTTCCCCCTTTTCAGGCACACGCAGGATTGCTGCGAGCTCCTGGATCCTTTCCCCCGCCGCGCTGCCTTCCAGCCACATTAAGTCTCATTTGTGGTTTTGCTGGTCAGTCACGGAGTGGCGCAGAAAAGCTACTTTGGTTTAAAGATGCTTCCAGTAATGATTTAAACAAAGCACATCCATCCAGCACCAAACAGAAGATCCTTTCTCCATGTCAAAGACCGCGTACCTTGCCAGGACTCCAGCTATAAGAAAAATGTATTCTGAATTCTGGCCAAAACCATGCTCTTCCCATCCCATTGAAAGTCTGTGTAAGTTTTATGAGTATACCTAGTACGCGGCTTCCACTAGGCCTATTAATTCATCTTTTGTTTTGATACAGAAAATGGTGCCAACATTAGGAAAGACTCAGCTTTACAGTTCAGATTCACTTCTTAACAAAGTCTGGGGAGCAGGATAAGGGGAGAACACCAAGTAACAAAACCTTAAAAAAGTACTATATTCCTTTCTTCTTTTCCTTTGCTCCTCCCCAAGTTAGATTCATTTGTTGCTAGAAGAAAACAATTTTCAGCAAAGTTTACTATTTTCCCAGAAGTGAGATTTTAATCAGAATACCATTTAAATAAACCTTGAAAAGAGGCCCCACCGACAGGATCTTGTGGTACGTCTTGCAGTCTGCTGGCTGGATTTTTCTTGGGACCAGCTGCCTCAGCGTGCGACCATAAGCCAGGCCAACACAGAGCTCTGTGCCATGACATCCTGCAAGCAAAGGAGCCTTTTTTTTGATGCAGGTGTGACTGTGTGACAGCTGAGGGTATTTATGTCTATAAATCCACCCAAGGAAGATTTTAGAACCTGTGAAGGGTGCTGTCAAAATGTAAAAGCACTCTGCTACAATGGGCTGGGTGGGAGCTGTAGTAGTATGTGCTCTGTCTGCCTGACTGGAGGCTATGCAAGAAGGCACCTTCAGAAGGGATCCTTCTTTTTCCTGCTTTATTTTAATACTAATTAATTCCAGAAAGGCTAAAGAAATGTGATGAAATGCTACATACCTAAGAAAATCTTTTCCCGAGAGTCTGGAAGCAGGCTTTCTCTTGCAGGAGGGTCTGGTGGGAGAGAAGGGTTAGTGGTCATTTTTATGCTAAATTATCAGTAATTAAGAAGCTGATTTTCTGGGATTGAAGAAAATTTTAAACAGCTGCTTCTTTCAAGCCTCTATTCCTCATTTTCATTAGCATGTGCTAAGGCAATCTGGAAAATATATTTCAATCTGTATTATGCTATGTCAGGACCTCAGCATCTGTACCTTGGGGCAGATACATGTGAGATAGTTGAGGGTAGATTTGCCAGCACGCACATGTGGAAGTGTTCAATTTGTAATATGATTATAGCCCCCAAACAAAGCCCGCTTGATACCTGTGGCATATTTGTTTCATGGTAAGTGCAGAAAATTCTCAAAATCGTGTCAGGTTTCGCATCACCAGCCAACCCAAACTGTAGAAGTAGCACTTTAATTCCTGGGGAGTCTCTTTAAACAGGCACATGTCAGGCCCAATTAGGGTCTGGGCAGCCCCACACCAGTTGGGTTGAGGCACGCAGCAGCTGGACGTGGTCATTCAGCACACCAACCCCTGGGCCAGGCCTGTGCTGGGGTTCTCCTCCAGCATGGCTGCTCCTCAGGGCTGCGGGCAGCCACATGGGAAGCCATGCTTGGAAGCACCTGGAAGAGGTTAAGTCGAGTGTGAACTTTCACTAACAGTGGATAAAACAGCTCAGGGTGGTAAGCCACCAGATAGCCATGTGGTTCTGCATCCCAAAAGCCCTTAGGCACCTGCAGCAGCATTCGGATCCAGGCCAAGATGCTTTAGCTGTGCCTAAAGCACAACTCACATCGCCAAGCCCAGTCTCACACAAAAGGCAAATTTTGGGACACAACACTGCACCAGGGTGGCTGTGGGTTTTTCCCTTGGTTCTGCACCTGGGAGCCCATTGCTGCTGGGAGCAGTGTGGGGCCAGGCCCTGTGTCCCTACCTCACCACGTCTGCATCTCCTCAGGAGCATGGGCCTGGCAATACCCAGGTGTAAGCCCAGCCTGAAGGAGAAACTTTATTTCAGGCATGTCCTATGCATGGCCCAACACAGCTATTAATGCGGCCTACCCCCTGCTGCCAAGCCATGATGGCGGTGGCTCTGCTCTGTGGAGCAGCCCAGCCTGGCCCCAGGCCTGCACCCATTGCTCAGCAATTAGCACTATCTGAGGGCACAGCGCAGTGCTAACTCAAGTTGTGCAAATAGTTTTATGCATGTTGATGCATTGGCTAAACACATTCCTGTGAAGAGCAAAAAAAAAAATGCAACCTTGCTTTTTGTTTTGATAAAGAAATTTGAGAATAAGTTTAAAGATTGCTGAAAAATCAATTTTTTGTGATAATTGCTACTCCATTTTCAGTCAACATATAAATAAATTACCTGCAAATTTTCGAATTGAATGTATAGAGTTGCAATCAGATACTCAACTCAAAGACTTTTATAAAAGACCTCTCTTACCAGAGAGAAATATCACAAATATTCACAAACATGCCTTATTATGTCATCGCTTTTTAGTGGTACGTACATTTGTGAACAACTGTTTTCAAGGGCGAAGCAGAGAAAGAGTGAAATTTCATCAAAAATCTCTGACAAACACCTTGAGAACTCACTAAGAATTGTGACCTCTTCCATTGAACCAGACTGATGCATTAGTTTCACAAAAACAAGGTCAAATATCCTACTAGTTTTATGTTTTTGTTGCTTTCTTATGACTTAATTAAAATATGTATATTAAATAAATATTTTAATATATTAATATATATAATATAAAATTTTATAATAATATAAAATTTATAATAATATAAAAAAATTTGTTAGATGCATTAGCTGTGTTGTATGTTTTATACGCTGCCCAAGACAATTCCTCTTCACTCAGTGCGGCCCAGGCANCAAATATTCACAAACATGCCTTATTATGTCATCGCTTTTTAGTGGTACGTACATTTGTGAACAACTGTTTTCAAGGGCGAAGCAGAGAAAGAGTGAAATTTCATCAAAAATCTCTGACAAACACCTTGAGAACTCACTAAGAATTGTGACCTCTTCCATTGAACCAAATTGATGTATTAGTTTCACAAAAACAAGGTCAAATATCCTACTAGTTTTATGTTTTTGTTGCTTTCTTATGACTTAATTAAAATATGTATATTAAATAAATATTTTAATATATTAATATATATAATATAAAATTTTATAATAATATAAAATTTATAATAATATAAAAAAATTTGTTAGATGCATTAGCTGTGTTGTATGTTTTATACGCTGCCCAAGACAATTCCTCTTCACTCAGTGCGGCCCAGGCAAGCCTAAAGGTTGGACACCCGTGCTTTATTTGGTTCCTGTGTTGCCTCTTGTCTATTCAGTAGATTCCCAAAATAAAAAGTAACTTTTATTATTGCAGCTGAAGTGCTAAGACACTAGGAAAAAAAGGGCACGAGATAAGATGTGGAGATGAATTGAAGCATGCTGAAACCCAGAATTTCAGCAGGATTCGTGTGAGGACCTCAGCAGTCGACTCCATTTCAGAACCCTGTGAACAGCATGAAACTGAAACACTGGATGGCAGAGGCTCAGGCTTTTCATTTAAAATTGATTCTTTCAAACCTTTTAAGGATCCACGTCTTCCAACTTAAGGAACCATATGTTTTAATTTACCCAATCATCCCTCCTGTTTCTATCAGGCCTGCTACTCACCCACCTGCTGTATCTTCTCACTAATTTGCCTGTAGGCCGAGCACAGCCGGGGATCGTTTTGTGCCTGCAGTTTCTCCTGGCTGACGCTGACCAGACAAACAGTGGCTGGGTCCTTCCCAAACAGCCCCACAGCCCCCAGGAGGACACGGTGTGCCTTTGTCCTTCCAGAGGAGGAAAACATCAGCAACAAAAAAGCAAGGACCTCTTACGGCATTACATTGTTCCCTAGCAAAAATCGGTCTTTAAAAACAACACAACTTTGATATTTTTAAAAATTGAATAGGACACTAGTCTAATGCTAAATTTAGAAGATCCATCCTACCGCAGCTCTTTTCTTATGATTTACTGAATAGACTGGAAGAAAGCAAAATATTCAAAAGAAGACAGAGCAGATGCGCCTGTAAATTAAAGCACAATATATCCAGCACCATGCTCACACTCATACTCACAAGGAGGATAATCTTTGTAACCCTGGGAGCAACGTGAAGTCCTTGTGCTATGCAATAGCAGCATGATGTATGCTCAACCGTGCTTGCCCTTTCTCAGGAGGGGACTCCCAGAGATGTGAAGTCCAGTCAACTACAACCCCAACTGTACAATAAAAAATTCATCCAAAGGGTCCCCAGAACCTCTGCTCTGTGTAACCACAAGCCACAAAACCCTTTGCAATTCACTCTAACAAAGTAAAGACCTTTATTACGTTTAGTCTTGATTCCCTGGTACTCTTTTTGGAAGCCGTTATGCTGGTTTTATTACTTAAGAGCTATTAAAATCTTAACCACTGCATGGAGCAGCTTGCTCCAGCTTTACACTCATCCATAAAAACCTTGAATGGGAGATCAAGAACTAGTTTTTGGACCTGACACTTGTCAGCTGAGGAATGCCAGAATCAGGTCAGAATCTGTCCCTGTGTACAGACCAGGGTGAGAAGATGAAGAGGAGAAGCAGGACTTGTAGCTGGATTTTCACCACGCTTTTCTTTGCTACTTCTAAGGAAAGACACATGGTGGAAAGTCGTAGTGACCTCTCCTTCCCCCTTGAGGCAACTGTAAGCCAAGCTCTGCTTATCCCACCCTCTGTTAGCTTAGCAAGGAGCAACACAGGAAGGAACGTCACTGCAAGAAGAACTAGGAGAGCAGGAGCAGGGACTGGGGTAAGTGCAAATACTGACACCAAAGTAAAACAACAAAAATCTTGAACCAGCCTAATTTTGGCATGGTGTTGGCAGAGAAGAAGCACGTGTGGGTAATCATCAGGATGGCACAGCAGTGTTGGAATGGCTCAGCTGCCCCAAAAAATCCCTCTGAGGCATAAGTACAAAACCAAAACAACCTGACATAGCGTAATGGAAATGGTGTGGGCCAAAAGCATCTATAAGGGAACTCCTTACATTGGTCTTTATGTTGCTCAGATACTGGTGGTGTGTGTAATACAGAAGCTAGCTCAAAGCCTCTCGTTATTTTCACTTTTTTATTATAGAGTCAAAAAAACTGGCTTTCTCAGCTCACCACTAGTTCCAAAACATAACTTCCTTCTCCTCCACTCTGCCACTGAATTTTTAATATTTCCTTTTTGGAAAATGTCAGAAGCCTCAGCAGGGTGTTAGGTTCTGCTATAACACAGCTCCGCTGGGGATGATAGAGGCTGGGGGGCAGCATGTTGCCATTGGAAAACACATTCTACCTTCTTCCCTCACAGTAAAAAAAATAAAAATAAAAAAATTCTCCCAAACCTGAAGGACCGGCCTCACAAATTACCCATTTATAATGTTTCTTCGTTACAGCTGAAACAATGATCCCGGTGCATTTTCTTTTAAACTTTGTCTCCCAGTCAGAGTGGCCACCTATTTTGTTGTCCAAATTTCTCGTGCAGTTCGAATCCTACAATGCATAATCTCAGTAGGGTTATCAGTTATGTCATGCATTATAAAGCCTCCAATCAGCGTAGTGGGAAACAACATTTTCATTTAATACCAGGAGAAACAGTGGAAGTCAGCGATTGATACCAACACAATGATGGGAAAAAGTGTCCAGAGGTGCTACTCACATAATCTCACTTTACAACATCTTGAAAATTCAATAGAAAGGACTCTGCGAACAATACCAGAATGACATACCACTGATTATTGTTCCTAAAGCTCTTAACAATAAGAAAGCTCTCTAAATATATCTCAACAAAAAACATATAACAGTTTGTTTCTTCTCTCTCAAAAAAGAGAAGAAGTGCTTTTTTTTTTACAAAGCACATAGTATTAGTCAACAATTGCTCTGTGGTGTAAACCCATAAAGGCTGTTGGCTGGTAATGTTCTGGGAAATGAGCTCTTGAAAGATCCTTTTTTCTTTTTTAAACATGCCTAACAATTGTATCTTAAAACAATCCTGGAAGCACAAGTATCTGCAAACTGCAAGGACCCGCTCTAACTTATTTTCTTAAAGCTGAAGAAAGAACTAGCTACTCGTGCATTTTCTTCACACACTTCAGAATCCAGACCTGAGAAGTAATTTTTAGCTCAGAGCAGAAATGAAAACCTTTTTAAGTACCAACTGTTTCTTGTTAAGCCCCTGGTCTCTGCAGAGTTGGGTGAGTTATCCAAATGACACGTGAGCACTTTTCTGGTTAATCTCTCCTCAGCAACCAGAGTCCTCACTTTAACATGACTTAAAGAAAGGGTTAAAATGCAATTAAGCATACATTAAATAAGCCAGAACATTTCTCTCAGAAGTGAAGTTGAAACAGGCATATTTACTGCTAAAACCACACTTAAGAGGTTGAGCTAGTAACCACTTAGTAGTCAGCATCTGCTACATAAGAACCCTAGAAGTAATTCATTGCTCAGCACCTTCCAAAAGCAGCCCCTGCCTCTGGGGCCGTTGCTGCTAATACAGAAGCACACACTGAAGCCACACATAGCAATAAATCATTTGCTTGCTTTGCAGCGTCGGGCCTGTAGCAACATTTCATTACTGTGTTATTGTACACCAGTTTTGGTGTGCACGGCCATCCAGAAAGTAGCTGATAAAGATTAAATAATAATTTAAATTCCTTTGATAGTGTTTACATTTAAAAAGCAAACCAAACCCTTATGTTGCACAAATCTCAGCTGCAGTTACAGCATTTATGGCATTAAAAGGCCAATGAAAGATCTTTAAAAATCATTAACTGAAGTAAACATTGAATCACGTTACAGAGTCAACAGCAGAGATTTTTCTTTGAATGAAATAAATGTGTCGTGCTTGAGGATATCGAGTGAAATATTTGCTGGATTTTCTTTTATTACATGCTCTTAATCTCTCTGTTTATTATTGAAGTGGTTAATAAGCAATTCCTAAAACAGATCCAGAAGGTGTCTTTAGCAGCCCGACTGTCAGCCACACCATCACCCACCAGGTTTTTGCAATCCTATCTTCATTTCACCTTAAACACTTTTTGGAATGATTATTTTTGTTCTCCGAACTTAGACATTTGTTGTATAGGTTCAGTTAAGATTTGTTTGCCGCTGATATAAACAGCATTTGCTGGCTACAAGATATATCAGAAGGAAGAATTTTAACTTCTGAAAACATTTTAGGGTGATCAAATTGATGGAACAAGAAACATTGTGGAAAAACCTGACTCGAGCACGGGCTGCTTGGCACTGCTTTCCCCGCGGCATCATCGCACCGTGTTTGTTATTGTTCTTCTATAAACCCAAATTTATTTAAAGATGTAGACTCATTAAGTACTTCACTTGGAGATTTTTTCCCTTTCCCAGTAAACACTATGGAAGTCCTTCAAAGCACCTTCTGGTACGTTTTTTTGGCACCTGGTACTGAACCAACCATCTGATCTCCACCAGTTGAACACATTTACATTAACTTAAATCCTTTGGATTAAGCAGGATTTTGTTTTCTTATCCTTTCTCTATTATATAAGTACAGGCCTAATTAGTGTTCCTAGTCCACACAGTACTCTGAGTGATGTAACAGCTGAATTAGGGGCTGCCTCTCCCAAAGGCAGGATTGGAAATACTCCTGGACTTGACATGGTTTCAAACACGGCTTTGCACGTTCTGCTGTTTTTCACTCCTCTCTGGTTTTATAGACTTACATTTGTACAGTTTGGGAGATACCATTTGTTGCTCACCCAAGGGACAGCAGCAGCTACAGCAGCTGTGATTAACTCTGGGAATAGGGGGATGCCTTCAAATCAGCCCTGGTTAAAGGTCTCTGTGCTCGGGCCTGGGTGCGTGCTGCTGCTGAGCACCAGCGCAGGCACACACATGGCAGAGCTTCTGTTGTTGTTGATGTTTGGTTTTGAAATCAAGTAATAGGAAACTGCTTGAATCGCTGGAGCCAGAGTGTCTCTGCAACGGGCAGCCAAATACAAAAAGAGCTGTATCGGTGTTTAATTTCTTTGTTGTTTTTAAAATGTTCTTTATTCCTGCTGAAAGGCTCCAAGTTGACAGGACCGGTGCAGGGCTGGTGCTGCCAAGGGCTCCTCACTGGGAACCAGGTGGGGCAAAGTGCCCCATCCCTTTTGCAGATCCTCCAGCCATACATGTCTCTCTTCACTACCAACCGACAGCTTTCCCAAACTCACACCCAGGAGCTAAAGATTGCTCCACCAAAGAGAGGACAGCCACCTGCCCAGTGGGAGGACGCGGACCCCTGCCTGGCTCTGGCAGTGCTGGTGGGATGGCCCCCAGCATCCCCGAGGGTCGGGCACAGCGCATGGCCGGGTGCGCTGCCCCAGACCTGCACTGCAGCCCCAGAGCTGCTCTGACATGCCTGCAAAAATATGTTCCCCACTGACCACACAAGCAAACATGTGCTTCGTGGACTACATGATTCATATGTGATCTGAGGTTTAGGGGCAGAGATTTCTGCATTTTTTTAATACTATCTGGCACGTTTGAAAGCACTGTCCAGGAACACGGAGCCTTTATGTAAATGATTTTCCATTACTTATTCCTTGTGTGTCTTCTTTTCAGAGCTCACCCCGGCCCTTACGGTAAAACTGGCATAAGATTTTCAAAAACAACTGAGGCTTGAGCTGCTGCTGCAATTCTTCTTGTGAGAGCCCAGAAACGTGCCCCATGGGGACAGAGAGAGGTGAAGGATGCCGGGCTCGTCCTGCCTCCCCCAGAGCCCTGCTTGTACGCGCAGCATTTCTTGTCTGCATCAATGTATCTACCATGTGAGAAATAAAGTGTGGAAAACTTCTTTCAGCTGCATTTCATGGGCAAGCTCTTTGATCATCTGATGCCTGAATATTATTCAGCACACAGGCAAATGGACAACTTAGGTAAAGAGCTAGCCGCTGCTAAACGGCTGTCGACGTTGCCAGCAGTCATTAGGCAGCCTCTGGCTTTGACCAAGAATGCCATAAGACTGGGGGCAAACCCTCCTGTCTCCTGCACTGGAGCAATGTTTTACAGCTACCACCCCGATGCACCAGTCCACAGCTAAACATCAGAGCAAACTGTGACTCAAAACAGGTAACGAGGCTTTAGTTAATCATGGCTTGCATGTCCAGCTGCACTTTGGTTTAAGGGCAGTGATGCGAGGAGGGAATCCTGAGATGGGTTTCTCTAAAAGTTGTTTTCTTTGCAGAGAAGTGCAAAGCCCTCCCAGCCCTAATTGCCGGCTGCTCTCTCGTGGCTGTTTGGAGGAACTGCTCGTGTTCCCTCCTGCTGGTCAAAAGTGGCTTTTTTCAAACCAAATTACAGAAAAGAGCCAGTTGCCAACTAGAAGTGACCCTGTGCAATTACATGTTCCCCAGTAAGAGGATTTCCAACTGTTTTCAGGGCTCTTTACAGCCGAGTACACAAGCTCTGGGCTACCGCAGCTCCTTGTTTGGCTGGTACTTGGGGGAAAAATTTCAGATTTTTGCCTATTCACTGCCCATTTGAGAAGCCAAGAAACAGGCAGGAGCTAAGCCACTTCTGTCTGCTTGTCTTGCTGGGCAGATAGCAGCAGTGATCTCCTTGTGATGCTCCCAGAGAGCGGCGGCAAGTTCTGCTTAATTAGCTCTTAGCTACTGTCCCAATTTGGAAATTCTGCTTTGCTTTTCTTTTCAATGAGGCCAAGTACAAGAAACAGAGTATATGTTTGTATGTGGAGCATTATACATGAGCCAGACCTGAGCAGTGCAGGAAGGCTGTCTTGATTCATTGCACTCATATGATTTTGGCTGCAGTAAATTCACTCTCCTGCTACAGCATGCAATTTGAGGGTTTATTGAATACTGGCACAAACAGAAGGAATCATCAAAGTCTAGATAATTGCAGGGCTTTTTTTTTGCTTCCACTGTCATTGCTTTACCAGCTATTGTCTCCCTGTTTGGGAAAGCACAGCCAAATACCTCTCCTAAGAAATAAAATATTAAAAAAGTCAATTTTATTTCTTCTTCTGTTTCTTTTCCTTGTGGTAGGACTTATTCTTACATACAATTCTTTACAGCCTCCAGGAAGTTTTTGGTTTCTTCTCCTATTTCAGTATTCCTTTATTCATCTTTTTGTCTCCGAAAAAATGTTAAACAAGATCTGGTCCTTTTTTTGTTAGCACCAAAACTCTTGGCCCCTTTAAGTTACAGACAGAAATCTAACACCTCTTCTTCAGCAGAAGGAGTTTGCTTTTTATGACCGTCATAGAGGTCTGTGAAATCACTGGAAAAGCTTTCTGTTCACCCCAGCGAGCACCGGGCTGACCGCCGGGAGACCGCCTTCCCTCTCAGCCTTCACCTACCATTTGTCTTCCCTGCAATCCCCACACTTCAGTTCCCCTAAAAATCACTGGGAGATCATTGGCCATTTCAGAAAAGACAACTGCTCCATCAGTCGAAATCTGAGCTCGCACATATGTTTGAAGTTAAGGTCTTCTTCCCAGAAACGCTTTGTGAAGTTCTTCTCCAGGCAACTCTTTTCCAGTAAGATAGTGTCTCCTCGCCTGATATTTTGCTTAGTCTCGTTTTCTTTTATCTTCCTTGTCGAACTTAAATGTCGCCATTCACTGCTAGCAGATGTGGTTTGGGATTCCTACATTCTTTTATGCCTTTATTTCAGAGCTTTCATCACAGCTTCTCTTTCAGCTAGGTGAATCAAAGGCCTTTCCATAGTCCAGTCAATGCAAGCTATACATGATGGCTTGTTTTATTTGGCAATCTTCTCCAGTATGTGATTCATTGTCTGCAGGTGATTCATAGTTAGGAAATTACTTCTGAACCCTGCCAGTGCTTGTGGTTGATTAAAGTTCAGAAGTCCCTGTAGTCTGTTCACCAGTGCTTTTTTGTCAACTCAAATATTTGTGTGCAGTAAAGAACAGTAAAAAGTGGATGTGCTATTGACATGAGCAATTTACTTGAACACTTGCATCTTTAGAAAGTTCTACCAAAATCTCTAGAACTGGCATGAAACTGTTTCACAATGTCTGACTAAATGAATCACGTTTTACAAATAAATATCTGTCAAATTGTTCAATTACTTGAGATCCAGTCATTAAGCAATAAAATAAAGCAGTAAATAGGAGACATCTGCTGCAAAGTGCTACAGAAACATAAGCATCTTTCTCAAGTTACCTTCTTTGCATTTTGGTATAATGATTCACCAAAAATGTCTTACCCAAGGCAATCAAACATCAGAAAATTGTCCCCCGCAAAGCAATATAGGCAGAGCGTGGTATCTTACCCAAAGCAAATAGAGCTTAACACCTTGGTGGAGCCTTCCTAGAAAAAGACAACTGCACCGATCAGTTATGTGCTACAGTGCTATTAGGTGAGACCAGATTGTTCAGAATGCTGGAACCTGGAAAGAAAAATAATACTGGAAGTCATTGCTTCTGATCTTGAATTAATTTTTTAAAGATGTAAATGTTCCCCTTCCTTTGAAAGATAATATTTCCCATAATGGCCTAGAGAGAACCCAACCTTCTCTTCAGAAGACTGCTGTGCTTTACATCAGAGGTGCTCATAGGGATGGCATTAATATTCCGGGCATGGATGGTTGAAGAGTTTAAACACCGAGTCTCTAAAGACTGCTTGGTCAAGTCCACTGCAGCAGTAACTGAATACTGAAGTTTGGTAACTCTTAGGTAGCTGCTGCCAGACCAAAGGAGGGATAACAGCTCATTTCATTCAGGCACATCTCCACATCAGGACTGCCTCTTTCCCCAGAAGAACGATGGGCTTTTTTGGCAACATCAGCCCCCAGCATTGATGCAGAAAATATTTTTTCCAAGAAAACGAATTCATTAAAATACTTTTTTGAAATAACCCAGATAACAGAAAAATTAAAGACTTGTAGCATCTTCCATTTGCTTTCAGGAAGCTCAAACTCATTGCTTCATCTGGAGTGTCAGTTTGCTGAACAGTGCTTGATTCATGTTTCTTTGAAAAAGAAAATATTTTTTAAACTTATCTTGATAGCTACAGAATTTCCTGTGAAAGATACATTTTTCCTGCCAAAAGATTCCTACAATGCTCAAGAAGTACTTCAAAAAACTGTAAAACTGGAATGGCACTTGCATATTTTACTTGTAATCGAGCATATTAGAAACATAAGTGGAAAGAATACTCAAGTATCCAAATCTGCATTATCACAGAAGTATCAGTTTCTTTCAGCCCTGAGTACAACATTTCAGCACCAGCAGCTCTATCTGTAGCTTGGCTCACAGTTAATGTCTAAAATTGGAATTACAAAAATTAAACCAATGCAATACGAAAGTTTCTGTGTACAATTCAAAATTATTTCCTAAACAGAAACTCTGTTACTTCTCCGTGCTTCAGGTTGGGCAGTTTCTCTGTACACACCTTTACTTACAGGACTGGGCATTTTTTGCCAAAACTGAGGTTTCAAAAATTTATTTCATGATTTTAGTTACTTTCCATGTCCCTCACATGCCTGAGAAGCTCCAGCAAGTGCGGTGTGTATTTTAAACCTTCTCCCTATACACTTGTTTAGACAAATATTTCTGCTGAGTTCACTTTTTCCCAGGGGAATTTCTTTTGGGCAAGATGTAGTTAAAAAAAAAGTTCCCCCAGGATTTGACTGAGTATAATTGGCAGCAATTTACCAAGAACACTGGGACATCATGAAATGCAAAATTGGATTAAAAAATAAGTAAATCCGTAAGCTAGGAGGTTAAGACCTCAGTTGTACAACTCATCCAAGAAAGTACATCCAGTGCAATTTAAATAAAGACGTTCCACAACTAGATGCTGCATGCTTGACTTGTAGCTGCTCTTTAAACCTCTCTCTGAAAAGATACAAATGCTCCCATGTAGGCAAGGTTTTCCAAAAGCCATCAGCTCCTTTCTGCTGGCTGCCATTTCTGTTTTCAAGTCTTGCTGGCTCAGCAAGCCTTCAGGTTAGGGTAGCCTGCTGAGATATGGCTGCTTTTATAGAGACTTCTGCAAACAACAACAATGAATTTGGCTTTTTTTTTTTTTTTTCCCAAATACAGCTTTGAATTCCTGCTTCATTTTGCCAAAGGTATTTGGCTTGGTCACTTAGCCTCTCTGATAGCTTAGATATCGGTGCACTTCGCCTTCATGCAACATGTGCTTTTTATTTTAGGCTTTGCAAAAACTATGTCATGACACTAGGGAAAATATATCCTCCCACGTCCCAGGAAAAAAGGATGGTAGTTGATTCAAATTGGTATCCACTCTTCCGTGACAGCAAGTGCATACACATCTCGCTGATAAATTTATTTATCTCCAGTGTTTCTCTGTGGCTCAGACAGCAAGAAAACAAAATCCACCATGAGTAGTAGATGGATGGCCACAAGGAGCCAGCTCATCCACTCTATTTCTAGATATTTTTTTTAATTAACTTGGAAATGTCCAAAACAACAAATGTGTTTTTAAAGTAGGACTCAAAAGTCTAAGCACATGCACCGATAAAATGAAAGACCACTGTGATTTTGCCTTTTTTGTTTGAAAGGAATAGCAGAGCTATTGTAAACTCCAGTCTAACTAGTAATAATACAAGAACACAGCCTCATCACACACTGGGGAGAGAGAGGAGGCGGAAAGATGATTTTCTGAAGCAAAACCACATGATTGCATGTCATGCTCAATTACATGCAATGAGAAGAGAGTAAGACTGCACATGCAGACCGGCACCACTGATGTTCACGTGTGTCCTGGCTGCTGGCTTTCAGAAGATGGTGGTGATGGCAATAGTGGCAGGAACTGACTGGTCCCACTGACACATTCCTAGGATGTGTAAAATAAGTTTATAACAAACAGTGAGCACAATCCACTAGAGTGACGGGACCCCTTCTTGAAAGCCTGCATACTCCTTCAAAACAACAACCCTTCAGAATCATTTACAAATGCTGCCCCATCTGTAAACACAAGAAACATCCCTAACATAAACAGCTTCCCCCGCTCTGAAAGTGAGAGGAGAAATGAACAGGAAGCAATGCAGCAGAAGGAGGAATAAATCAATGACAGACTTTTATGAAACAAGACATCTTGGTCCTTACACATATACTCACACACCAAAATCGCTTATTAACTCCACATGGATCAAGCAAACTCTTTGGAAAAGAGAGCCTAAAGAGATGAAGAACATGAAAGAAGCATCTAGAAACAGATGGGACATAACATTTTCAATAAACCCTAACATAGATGGGAATCTCACATAGCAGCAGCTAAACTACCTCGTGCTGTGAGCCCATCAAATTTCACAAGCTTAACAACATTGGACCAAATCTATACATGTGGATGAGAATTTGCAGAGGATAAATCTTGCATGTTATTCAAAGCTGATGAACTGTGTGGTTCAGCAGTAGGGATGCTCCCCCTAGGTTAATACAAGGTACTCGTGTAGCACATCACTGGAAGGAGCAGCTTTTCAATGTGATTTGAGAGCAAGGGTATGATCATTCATCAGTGTGTCTTGCCTGGTTTACGGTCAATTAACTGACCTGCCAATTTCCATTCCCCTTCTCTGAACTTTGACTGGGCCAGAAATTCTTGTTCTAAGCCTCAATCTGGACCTTACTTTTAAATAAAAAAGAAAAAGTCTCCAAACTCTGATAATATTCTGCAGTTACTATTTGTAAAGGACCAACAAAAAACACGTTCTGATGCTGGCACCCCTTCCCTCCCTTTGCAGGTGGGACGTGACACTATTTTCATTATCGAAAGACCAACAAACCCCAAAATAAGACTGGAGCCAATACACTCAGCTCTGCACAAACATAGGGTAATTCTTCTTGCCTTGAATACTTTGCAGCCAAAATAGGCAGACGTGATCAGGAATTCAAAACACAGGTAAGGAGCAATACAGAGAATAAAGTCCTAGTTCCCAGTTACCCTGTATGTTGCCCTGTTCCTGCTGCCTGTTGATCCTAAGACCTAACACCTTCTAACAAGTACTGAAAGTTAGTTTTTATTTGAGAGCTACCGTGGTGCTGAGGAATACACAAGTTCCCCATGACAGCGATGAGAAACAATCTTGACTGCTCAGAGAAAAATGCCCCAAGGTACAATCAGATTTCCCATTAAAAAGCTTTGTGTATCCTCAGATCTGACTAAACACTAATAGTCACCAATTAAATCTGTCAAAACAGGTAATAAAATTCTGTAGATATCTTCAATATGTAACAGTGCCTATAAGTTAATTACCTTAATCACATTTACCCTTACTCTGAGGCTGGAAATTCACAGCCAATCTTCCCACCTCCCTCCTTCAGGTGTTTGATAAAAAGCACCTGTGCAAAAACCCTTCACTTTACAATAAAGATCTATTAGTCCACATATTAAGAAAGGAAATTTGTATCCAGGCTCAAATCACCTTGGTATTGTTTACAATCGTAAGGGGCTCCCTGATTTATGCCTGTATTAATAATCCCATGGAACACTATCTCCTCACTAGGTGCTTGCTGCTAGTGTTGGGCCAGAAGTGCATAGGGTATAAATCAGGGCAGGGCATGATTTGCATCTGAGGTGTTTCTGTGAAGTTCTGGAAGGTGTCACGGATTGGGCCAGCCCTGCCTTTCCATGTCTAACAGGTGAGTGAGGGGGGAGCGCAGTGATAGGCATTTCCACCCTGCTCCAAAATCTCCGTAGGACCGTCCTCTCCACCCTGCATCATTCTAGGACACAACATAACAACGATTTTTTGCTGTGATTCCTGTGAGTCCTGACCCATCCAGAAGGGAAAGGGTGATGCCAAAGAGCCCCATGTTGAAAGCACAGCTGAATTGTTGTCATGAGCAATTTCCAGCAGAGCTGGTGCCTGGATTATTGAGCTGCCTCCAGAGATTGAATTTGGGAAGTGACCTGGTTAAGTCAATGGGGTTCTGCAGTATGCAGCCATTTGCAAGAGGCATTTAGGAGAAAGAACAGAAATTGTTTGTTCTCCCTTTTTGAAACCATGTACCATTTAGAATCGAGAATGTTTTGAAAAAAGATGGCACACTGGAAATATTTCAACAAGAAAAATCTCTACCTCTCTTATTACTCTCCCAATCAAAATGTTAGCAGGACTGAAGGTAAGATTATACCTTCCACTATTGTTACTACAACTACTATTTCTACCCAGTCTATAAATACTGTTTTTTTGGGGAGAGTTAAGAGTTTTTTGTAGGAAATATAATTATCCTCTTTTTACTGTTGGAGAAACAGAGACGGAGAGCAAAGACTTCAGATCTTCCCAAGAACCTGGTTTGTGAAATGTCCATACTGGATAACCACAATGCTCAGGGGAAAAAAAAAAAAGAAAAAAGGGAAAAAGATACACGACCTAAGAAAGCCTCAACTGTTTTATAGGCACATTTACGCATATCAAAATATTTCATCTCAGGCAGCTGACACTGCAGGTAGCTGCTAATTAAAATCTGGTGTGCTGTGACTACTGTCTTTAAAATTCTGGCCAGCATATGTGCTCTTTCTCTTCATATTTTCTTTTTTTTTTTTTGTTTTGATTTGTTTTTAGTTTCTGAGCTCATCTGATATTTTGAAAAGGCAGGTTTATGTTTAAAGGTTGACTTTAATAAGCTTGTACAATACATAAAGAGATTACAATTTATTATTTAAAAAGTTTCCTGACAAGATGTCTACAAGAAACATGACCCAAACCACACCGCCTTGTAATAATACCTCTTAAAAATTCCTGACCTCCCACTAAACACTCCTGCAGACTTCCCCAGTTCAGTCCTTGTTGAATATCTCATATATGTCCCCTATAACATTACACAGGAGGAAATGAAACGGGAAAGCCGTCAGCTCAGACAGACACAAAAATGCTTCCAGGTCGGTCTGCTATCTGCCAGACTGGGGCTCAAGCAACCCAAGCCAGAACAACCTGCACAACTGCACCATCCCAGCGATATTCTTATTAGCCAGGGGTAGTGGCCAAGCACCAGCAGTGTGACAGCCTGTAGGTGACCTGCAGAGACATGGCTCAAGCAAGGACACCTACAGCAGTGTCCAGGACCATGGGCAGGTGGCTTTTGAGGATTTCCAAGGAGGGAGAATTCACAACTTCTTTGGGCAACCTATGCCAGTGCTCAGTTGCCTGCACACTAAAGAAGTAATTCCTGATGCTCAGACACAACCAATTGTGCTCCAGTTTGAACGCACAGCCTCTTGTCCTGCCACTGAGCACCACTGAGAAGAGTCATAGCCTAGAATCACAGAATGGTTGGGTTTGGAAGGGGCCTTAAACACCATTTAGTTCCAACCCTCCTGCCATAGGCAGGGACACCCCCCACTAGATCAGGTTCAAAGCCCCATCCAGCCTAGCCTTGAACACTTCCAAGGATGAGACATCCACAGATTCTCTGAGCAGCCTGTCCCAGTGCCTCACCACCAAGGATATGCAAACCAGCCTGGCTCTGCTTTCTTTGCATCTTCCTTTCAGTCATTTGTACGCACTGGTTTACACATGCTGATGAGCCTTCTCCTGGGGAAAGCTACTGCTATGAGAGAAAATTCAAACTCAGAATCTCCTGGACCCAAGCAGGACTTCATGTTGCCATTATTGTGCTATGATGGATAAAAAGTTGCAGTGTGCAATGAGTACAATTGTGAGAAGCACCAGCATAATGGTGATGCCTAAGTCCCAGTAACAGGTATGCAATATGTTAGGCTGAGGGCTGATGCCTCTCCTCCAATGGTTTCCTTCTGCCTGTACTGCCATTTCTCTGATCCCTTTGGCTCCCACATGAAGCAGGAACCACTCCTCTCTGCAGTGCTGCCTCACTGGGGTACAAACTGTCATCACTGCTGGGCCTGATTTTCTGACCTGCACCCAAATCCCTACAGGCCCTGAGTCTGGCAGTGCTGGAGCTGTGGTCTCCTTGGCACTGAGGCTGTGTGCATCCCCACAGCTGCTGATTGCGATCAGGTCACGCACAGCACCAGCCTATTGTCTTCACTGAGCTGTTTGCCAGTTATCGCATTGTTCTCTCATTCTACCCCATTCCTGACACTTCACCCATCAGCCCCAGCACATGCTGCTCTGTCCAAGGCCTGCACCGCAGTTTGAGTGCGCAGAGCTGGAACCAGGTGAGATCTGGTGGGGTGATAGGGATGGAAACAATGCTGGCACTCGGGCTGCCCCACAGGGAGGCTGGGCTGGTCCTACAGAGTGAGCTCATTCCTGACCTCCAGAGATTACAACCAGTGTGCACAGCTGGCCTTGGTGCACCGTGACTGACGCTCGTGGGCTGGCGGTTCATGGCCCACCTGAGCCTCTCCTCTGACCCTTCTTGTCAACATGGCTCTCCTATTTGCTAAAAGAGATCTGTTTTTCTAGTTCAAAAAGAGCTTTTATCAATTTATTTATTTCCTCACAATGGGGTTTTGCAATCTTAGCAATGTCGCTGTAAGAGCGTTTTCATGCAGCTTGTTCCACGATATGCCAACAGCCGTTCATGATCGTTAATAGGTGAAACTACTCCAGGTTTTTTAAAAATTTTAACAAGACAGTGTCTAGACTGGTATTTAGTGGCAATACAATTAAATCATACCGGAAAAAAAAAAGAGATGAAATTATTTTAATTACTTTTTGAAGCCACTTCACTCCTGTAGAAGTCAGGCCTTGATATGATTTAAATCATTGCAAATCAAGTGTTACTCACTGCCTCTGCAACAGCGTAAAGATTAAACGGATCAGTGTCAGCCTATAAGCCTACCAACAGCCTGGTCTGTGTTATACCTGTATTTACAATATATATATATATATTTATGTTCTCTCTCTCTCTTTTTTTTTGATACAGCACTTGTCAAAGCAGTGCCACAGCACCATGCAGTGACTCAGGAATTCATGCGACGTGCCCTAGGTGCAGATACCGTGTGTAAAGCCCCGCGGGGACTTGTGGACATGTTGGCTCTGCCAGTTCTTCGCAGGCATCTCCTCCCCTCAAGTACCACCCTGCCCGCTGACCCACAGTGGGAAGCAGAGGCCAACCACAGCTTTGCTGAAGGCGGATGCCAACAGGATCTCACCAGGCATTTGAGGCCCATTTGATGTGGCATCGACCCAGGGACTGTTTCACCTCTGAAATGGGCTCGTAGTCCCCAGCCCAGAGTAGGAGAGGGCTGCTCCTGATATCTTTCCTCTCTATAGTCACATTTGTTGTTTCCCCTTTGTGCTAGGGTGGATGGCTCAATGGCGTTTTACTCCTTGGGCTTTTGCAGCCCTCCACATCAGATGCATCTCCAATGCCTAATACTCTTTCCTTAGATAATTAAACCTTCATTTGTTGCTTCCTTGCAACTCCAGATTTTAAAACTACACATTTTTTTCCTGTTAGGTTAGGATTTGTTCCAACTTCCAATCCCCAATTTAGATTACATGCTCAGAAACTAACTCCAAACATTTACTGCGTTTGAAGGTCACAGTGCTATTGATTGATTTCCAGTTATAATGTATGTTGTCCTAACATGAGTTAAAAACATTCTGGGCTAAATCCAAAAATGCTGGGATCAAAGCATCTGGACTTGTTGCTTTCATGTTTGGCACTTAAAGGGGCTGGCAGTCACCAATGTGGTCTTGGCTGGGCTATAGTTGTTTTCATTCTCTGATGTGAAACAGTTGGGAATCACAGACCCTCCAACAGTTATAGTGGACTAAATAAAAATTGGCTTAATAACCTGCCAAGCATTTGAAAGTGCCAGTCTCCACAGTTTTTCACAACTTATTGGCTATGGCATGTTTTTCTTTTCATTTCTCTCTCTCTTTTTTTCTCTCTTTTCTTCCTCACTTTTTTTTAAAGAAAGAATTTTCTATAAATTAGACTTTTTAAGTTGGGCATTTGAAATAGGTAAACTCTTCATCTCATCAGACTCAATTTATCATCTTTGATCTGACTTCACTCATTCCTTTGGCTGCTCCATCTGATTTTTTAATTTTTGTTAAAAAAATCATTATGAAAGCATTTTTCCTATCTAACTTATCACATAGAAAAATAAACAAAGTCCAATTTCTTGGCTAGCCTGCCTTAAAGATATCCTAGTACTGCATCTGCACATCAGCTTTTCACTTTCAAATTCACTTTAAACAGATTATTCCTAAAGTTTTTTATTAGTCTCCCTAAAAGTCTTCTATTTATATTTGTTGTTTATAAAATAGCATCCAGAGGCCATTGTGCAATACGCTGCACATAGTCAAAAGCCATCAAGCTCTCAAGACAAACAATGGAAATACTTTGCAGATGGGAGCTGTTTTACAGATGGTGTACGGGGGCAGGAGAGCCATGAAGGTTGGAGAGGGAAAGAAATATGGATGTTGGCCATGGTTGCGAAAGAAGCCAGTGGCAGAGCTAGGCACTTAACCCATGTTCCCAACCAGTCTCTTCCCCATAAATTAATTTTTCTCTCAACCTTCTAGAAGTCTCATAGTTTTTAGACCATTCTTCCATGTTTCTAAAAAACAAAAATAAAACACGATAGTACGCAAAATCTATTTCTTCGTGCATTTCACACATTTTTTTCCAGTCGTTTTGGTTAATTTCAAGGACCTTCACGTTGGCTTTGGGAATGATGCTTTGGAGCGGACACAGCAGCTGCCCGGTGTGAGGCCAGGATGTCAACAGTGACGCACTGGGGCAGTGCCAGCAAGGTCAGTGCCTCCAGAGTGAAAGAGCTGCTCCTGTTATTTCCCGCTGGGCAATGGCATTTTGTTGCACATTAGGCTGGGCTTTACGCTCAGACAAGTTTTAGTGTAGCCTATCGGTCAGGAAGAGCAATGCTGCCCCTCTTGCTTCCCACTCTTGACAGCTAATTCACAGAAAAAGTGGATTTATTATAACCCCATCATGAGTACAGCCTTGCACTATACCTCAGTGTTCAAGATTGATGCGATAAATGTTCTTTGCTCAATCCCTGCATGGCAGCCTTTGTGCCAGGCTGCAGGCTTTCAGCAAACATCCCCGGAGGGACCGTGCACTGCACAAAACCACCTCAGCTGCCCAAATTATAACCATGATTCCTTGAATTCATGCAATCAATATCATAAAAAAAATTAAGTGAAAAAGAACTGCTCGGGTCTTGACCTCTGAATGAGGAGCTGGGGTCTGACCAAGGCTGAGCAGTGATTAAAAGTTATCACCCCCTCATGGCATGAGCCACTGCCGTAGGTATAGCTACTAGCTAGCAAACAGCTTTACACAGAACATAACTCACCATCGTCATCCCCTGTGTTTCCCATCTTACAAGAAGTCAGCTCTGGGCACAAAAAAAAAAGGAGTTTGGTTCTGCAGTGTTGAACGAACTGGCTTTCTCTCCATAGCTGTCCAGGGATCTTCTTTTCTTACAATCCCCTGCAATTTGTTCCATTAGTTTTGTGCCAGTCTCTCATTCAGGGACACCCACTTACCTTCGGGCACGAGCTCCTCTCTGACTGCATCCAGGAGAGCTGCAGTCAGTACCCAGGGCTTGAATTTTGCTGTTTCTAGAGGGAATAGATGTATTTTTAAGTAGCCCTTCTTCAACATCTCTGTGAAGCTCCCAATCAGTTCTGGGACAGTAATACTTGGACTGAAGAGAGAAAAAAAACAACTGAAAGTGATGTTTTAGAGACAAGCAGGACATGAGGAATGAAGTGTTTAAGCAAAGAGATGATTTCAGTTCTGGCAGCTTTGGCAATGCTAAATGTCTCTTTAAGACTCATAATAGTGAAAAACTGAATCTACAGCTAAAAAAACTGTCATTCAGCACAAAAACCATATTTACCATTAATATGTAGTCTAGAGACATTTAAAAGTAAGATTACTTTATAGTAAAATGAATATAAATTTGGCCTGTAAAGGATTTTAGGGACTTTTTTTTTGTGTTCAGGTGAAACATTATCAATTGGTGCTGTGTGTGGCTGTATTTATACACTTTGCTTTTCATATTGCCATTAGAAAACCCCACGCACATTCTTTCCATGTAAAATAATTTTGTAAAATAACTTAGTCCAACAGTTACACCTAGTCTGAGTATCAATTTTTTTTTTAATGTTTTGATTATAAGTGAGTAAATGAGCATATGTGCAATTATATTTTGGGTGCAATAGCCTTAGCTGCCACATTTTGGCATTTTATTTTATTAGCTAAAAGCTCACATATGGTTTCCATGTTTCCAATCTGGCTTTAAGGATGCAATGGCTGAATTAAGCAATGTTTCTCCTTACTCCAATTCCCTTAGATACACTTAAAAAGTCCATTCAGATTATAAAAAAAGTAAATTAAGGTTTATAATATTCAGGAGGTGGCCCGTGGTAGTGACTAATACAGTGCTATCTTGTAAGTGCCCCTACACCCTGCAGAAACTCTTAAAAGACGTTTCATGGTTTAAAATATTAAACCACTTCTATGATCCTGTGGAGCAGAGTCACGCCTGGATGCCAAAATGTTTTTTTTATGAACAATGATGCTGTTGTATCAGCGCAGTCACCGCCAGATACCTGCTCACCTCCACGTAGCCAGTGGGACTTGCAGGACCTGCAGCACCCGATGCTGGACCTGGGGGGATTTGGGAAGGACTTGGAGAGTAACAGGACTGAGCTCTCAGGCTTAATAAGTCTGAAGAGATGCTTGTTTTCACATGGGAGATACGGTAGCTGTCTCCCACCACAAGAAAGGTGGTTATGAAAAGAGCGATGATCAACTCCGTGTCTAGTGGGGAGAGAAATCGCTTGTGCTTGCAGCAGAGGGGCTGTGGTTTGGACGTTAGGCAAAGCTTCCTAACTGCAAAGGTCGTGAAGCACTTAATGAAAAGAGTGGAGTTAGTGAGTCCCTTGAGAAGAGGTTTTCAATAACAGTGAAGGCAAACACATGTCAGGGATGGTCTTGGCATCAACACAGCAGCTTGACTATGTGACCTCCCAAAGTCCCAGCCAACCTCATATTTCTGTGAGCTCATGAAAATGCATCTAGCATGTCTGGAAGCAAAAGAGTGCAGGACTCTTCTACTACACTGCTGCAAAAGCTAATCAGCTTCAGGATATCCCTCTTCTATAACCTCTTTCATGTTACCAACATCCAACTTCCATGGTAGCTTTTCTGGGCTTCTTAATTCACTCTGCTCATCATACTTCTGCTGAAGCAGAACAAGTTCAACATGAAGGGACAAGAGTGTCCTCCCACTAAGCACCTGTGTTTGCTGCTGACTCTAGATGTGACATTTGGGCTTTTTCAGAGCCACCTTCTGAACACAGCTGCTCTGTTTGATATGAGATATTCGGAGACTGAAGCATCATGATCCAATCTTCGTTATGCCTCACAGGCAAGAAAAAATAAGTGGATACTGAGCTCAGAATTCTACCAGTTATCACTGCAGGGAAGGGAAAAGTGCTTACCTCTTCTGGTACTTACCTGACTTTCTATTGACTGGTAAGTAACCTGCATAATTAAAGACCAAAATATCACAAATACAGACTTGCTTCTACAGAATCTTCAAGTTTCCAACTGGATCCATCCTAATTTAGCAAAACATGCAAGTTGAAATGTAAATCATGTACTTACATACTCTTAAGTATGGGATTTGACAGTTTGCTGAGTAGGGCTCCTACATTACTATGTCATTGGCTGCTAGTCTTGGCTCTCTTTTCAGATAAATCGAAATGGGAAAAGGTTTCCACGCTGGGATGAAGCCAAGATCTTCAAGTTTTTTTCTCTCCTTTCCTCCCTTTCTCCCCGTCTGTCTACCCCCACCCTGCAACTGAACAAGACGGATGCTTGACAACTGTTTCTATCTTGCTAATAGCCTGGAATTTAGGTCTTTGGGTGTGGAAAATTCAGGACCAAATCTCTGCTCTGATGTATTCAGTTTAGGGTTGTAATCCCAGTTCTTGTTCATTTGAGATATGCTGACCACAGCGCTACTTAAAGCAGCAGCATTCCTGTGATTTGGGCAGATCATGGACTGAAGAAACCTGGAGAGTGGAAGCTGTGCTCCAAGATCATCTGATCCCTCATAGAGCTTTTCTATTCACAAAGATTTTCTAAAATTATTTTAATGGAAGCTTCCAAACCAACTCTGAAGATTCAGGTGATATTTTAAAGGATGGCCAACATTTTTTTTTCAGCTCTTCAGAGATAGCAAACTCCCATAACTGCTTGGAGTCATGGAGGAGAAGATGACCTCAGCTTTTCTGAAAATCAGCTTTACTTTTCATGTTTGAGGATAGAATTACTGTCTGCAATCACTTTTAAAAATGCAGACCTTGGAAGCTTTTCCTTCCAGCACCAGTGAAATGAAATAATAAAAACATTGAGAGCTTGGAGAACAAGTGAATATTGTGTTGAAAATTCCATGTAGTGCCTGGAATGGTCCACACGGACATGCAATCTGCAAGATCAAGAGATGCTTCAGCCCTTCTGCCAACACTTGAAGAAACCATTACGAGTCTTATGGAGGAAAACAAAGTAATGGAAACATCCGCTTAAAAGGAACGTTTCCAATCACTGGTACTCCATTCATTATGTGCCTGAGTGGTTCCAGAGACAACAGAAAACTATGCATTGTTGCAATGCCAAGAACAAGAGAGGCAATACGGATGTTGTGTTGCTTCTCACTCATGGCAAACTGAATGCTTTCATGCCCTCTCCTTTTTGCCCGGCTGAAGTCATCAGCCAGGAGATTGGTGCCACTGTCTCACTCATGCCCAAATGTGAGGCCAAGCCAGGGCAGTGGAAGCATTTTGGGGACCCATCCAACCAGGTGCAGGTTGGGCTGCAGGGCTGACACCAGAGCTGTGGCTGCCTGCAACAGCTACATGAGGCATTTGCTCAAGAGCAGGCAGACACTGGGCAGGATTTCTGCCTAATGTTTTGTCAAGCTAAAAAGCTTTTATGAGAGGTAGAGCTTTTTATGGAAGGTAAAAACACAGCAGTCATTTAATTAACAGTACCTCAAAGTCCTTCCTGTAGAGAACTGCATGGCTAAAGTTTTCCCAGACCCACTGTGATAACCTTATTAAACTTTGGACAATATTACTTAATCTTTGCTCTGTAAGCCAGACTCTGGCTATTTCCCCAGCGTCACTGCGGCGTGGCAGTTGCCTCCATTACAGTCCAGACTCTCCAGCATGGCGGATATTTGAAAATGTCACCATATGTTACAGGTATCTCAAGTGCACTTTCAAAAACCTAATCCCAAGGCCCAGTAAGACACACACAATAATGTAGTGCTCTGGCCTTTTTCAGAAAGGGAAGCTGCAGCTGTTAATGAGATCTTGCTTTCAGCTCGTATCTAACACAGGGGAGGGCATGCTCTTTCCTATTAGAACTCAGGGGACTTCTGCTCAAAATATTTTCTGCCTCAAAAGATTAGGAAGAAACAGCTCTCTTTTACCTGCACTGAGACCAATGGGTTGAAAGTCCATAGCTAGGAGTAAGGACATCATTTGCCACAACCCAGTATGAAATCTACCTCTGTCCATTGGAGTTGTCTACTTCTGTTGAGTTTTGACTAAGCCAGAATGGGTTAAGAAATGGGTATATGTAGTGAAATTGCGTAATTTGTAGTTTTTTGGCTCCACATACAGTCTAAACTAATGATCTTGGCTGATACAGGCATTTTTTTTTTTTTTTTTTGATCTTTCCTTTTTGGCATCTTATAAGTTAAACTTACCCAAAACTTTATGAAAAGAATACATATCCACTTCATGCCACTCGGTGAAGATTAGCATTTGCAAAGCCTATTTTTGTCGTGCTATTTTACATCTTGGTGCAGTTTCCTAGGTCTCTTAAATGTAAAAATAAACATCTATACATCTGGGACCAGATTTTCAAGTGGAGCTCAGGACCAGGCGTTTTTCCTTCCCCGAGTGCTCAGCACCCACAGTGGGGCCAGATCTTACAGCCATTTCAGCTAAACCAGGGCCAGGTTTCCACAGAAACACAGCGAACCAGAGGCTGCCGTTGAGACAAATATGCACAGATTAATCGTTTAACTCATCCTCCCACCCAGGAATGATAAAATGACACAGTACTGCAGCAATAATAGTATCAGCTATTGATAACAACAGCAGTGACCCTGTGACAGACGCCTCAGCAGCCGGGAGGAATGTTGGCCGCCGAGGACGATTGCTCAAGTCCCCAGTGAAGACCTGAGTGTTTGCTTATGCTCTTGCTTGGCAAGACACAGCACTATCAAGATGCTATTTAGTGTTTGAGTATGATTATCATTTCTGACATGCCACTGATTCCTTGAAACATAAGAAAGCCATTGGGAAGGGAGATATGCTGTTGGTAACTGCTCTTCCTTGCCGATTTACTGGGCCTAAGCCTGATTTATGAAGTGGAGCGCTGGACAGGATGTTGCCAGTTGAGGTTGTATATAGTATGTCAGTTGCAGAATTTACAGACGACCTATGTCCTGTAGGAAGTGGCTCTGCGTTGGATAGAAGATGATCTGAGCAGGTGTTTTCCATCTCCAGCTTCTATGGCAAATCTAGTCTTTCCATCCAAGCACGCATTTAATTGGGCAGGAAAGATAGCTGGGTGAGCAAAGCTGGCAAGTCCTGCCCCTAGCCATACAAACAGATGATTTTCTTTCTGCTATAATCCCTCCTGTTTTGCATTTCCTCCTTTCCACAATCATCCAAGTGACCCTAATTCACAGAAAAGCGATTCCACTGTCTCATGCAAAAAAGTTACTGGAAATCATTTTTGTATATAGAAGTTCTTGTACTGGTAATGATGGGATGTAAAAACCAGGTGCCTGATAAGCCACACAGCTGGGTACCTGAGCAACATCTGAATACGAAACCCAGGAGGAGTGAATAGTCACATCAAAAAGTACTTCAGAAATCAGTAAGAAAAAGATAATGTTATGGAATAATGATTACATAGATCACCTGTCTTGTAAGGAATTACATGGCATGTTAGGAACAACATTATGTATAACTGTTTTGCATAATGTATCTTTTTGTTTCCCTCCAGCACTATAAAGAAAAAACACCATTTATTTACTCACTGTTTGTAACACTCTGCAACTTTGAAAATTCTTCCTCCCCAGTGCAAAGTTGCTTCCTCAGAGAGGCAGCAACAGAGCTGCACTAAGATGCTTAAGAGGAGGTCAAGAAAAAGCTGTTTACCAGGGAAATCTCTCTCAGTCCTTAACACATTTTTATTACTACCTATGCACACAGTATTCTCTCAGAGGCTAGGTGAATAAACATGTGTCCTCTAAGCAAACATTTATAATGCTATTTGATCACAGGGGAAAGACAGCTTCAATTTAGAAATGATTCTAGCACTGTGTTTACAATTTTTTTTCGCAAGCTGCAGTTAAAATGAAAATGTCCAGACAGACATTCGGAATAAAGCTTGGGAGGCTGTTTCTTTTGGCCAGTTCCACTACAAAATTTCACCTAAAAATGAAATACAAAAGATTGGGGTTGAGGAGAAAATACAAAAGAAAGATTTGTTTGTAGATGAATTAGTCTGTGCGAACCCATCCAAAAACATCAATGCAATTGTTCATTAATAATAGACTTGGAAGATAGATAGAAAAGTTTCTCTTACTTTGAACTTTCTGATAGCAGAGTCCTTGAGCCAGCAATGTACTTGTGTATATCCTTTGGAGCAAAGGATCGTCCTCTGCCTCCTCTGTCTCTTCCTTCACCACCCAAAGCCCAGAAGATACGGCACTGGTCCATTTTTGGGCACTTTGGGCTCACTCTTGGTGGCATATCTGCCACTGGGCGAGGAGCTTTGTCCCTCTTTTTCACCTCTTTGCATTCAGATTTGCGGTCCCCCCGATCAGGGAGCAGATCTTGTTTTCTCCTACCCAGCAGATAATAGGATGGATGAAGGAGCTGGGCCCCTGGACGCTATCTCAGCAGATTTAATAATGTCAGTTTCAAGAGGACTCCTCACATGCAAGAAGTTAAGCAGTGCTTAAGGGCTTTCCTGGCCAGGACCGGAGCAGGGTAATTATCCCCTGGAAGGATCCCTGTCCACAGAGCTGTGAGAAACTTCAAATCCCACTGACTTCACTGGCACTTCAGGGCACTCAGCACCTTCTAAGATCAATTCCTCAGGCAGGGAGAGGTCTAGAAACATATATATTAGTGCACTTTACATCTTCAGCTGCAGTAGGGCTCTTTCTGTTGAGCTTGACAAAGGACAGATTATATATTATACCATACCATAAACTTCAGCAATCTAAGAATTCAGAAAATACCCTGTTCTATTACTCTCCTCACTTTGACATGAAATATTAAACACCGTTTACCAAAGTAACATTATTGAACACAGATGTCTGCTATCACTTTCAAATTGTTCAAGTCAATCTAGCTTTATATATTTTCCTTATTTAAGTGTTCGCATAAACCAACGTGTGCACTGACAGTAATGATTTCGCAATATAATATATTCAATTAAGGAGACAAATATGCATTTACATTTTTACTGAACTCATTTCACATATTCATAGGCTTCAGCTCCAACTTTTTTTTGACATTTGCTGGAAAATAAAGGAATAGAAAGGGTGCCACCTACTGAGCCACTCAGACATTTTTGGAGGCTGAAAAGTTGTGCAAATTGTTAATCTGCTCATTCTGGTAATAAGTAAACAAAGCAGCCGGGAAAATTTACAAGCTAAATTTACAAGCTGGTGGGAAGAAAGCCATAGATAGTCGTTTTCTTTCATCAACTCACTCGGTGACAAGAACACTCACCCAAGGTGTAGGAGAACTCGGCTCCAGCTCCCTCTTGTATCTCAGCAGGTTTGAATTCACCTATTCTCCTGGAAAACCCAAGCAAAATGAATCAGTCTCTGTCGTCACAGTCTGTGAATACTTTTTGTAAGCAATGTATGTGAAACTCAACAAATGAGAATCTAGACAAAATGTGCCATCAACGCAAACATTTCCTTGGGATTCATGTCATTTAACATCCTGTCACTAATTGGAATTTTAAGCTGTTAAATAGCAGCACATAAACTGTACGAAACAGATGAGATTTGAGCATCTACGTACATTCAAAGGTCCACTGAAGATGTGCATCAAGCCTGAGGATGATATTTATAATATACCTGAAGACTCAAGAATGAAGACAGGCTTTTAGTACAGTTTTTTAAAAATTCAACAGAATGGAGTAGAATAGAATAGAATAGGAACAATTCAGTTCGAAGGAACCTACAAAGATCAGAGAGTCCAACTGCCTGATCTCTTTAGGGCTGACCAAAAGTTAAAGCACGTTAACGAGGGCGTTATCCAAATGCCTCTTGAACACAGGCAGGTACGGGTCACCTTTCTAGAAAGCCTGTTTTAGTGTTTGATCATCATCACAGTAAAGAATTTTTTCCCAATGTTCAGTCAGAACCTCCCCAGGCGCAGCTTTGTACCGTTCCTGTACAGCCCTTGACAGCCCAGCAATGTGATGCGCGTATTGTGGAAGCGCTGTGCTACTGTTGCAGTTTCCTCACTCGAGGAGCAAAAAAACTAAAAAACTATAGAACTAAACTTCAATGTTGCCTTGATATCAGGCAGAGAATCTGCCATCCACAGTTTTGCTTTAGCTGTAAAGGGACATAGCGTGGTCAGCTTTGACTTTCATGAGCGGAAATCTACACTGCATATCAAGATCTTTGTAAATAAACCTTGAAGAAGGATGTGCACATCTCTGATAAATCATGGCTTTGCAGCTGGTATGAACCAAAGCTGGTGATGATACATCACCTTTAGAGAGATGGGGCAGATTCAGGAAACCTGCCCCTGTCTGGCCACTGACGTAGCTTTCCTCCATTCCCTTATGCAGTGCAGTCTCTGTACTGAGAAGTTATGATGTGGCACAAATGGTTTGTGTAACTTTCTTCCACAAAATATATTTATGCTGGCTTTCTTTGAAAAAGTTGTAGTCATGCCTAATAGATCCATAGCTTTGTTCTTTCTGCGTATAGAGCATACAGAGCAGGGGAGAGATGCTACATGATGTCAGGGGAATGGCACGAAAAGCAAAAGACAGCAATTTTTCATCTTTAATGAACTGGGTCAACTTTGGGACTGTAAAAGGATAGTTACAAAGTGAGAATTTAAAGGACAGGCAAACAAACAAGTCTATGATAGATAATGCTGTGGTAAGGAGGTACTGGAGTAGATTATTTTTCACTCATGGCCAAACTTCTCTTCCCTAACACAAGTTCCCAGAGGATCTCAAATGTATGCCCAACACGCTCCATTAATCCCTCCCTGCTGAGTGCACGCTTAGCTCTTCTGAGCCCTCACCAGACTTGCAGATACGGCTTTATCTTGGTCTTTGCAGATGCAGAAAGACCAGAGATTTTCAGAGATATCATGTGTACTTAAAGTTTGCCAAATTTTCTGGTGTTGGGGATTGGTGTAGCAATAACATACTTGGGAGAATAATTGTGAAACATTAACAAGTCCTTATTGTTAACAGGTGTTTCTGGCAGAGATTCCTTCAGGGCAACTTGGACAACACACTTAGTTAAGTTGGTAATGGCATTTTTCCCAGAGAGACCTTCAAAGTCTCCTGTGTGGTGCTTTGTATTCCTGGCAGCACAGTCAGGAAGAAACCCAGCTTTCAACGTCCTCCTTCATGCCTACTCAAAATAAAACATGCATTTATCGGCTGTTACGTTTGTCACAGCTCACATGACTTGGCACACTCTTATCACGTGATTGCTTTAGCTCAGGGCACTAAAACACCATTTATGTAGTCAAGATAGCGTGCGCTGCGGGTTGGCCCCTTTTTCAGTGCCTGGAGTGTTCAGTGACTGTTTTCTGCTTGCACAAGCACTCACTAAGATATGCATTAAATGGATTTTTGTGCTGCAATGTTTTGGTGAAATCATTCTTTCCCAAACCCTTATAGACCTGTTGCATTTTCCCTGGGAATCAGCCCTGGATCTCTGGAGCACCCTGGGGGAATTTTGTCATTTGCAGAAGATTTAGCATTTATGCTGAAAAGTGAATTAAAGAGAAAAAAAACCTAAGTTTTTTCGGAACTAGGAATTAGAACTAATAGAAAATTGACTGCAAATTCATCTTTACAGTAAAATATTTTTTTTTTTGTGAAAAATAGACTTTAGAGAGCTGGAAGCACTGTCTAGGGCACAGCCCACAACTCGTGTCTCCATTATCCCTTGCAGATAGAACTTTATTCACTAACAGCACCAGACTTTCAAACTAATGTGCAAAATGAAGAAATTAATGTCCTAAGGACGAAAAAAGCCAGGTGCCACTTCACAGAAGAAAGGTTTTGCAACAAGAAACCAAACCAAAACAACTCTGCCAACACCCTTTTCGAAGACATAAAGATTTTCCAGGCACTTGACTTCCACCTTGACTTTTTGAATAATATATGGTGGAGAAAAGAGTCCCACTGGATCAGAGGGGAGACTTTGCTACAACAATAGCAGTGCTGGCAAACTGTCTCCTTTCAACACATTCTTGAGTTTGTATTTTAAGTGGTTTTGCCACATTGGCAGCCAAAAATAACTATTTTCTGATCAAATTCACTAGTTCTTGTAAAAATTTAACATGTTAAATGTGACTGTGAACAATTCTAATAGTTCTTCAAGGTGTCTGATCAAACTTCTTGCTTTCAGAGGGGAAAAGAGGGTGGAGAAGGGCACAGCAAAAGGTTCGAGCAGAACAGCCCTGACCACAGCTTTCGTTATGAGGCTGATCCTGCAGCCCTCTCTCATTACCCAAGAATATATCCCATATATAATGTGATGCTTTTATGCTTGCTGTTCTGTACTTCATACATACCCTTAAGGTTAAAGCAATAATTAAGAGCAGCTTTCTCATGTGCCTAGTAGAGCAAGGCCAAGATCCACACGGGCTACCACAACATAAATGTCAAATAGAAAATTTAAAAAAGCAAACCAACAGGCAGGAATTAGCCCCACAGCCTCTGCTCACACCGATCTTACACTTTGTTGATGACATATAGAATCTTACTGCATATCTTACAAGACATGTAAATCATTCAAAACTGGATTCCTGGTTGAAAAAACCCCAGCTGCATAAACCGGAGAATTTTCATTAAGTCACTTTGTAAGTGATTTATAGCACTCTAAGACTGACAAAATAACAAAGAAATGACAGGTCAGCTTCTTATTAATTAGAACTGGAACAATGGGACAGAATCAGTGTGAACAGTGGAGTATTTCCCAAGCAAGGCTCCACTTGAGCAGGAAATGTACACTCACTTAATTCTGGTGCCCCCAGACCTTCAGAGCAGAACAGGGAAATGAGACCAACCTTGATGTTTCACAGCAGGTTTCCTTCATGCTTCTGGATGAACTTTGAAGGGGTTGTAGATGTAGAAAACATCAGTTTGCAGAGTTTCTGTACTTAGCATTGGAAATGTGCAATTTTTTTGTTACTGTTGGTAAGAGGTCTGCACAAGCACTGAGGCCACATGAACAGATGGACCGTGCTGAGGACAAGCAGGGTGGCCTTGGGGCAGGACCATCACTGCTCCACTTGGGCAGCCTTTGCTCAGTTGGACCATGGTCTGCTACATGATGCTGCTAGGTTGTAGCTTACTACATTCATTAATTAATAAAGATTTGACGTCTGGGAAGTAGCGGGGCTAACTAGGATATCTTAACATTAGGCAATCACAGCTCCTACAGTAATTAATTAAATTCTCATTAGGTCTTTGGAGTCACTAGAGGGAGACATGAGAACATGCCTTAAGCCAAGATGTTACATCTGGACTGGAGAAAACACTCAGTAGATGGTGGCATGAAGCATTTTAAAAATTAACTATAATATCTACACCACATGCAGCTTCTCAAGATGTTTTGCTGTCATCAGCTTACTAAAAGATAAAGATTTATTGGGCTATTACTGAGAAGGAAGCTAGATACTGCCAAATGGCATGGACAGTTAAATGACTAGCTGCTGACATCTTTATTCATACATAAAACAACAGAGTTGAATTGTATTTTTTCTTTAACTACCATGCTTAAAGGAATCAACAAAGCACTATCTTGTCACACGGAACTTATAAAGCATTTTTAAATCATTCCTGGGTTTTGGACAGTTTGATTTTTTTTTTTTTTTTACTGTATATACAGAATACTGCATTATCACTCTGTGAACTTTTAGTGCTGACTAAAATAAGAGATAAAAATGCTGGCTGCAGACTGGTTTAACACTGTCTGGAGATGCCGAAGGGACCATGCTACAGAGCAATGATTCCAGCACTGCACTCACAAGTTCACTCTTATTCCCATGACATAGATCTACTAAAAGCAGACATGAACTTTCAGATGATATCTTTTTTAAAGGCCTAAGACATAGATCAGTGCTAGGTTTGTACAGGTTGAGCACATTAACTCAGCTTGCCTGCTTTTTGATCAGCTCATAACTGCAGTCAGTGGGACTGAGAGGTTACTGCAATAACTTCAACAATTTCTTTAAATGGTTTAAACGTTGCTTCTAATAAAAAAAAATTATTGAATATGTTACAAGAATTATAAGACTATCTTTATAGCTTACGTCAAAAAAATGACAAACTAAATGAACTTAATTATTCTACTCCTTATTGAGAAATGTACGAAAAATGAAGTAAATCACAGACATCAAAATCCTGCAGTACTACAGAGCTCAATTTAAGTGTTTGCTCTAAAATTAAAATACACGTCCAAGCCTGTAAAGTTGTTCTCCCAGAATCTAGTTAGCCACATCTGTCCACTTTTTCACCGACAGCTTGATATACTGTCGCCCCTTTGTTACACATTTTGAATTCAATTTAACATGCTACTTCCAATTAACCAGCACACACTTACTGCATTATTTGGCCTTGAATAGGCCCATGTGTTCCTTTAGCTTCTGCCAATGTGAAGACAATACCCTTCAGGTGAACAAGGCTGTTTGTTCGGCGAGTATTGGGCTCTGGGAAGTGTCCAAGAAGTCTGATGGAAGGCTGCAGGTGTGCGGTTTCAAATGCCTTCAAAGTGCTTAAAGCCCAAGTCTTCCAGAAATGCTACACTTCACAACCAGCCTCTTCCAACAAGATTTATGCTCTGTTTTGAATATTTCTAATACTCTGGAGTCTGAGTGCCAGAAACCTCTATTTATCAGGCTCAGTCACTGGACAAGTTGCTCTGGTCAGAGATCTTTTTATAAACCCATTTATATATAAGGCTATTATTTATTCCATACAAACCACTGAAAGCAGGTGTGATTTCAGTGTGTTTGCTCTGAATGTAAATTAGTTTAATAGAGTAAATTTTCATCTACAATACAAGCCTACTGCATTAAGACCATCAGTAAGGAGAAAACAAGAAAATATTTAATAACGTCTTTATATAAAAAATTATCATCCTTTCACTACGATACGTGTACAATAGAAAGCACAGTACAGTTTTGGGATACAGCCCACATATCCTTTGAAAGGGGCTACAAACTCATAGACACAATATTGTTATGTACGTGCTTATTAACAGCAATAAAATTAACAGAATAAACAATGTACACTCTAAAAGTCTGATAATTCTTGCTTACTGCTGGAAATCGCTTTACAGTGGCAGAATTGAACGCTTTGGCCCTGCAAAATAATTACAGGGCACATTTGCATCTCATGCACGGAGTTGCAGCAGTCAGCAACAGGTCAACGAGCGGGCAAAGTCCTTCAAGAACTGGTGTTTGAGAAGGTTTCCAGCCTAACTACATAAAAAAAATATATCAGAGGGATGGGAAGATGGAGGTCTCTGGGTCCACCAGTTCTTTTTAAGAACTCTTCACAAACTTTTCTCTACTCCGATAAAAAACTAAACTGTAACAGAAACATTGTTATTTGTCATTGTTAGATCAACAGTACAAAGCCACGATGGCTCCAAGCTCTGTCTTTGGCTATTCTGGAAAGGACATAAAGGTATAATTTCCATGTTTGTCCTGTTGGCAACTTCTGATACTATGATGGTTATTACTTACACAAACAGGAATCTGCAGCCAATCAAAATAGTATGGTTGGCAAGAAATCTGGGCAAACTTTAATAGCTATGGTTCTTCAACATAAAAAGGATAAAAGTAGAATAATAATTTTTGGCAGGAGAAGCGGAGAATTTTTAAAATTTTGATTGTTTTCCTATGAGGATAGTGTTATAAATACTGAAGTCTAACTTAAAACATGTTGTTCTGGTTTCATGAATTCACATTGAACAAAATTCTGCTGGATCCACTGAGTTACTCTCAACTCATTTCCACTCTTCTCAAACTGAAGTTATCTGGAATACACAACAAGGTAAGAGAGTGGCATTTGGCACAGAAACTGCGTGTTCAAAATAATTTGAATGTCTTTCTGAAAGGAGTTATCTGAGTATGCAAGCGTGTTACAGTGGAATACACAGAGAGCTCGTTTCAAGAAAGCATAATTAACTTCAGTCCTCTGGGAAACAGAGAGCCAAGGAAGTTATTCACCAAGTGAAAGATGGACATAAATTTAAATATAAAAACCATTTTCACTGAAATTTTTGCTTTCATTTTCAACAAGCGCCAGTGCTATGTTCAGGATGGTATCATCCTGGTAGTCTTTCACTGAATAACCAAATAAACAGTTATATTATTTTAGTAGTAATTAAGCTCACTTGCCACAACATGAATCTATTAGAAAGCTAATTTGGTAGCTTTTCCACTACAAAGTGTCCACGCAGTCTAATAAAGACTATTTAGCAGGCACAGAGTTAGGTAAATGTGTTAATGTGAAGAAAGGAGCAGCATCAACACATGCTAATGACATCACAAGCAAGTAAACTGACTTAATTAATAGCTAATTATGAAAAGTTTCAGCTTTTCTTCTAGAAAATGACATCCTGTAAAAATTTTCCCTGTCTTGTGAAAAAAGTGAAAGCCTTCACAAGAAGCAAACCAAGAAAAGACATTGGAAAGTTTTTTATCAGAACTCTTCTTTTAATATTTTTGAAATACTTCATTTTGATTTTAACCTATATACGATTGCACATTATTCTATGCTTTGGAACAAATAATCATATTGAGACCCTAATCAGAACAACCTTTTTCATGGCATTGAATTGAACTTCTTTCCCCAGGGCAATAACAGAGAAGTTAAGAGGTATTTTGAAGGAGGAATTAATAAAAAAAGACTATTGCATATGAATAGTTTTGTATCAGTCGGCATTTTCCAATTTTAAAAAAAGTTTGCTGAAGTATTTCCCAGGCAGATCTCCTTGGGCCTGTGATTCATTGGCACAGGCTCAGTATCAGTCACTTAAAATACGTGTTTCATCATGTACCTAAAACGGTGACATTCTTTTAAAATACTTAATACAAAATCTTTTATTTCCTTTATAGTACATATTTACAGTTCTAATATCAAGTAACTGTGGAAAATGTAAACAAGAATACACAGGTGTAAAGAATATGGCTTGAGAAAAGTTTCCCCTTTGATTAGCTGCTCTAATCACATGTAAGTATACATAGATAAGAAAAAAACAATACATTTCATAAACTGTTGTCAGACAGGAAAATATAAGCTCTTAGGTTTTATGCGTTAGCTGCTGAGTAACCATACCAGACATCAGGCATCTTTCCAAAATCTGCAATGTCCAATGAACTGGAATGGGGCCAATGGAGGGTCACTGAGGTGGGCAGAGGTTGAGGCACACGTTGTGCTGGGGGGGCCGAGCGAACAGAGAGTCCTCAGACTTCAGAGGAGAAGACCGCAGGAGGTTTATTGCTGTCTTCAGCCACCCCATGGGGGCTGCAGACAAGATGAAACCAAGCTCTTCTCAGAGATGCACTTTGAAAGGATGAGAAACAGTGGATGGAAGGTGAAATGTGGGAAATTCTGGCTAGAAACCCGGAAAAATAAAACATAGGTATGAAATTTTCACTAGAGCAAGGTCCCAGAGAGGTGGTAGGTTCTCCGTCCTTGGAGATACTGGAAACAACTGGATGAATCTCTGAGCAACCCTGTTTTACTTTGAAGTTGGCCTTGCTCTGAGGAGAAGCCTGGACCTCCAGGTCTCTTCCAATGCATCTTATTCTGTTATATGAAAAATCTTCAATATAAGGCAATGCTTGCATTATTATTGTAGATTGACTCTGTGGTAAAATCATAGTCAAACTTAAGAGACATCAGTTGCTTGACTTAGATGTTTTTTCTTCATCAGTTACTATGATGATATCTAATTGTCTTGCACCAGATTTACCTAAATAGTTACAGTTCAGTGACATTGCCCCAGTGAATTGTTCCAACGGGAGATTAGATCTAGGCCAGCATGTCTCCAAAAGAAAATTTTAAATGTCATAGCTTACAGGAAAGGTCTGCTGGAAACAACTCACGTCTGACTAGTTTGGGGACAACAATTTTGTCAAATTTACATCAAGCAAAGTTTCTAGCAACTTACAGAGCTATAATAAAGAAGTGACAAGGGATCAGAGTCAACCTCTGAGATTTTCTGGCTGAAAGTACAGTTGGTTAATTAATTTGGTCACAGTCACAAATACCTTTACTGAGTGCACAATGGCTTCCAGCACCCATGAAAGTTTTGAATAGCAGCAATAAGACTTCCATGAAGCTTGAAAAAAACCTAGCAAACCCTTATTGCTTCCAAAAGATCACAGTTTGAACTGCAGTCATTTCTTGCTTTGTACTGGACAGCTGATGACTGCAGATTGGTTAAGACCTGAGGAGAACCATGGGGTAACTGTTGCTTCACATACTCGTTATCCAACTGCAACCATAAACATTTTTAAGAATCACAAGTGACCATTATTAATGTCACTTTCATTCTTCTAACACAAAAATCTCTTGCAGAGTTGTGATGTTACTCTGAAATTTTTTAACCTGGTTAATTCAGAATACTAAAATAGACATTATTTCTTTATAATGACTTAGTCCTACATTAAAGAACAACCTGTCTAAACAGACAAAAATAGCACCAGAATGCCCTTGTTCTGTGGCCAACAGCAGCTGTTGAATGGCATCAAGACTTTTTAAAGCTGACACACAAATTATTGTGTAGTAAGAGCACATTATAATCCTTTACATAAAGAGCACACATATTATCATTACGCATCTATCCTTGCTAACTATCCACTTTCTCCATCCAAGATAAAACTTTATGCATTAGAAGGAAGAGTTTTACAAGAACCGCTGCACAGTTCAACTTAGGGTGAACGTGGGAGAACATGGAAAGCCAGAGGAGTCTGACAGTTGGCATCCTGCTCTTTAGGAGGCAGACTCAGATGCAAGCAAGATACAGATGGAGACCTTCCAGTCAGCCAATCTACATTTGAAATGTGGCGTGTATTCTCAAATGAATTAACACCTTATCAAGGACTGTGATGGATTCTTCATCAGTTGCAATTTTAAAATTAGATTGGATGCTTTGCAAAGAGGAATTAATTTGGTGAATCCCACTAGTTTCTGTGCAACACGATTTTGCAGTGAATCCATATCGGCTTCATAATCCGTGAAACACTCATTTAACGTGGTGTGGCTCACTCTGAGTTGTTATGTTACTGCTTATCCTGATACTCTTTGGAGCTGGTTTTACAAAAATAAAAAACAGAACAAAAACCCACATGTCCAAACTTTCAAACAACGAATTATACTATATATCAGAATGAACGTCCCAAGGAGATTAATGGAGGGGTAAGAGGCTAGGAATAAATACATGAAACAAATTCAACTTTTTAAAAGGATCCAGCTACTAAATGGCCTCTGTAGTCTTCCATAAGAAGTGTGAATACTTCAGTACAATTCAAGCTGAATTGAATAGCTGTTTTCATATCCAAAGTCAAATACCGTCTGTGCATATAAAACAGTTCATTTATTAGTCCAAATGTTACTGTTGTAGAGCTCTTGGAAAAATATTCCCTCTTTCTTGAGTTCGTTCTTCGTATGAAGGAACCTTTGGAGGGCCACCTAGAGAATTAAGTAGAAATGCAGCCTTAGGTCTATATAACATAATACTGAAATACTATATAGATCATACAATTTACACTTGCATAATTTAATAAACTATAACCTTCAAAGGAAGGCAGAGGACTGAGTTGCATTGGCCACCTCACAGAGGCAGGCAGAACCAGTAAAACATTAAAAGCATCCCTCAGATGGAAGGTTCACAAAGTGTTTCCTAAACTAAGGGCAGAATTGTATGGTATTACCAGCAAGCTGGCCATGTTTAGATTACAAATGGGAGAAAACTTTTGTGCGGTGCTTTACATATACATAGCATTTTAGCATCCACACAGATGAATCTTCCAACATTTTATCTTCTTGTCTGGTCACTTATCACATTTCACCATGCTCTTCATTCCATGACCATGATCAGTGCATGATTTCTTTGTCTAAGACAGTCTGCATGCTTCCAGCTTGTGTTACCTTCCTTGCAGGTTGGCCCCATCCACGTGGCTGGACAGACACACTTCCCGTTGTATGGGTTGCACTGGGACTTGCTGGCACACTGGCATCGCAGAGAGCAGTCAGGGCCGTACTGGTCGGACCGGCAGCCTGGAGGGACAGAAGAGTTTGGAAGAGAGTGAGTACTTCTCCCTGCTTGATGGCTGTGCTACCCTGAGGAGCATCCTTGAAAGCATGCGGATGGAAATAGAAGGAATTGAGACCAACATCAGCAGTCACGGCAAAATGTGAGCACAATAAGGGAATTAAAGATATGTATTTCCAAAAAAAAAAAAAAAAAACCCACCAAAAAACCAACAACCAAAACCAAACATAAAAGTCCTGGGCTGTTCACTAGGAACCTTGCAGAACTTCTGGTGAAAATGCAGACCTCCATCGAGCTCTGCAAACTGGGGTAAGCTTTGTTCGTCTCAGCTGCTAAACCAAAAATAATGTTGCCTTTTATCTCTTCATCTGGCATAAGGCTGACGATAAGAAGAGATTAAAGACAGTATTATCTGGCTGATTCTTCTAACCTAGACTCTCATTTTGCCTATAGTTATATGCTTACTAATATAAAGCTCAAAAAAACCCAACCCAACAGTTATTACAATATTGTATAAGAAATTGTCTTAAATCATAACATGTTTTTGCCATTCTTCTCTCAGGAGATACAGATCTGGGATCAGGAATCTGCTTGGACACCTACATCTGCTAACACTAAGCCATGACATTTTGGAAGGCCTTGCATCTGCTGCGTGGCCCACCCAAGCTGGAACCCAGCTGTCCTGAAGAAGCTCCTGGAATGGGAATCATCCCTGGGGTACACATAGGGGTTGGCAGCCCAACAGGGAGATCTTGGGATTTTCTCAGGAAAGTCAGTGCTGCCTGACTGTCAGTGTGGAGCAGAAATGAGCTTCCACTCAAACAATTTGCGACTGGAAATTAATCCATTTTAGGTATATTGTTACACTGCACCCCGATCACACAATTCTGCTACCTCCTGACACTGTAAACTCACTCCCATCTCCGCAAAGGACGGGCAAATACATTTTGTGGACAAGTTCTCGTTGCAGTTTTTTATTCACGCAGCGCACAGGCAGGAAGGAAAAGTTCACAGCAGGTCCCAGGGCAGGGTGCTGGGAGCACTGCACACAATGGCCCTCTCCCCCCCACCTCACTGACAAATGTCATAAATAAGCCAGGCGCTGCCTTTCTCACGCCGGCACCGTGGGGTAAATAAAAGCTCCCCAGCCCTGTATCAGCTGCAGCCCCAGCACGTGGGAGAACTCTCCCCGCGTGCTCAGAGCTCGGCCTTTTCAATTAGGAAATGTTATGAGAAAAGGTCTCCTCGAACACCTCTGGACCTGATTTTAATTTATGTAATACCACATTTTCATGTTAATAACAATGTGTATTTAAGACATCTGTTTGAAAGTCTGCAATGTTAATTTACTACAGAAAAGGAACGCCCATAAAAGTTGGTTATATTCTCTCCCTCTTTTTTTTTTTTTTTTTTAATTAACATTTTGCCTGTTTAATGGGTGCTTTACCAGAGTTCAAATTAAAATCAGGTCTTTTATCTTTATGGCTGCTGCACAGACACAGCTGCTCACAGTTATATCACAGATGAACTGAGCTTAATTGAAAATAAAAATGCAAATAAAACCTACCCCATAACAGCTTTTCATGGATAGGGGCGACCCTAGCTGATTTAAGAAAAATAAAAATGACTCCTAGAGTTTGCAAGAAGCAAAACCTTCGTTCGCATTTTTGGTGCTTAGCTTCCCCCTTGCGTTCCACTTCTGCTAAAATTGCACTGGAAAGGCCTCTGATGCACAGGGCCCTGCTCACTGCACCAGGGCCAGGAGGTTGCGTTGCTCCAATTCCTGACCACGGGACGGTGCAGGTCGGCAAGAAAATCAGCCTCCATTTTAGCTGTTGGAGTCCCAAGCTCCCAGCATTTGTTTGACTTCTTGCTACCATTAATAACAGAGTATTTAAAGCTGTTTCCTTTCCTAGAACAAAAGGAGGAATAATATACCCCCTCTGTGATTCTGGGGATGGGGACGATTGTGGTTCCTTGTGTGATCCTCCAATATTAGCACATGGGTGTTCAACAGCTCCCTGCCCCTTGCTTGCCACAACGCAATCACACATCTCTCCTCACACTCATTAAAAGAAAAGTGCAGTTCTTTGTACTGATTACCCTAAATTTCCACCATAACTGAGATCAGAGCCTGGCTCAAGCACCCTGTCTGTCCATATTGCCTCTCAGTTCTCAGCGGTTTTGTCAGTTTGCTTGGTTTTCTCTACAGGAGAATTTTCTCACCTATTTTTATATCCTTGTTGCAAAATAATTCTGCTTTTGCGGGCCAACCATTTACCAAACACACAGCTCCTGTGCTGCAAGTGAGGCAATTCTATTTGGATTAAACGTTCCCGGACTACTGCTGGCTCCCAGAGCCAGGAACAGCTGTGGTTCCACCAGCCTCACCCCGAGTCGGACACACTTTGCACTGGTCTGAGCCCCACAGACGTCTCCATGACAAAACTCCCATGTGATCTGACCCCTTTGTGCCCCATTGCAGTCCCCTCGGGTCCTTCCTACTCTGCTGTAGGACTCGGAGTGTTCTCTGAAATCAAGGCAAGTAATATTTTACTGCTGACTTATAAATGGTTTCTCTATTGGGGTATCAATTTAAATATTGATTAAATCAAGGGTACAGCCTATTGATAAACCCCCTGACAACCTGCAAGAGAGTAATTTGCTGCAAGCAATGTGTTCTGGAATGCCTTGTACCGTCCTTTCACAGTTGTGCTCAGACCAACCAATGGGTCACGTTGCATTAACTGCACACAGTCCCGCCCGTAGAAAATATTTCCCATACCAATGTCGCATTTGTCTCCAGTCTTCCCAGGTGGGCAGAGGCACTTCCCAGTGGCCGGGTCACAGGGAGCTCCTCCGCAGTCACACCGGTGCTGGCACCGCTCACCAAAGCGCCCGCTGGCACAGCCTGGGGAAGAGCACAGTTAGGAGCCCTGTGCACTGGCACTGCAGGAAACACATCATCCAGGGCAGGGCTTGAAGGATGGCTCAGAGGAAAGCTCATAAGCTCTCAGCTGAACCCAGTGCTAATGCCAAGTTTAATGAAGGATCGGATACAGTGGAATAGGCGTAATATTCACATGAACTCTCTAAGTTGGTTTCATCTAATCCAACATATCAAAGGTATTTGTAAATCTGTCCCACAATGTTACTGGCACTTATTTTCATTTTTAATTAGAGCTCTTTAGAAGACCATTTCATAACACTCAACTGGTCTGACATGCATCAATTTAACAATCTTACTTGGAATTTTAGACGTGAACTTAAAATCAGTAAAAGAAACTTATTTTTAATAAACAACATGTGGAACTCATTGCTGCAAGACACCATGGAGACCAGGACTTTCACCGTGTTAATCAGAACCAGATCAGCTGATTTATAAGGAAATGAGAAGGCCTAGCTGAAGGACAGGTAAATGATCACAAATTCTGTGGTTCAGCACATCCATAAAGCTCAAAAGACGGGAGAAGCTGCTCTCAGCAAACATTGAGGTAAGGACATGGTTTATTTAGTTTTTACCCCAGAGGGTGTAAGTACCTTTCTCGCAGTGGACACCCTGGTACCCCGGAGGGCAGATGCACTGTCCCGTCACGGCATCGCAGCTCGCTCCGTTTTTACAGGCACACGCATGGAGGCAGTTCAGCCCATAAAACCCGGGGGGGCACCCTGAGAAACACAAGTGTCAAAAGTAAGGAAAGCTTAGGAAGAAAAACATGGATCCATTTAAACTCCTCTATATTTGCATCTATCTTCCCTCAGAGCCAACAAAACTGACATTTACCATTACCTCTAATTATCCCACCTGCTTTTAAGCTCACCAACAACAGCTCCATGTCAGAGACATGCAAACTACTATAACTGGCAGCATATGAGGAGTCTGGGACACCCCCAAATTTTGTCTGAATTGCTGCATTGTGTAGGCAGCTGCTCCAAGCCCCATACTTGTTATGGTTGGAGAGCAGGCGGCTGGGGCTGCTCGGTGCTCATGTACTCACCGTGCTCACAGGAGCGCCCATAGAACCCCAGGGGGCACTGGCAGCACCCCGTGAACCTGTCACAGGTCGCATTGTGCTGGCACGAGCAGTCCAAGCTGCAGCTGGAGCCATACTTCCCAGGGAGACATTCTGCTGGCCACATGTGGACAAAAAAAAAAAAGAGAAAAAATCACCAACCTCACCCAAAAAAGCTCTTATCTGATAACTTTTACAGCTGAGATATGATGCCCACATAATGACTTGCAGAGCTCAGGTGAACACTTGTTATGAACTTCCTCCTCTCCGTGCAGTTGCACACACTGCTGTGCTCCCAGCATTTCTGCACTATTATTATGTGTTTACATACTTTGATGGGAATTGTTTTATACTCTATAGATGTTCGAAGAGCTCAATTTTCTTGTACTTTTTGTAGTCTATTTTTTTGAATTTTTTTCTTGATAGGTCTATATTGAACCTTCCCAGCCCCTCAAGTGCTGTAAAGCCACATAATAAATGGTATCTTCTCTACTTTTCCTCCTACATCTACAGTGATGCTTTCTTTTAAACGCTTACAGTGTGAAAGAAAACACACAGCTTTTCCTGCTCCATGTTATCATTGAAATTCATGGTATTTGAATTCCTAATAAAAAGAGGAGGTCTCTTTTCTACACATAGACTGTCCATGTATACTTAGATATCTCCTTTCACAGAACTAAATGTACTGCTGAAAGCCAAGGCATGCAAAAGTGACTGTGTCGATATAATTGACATAAGCATAATTTCTGCAGAAGTTAACTTCCATGGGTGTGATAACTGGAAGCTGTGCAGACCAACTTAACTGAGCATGGCCATCCACATAATCAGATTCATAACTGCAAATGGCAGGCAAGATATTTCAAGAACATCATATCTAACCGCCAGAAAAAAGATGCCTCATCAGTTCACCTTGATTTCTAGTCAAAATAGACTCAAAACCACACTGCTGTGGAAATGAAGATTTGTTTTTCCAATAGCTTGGTATGTGTGCCAAAAGACAACCATGAAGATTTTCCCAGCGATACAACACTCCGTCCTTTATGTGATGTATGCATCCCTCCCCAGTGCTTGACACAAGGGACTTTCTGTTTAAGCACATCTAGAGGATGCACACGTGAGCCACGATTCCACACAACATCTGCATGACCCCACCATGGCTTTGCAGCCCCAACAGCCCACGCATGGTGCTAAAGATTTCAAAGAGCAGACACAGAGATGAATACACATGGTTTATGCAATGCTACATTAGCCAGTTATTAGCAAACTAAACTATTTCTGGGGTTGAAGGAAGGGGTATTTTAATGCTCATCCTCAGTAGCATTGACATCATCACACCAAACAGCAATTTTTCCCAATACAGATATACACAAAGCAAGTCTATGAGTCCAGTCAGGTACAAAGGGAAATAATTTTGTAGATTAATTCTGCTTAAAAAGTGTCCTTTCTGGGTGCCTCTATAACAATCAGTTATTTATAAAGATATCTATGGAGCTGGAGCTGGATATTCTACATATGTCAGGGGCAGAAATGCTGTAATTGAGGGCTCTGGGAAGTGCTGAGGAGATTGCAACATGGCAGCTAGGATGTATTGATGACATCATCTGGTAAGTGAATCAAGAGCTACCTGTTCGATTGACATCATACCAGCAAACTTATGGTTTCCTGCTCATTTAAGTCTGTAACTAGACAGTTATTTCTTATTAGGAAAGAAAAACAAACACAGAAAAACACTCTTTTGGGAGATGAAAAGAAAGGAAAGACACGTGGAAAGACTCTGTGCTCATTCTGCTAAATGCACTTTGTCTTGTGTAAGGGAGAGCTGACATGGAGAAGTAAGGACATGATAGCATGACAATTTCAGTTGCTTTAGACAGATGTTGCCAGAACATCAGGGAAGTCAATACATGAGAAGTGTAACTGCAGCCCAGCATCAAAGGGAAAAGAATATCAAGAGAGAAGATAATGAGAGGGGATGGAGTCGCTGGCTTCTGTTGATCTCAGGGGAGCATGTCAAAGAAGATACAAAACAATGTTCCCATGAACAAAGGAACACAAATGTTGGACAGGAGAAGAAAGAAGGGTCCATTCAAAGGAATTTATGAGAATTACAGAGCAGGACTCAAGAGGAAACTGCTTCTAAAAAAAGATCTAAAGCTCTGACTTCGGGCAAGTCAGCATGAGAGAAGCTACAAAGATGAATGCAGCTGGCAGTGAGATTAACTAAGCAAAAGTTGTCTGTTTTTTGAAGGCCCATGGCCACTGCAAACCCCTGCTTGAATGTACGTGCCCACTACCAGCAAAGCAGAACATTACCTTTCTCACACAATTTTCCTGTCCAGCCAAGTCCACAGGTGCAGCTGCCATCCACATGGTCACAGATACCACCGTTCTGACAGGTGCATGTCAGGCGGCAGCTGGGGCCGTATCGTCCCTGGGGACACACTACAGAGAATTAACAAAGTTTGGAAAAAAAAAATGAATTAGCATCCCACTAAAAGATGAAAGTGACAGGGAATAAATACAAACACATTTCCCACGGAGTATCCCAAGTGCCATCCCAAGTGCCATCCATTCACAGTGTCTGCTCATGCTGTGTAGTAAAAAGTCACCCTTTCCCCATCTTTATGTTCATGCTGTTTGAGCTGCAGTGTCTGAAAGCTGTGACTTTATCCTTGTAGAGAAAGCAGAGTAATGGTGCTGGTGGAGATGCAAAGCAGTAAGGTGTGGGCAGGAGATGGGTAGGACAAGGGCAGGGCGATGGAACAGAGAGGGACAAGGCTGAGATCCTGCAAAGTACAGCAAACATTATCAAGCAAATGTTGGCTTTCAAACAGAGTGGGAAATACGGCCCTAAACAATGTTTGGCACTGAGTTTTATTTGCAACTATGCGTCCAGCTGACGAGCTGACCTCCAGTCCCACTGTTACCTTGCTGACAGCTGGGTCCCGTTTGGCCAGGAGGACAAGTACAGCTGCCAGTCCGTGGGTCACACCGACCTTTACCGCAGGCACAGAACAGGGCACAGTCTTTCCCGTATCGATTTTCAGGGCAAGCTGAAGGAAACACAGTCTTCTGTTAAACACCCTGGCTATGCCGGTTTTCATTTTCACTGAAGGCAGGTTCCTACAGATGGAGTTGGCTTCCTTTTTGTTCTAGCTAATGTAGTGCAAAATGACTATGAAAACAAATCCCATCCAAAGACATGACTGCTTCTTCCTCTGAAACTTTTTTTGGGAGGTTATAAATATAATCCATGCTTTCATATGAATATTTTAGTAGGTTTTCCCAGAAGGGCAAGCGCACGTATCAGCTACTCATGCTTCAAGCTAAAGACTTTCCTTCCTTAATATTGATGCCCTCCTGCACTGAAGAGCAAAGCAACAGACTACTAAGCATTAAAGCATTGTCTTCCTGTGAATAAGTTGAAGAAAGCTTCAGAAAGTGACTGAAGAAGATAAAATATCAGTTAAATTCTGATTAGCGCTAAAGCCTCTGTGGATGGTACAGGTACAGCAAATGGAAATCCCAAAGGCCCTGTATTTGCCCATATTAGGAAATCATAGCTTTGGAAATACCGCAGAAATCCAGCCACACAATTTAGCCCTGAAATAGAGTAAGAGTAGGGTTACCATGGAGTGTTAACCAGTTTTGCCATGACAAAACTTGATCTTTTTCCCATTTATTGAAAATAATGGCACCATAGCGTGAAGCAAAATATTGAGATAATTTCTCAACCTAGAGATTTTGGACAGGAAGAAGGAACTTGAGCAATTCATGCTGAGTTGGCTCTAGAAATAAATTTGGGCAAGTACGTTGTAATCCTGGGATGAGTGTCCTTGCTTCTACTCACATAGAAGAGAGGGAAAATATTTTGCAAGAGAATTTTTACAAAGCTGGAATCCTGATTTACAGTTTAAGGAGGAGGTAACTGGGATCTGTCTGTTTTTATACTGACAAATTCTTACGCAGATTATTCTCTCTGTTGTTTTTTGAAAGAAACAGAACATGAATGTTGGCTTACTTTTACTGCAGTCGGCTCCAATGAAACCAGGCACGCAATCACAAGTTCCCGACACAGGGTCGCAATGGCCTCCATTCATACATTTACAGGATTTTTGGCAGTTTGAACCATAAGCACCTTTTGGACACTCTGTTTTAAAAAAGCAAAAAGGCAATTAGGCTACGTCGCTACTGGGACCATTGTGTTTCATGTCACAAGCACTTTGTTACTTTCTTCCAAAATTAGATTTCATTTTCTAACTCTATTTGCCTCTAGAGGACCAGGAGAAGGCATTGACAAGCAGATGGTTGCCTTTGCAATGCACCTCTTTTTGACTCCAAGTCAAAGCCCTGGAGAGCCTGACTGCCTGCTCCTCTTATTTCTCATGCTTGAAGGTAGCTAGAAAAGGAAGCCCAGTTCTTCAGAGATTTTTCTCCTGGACTTCTACATGAAATAAAACTGCTCCGCTTTCTTTTCCATGGTAGAGATGGGAGATGGGGCCCTCGTCACTCTTCCCCTGGGTAGCAGCAGCCTGCTCTGCCTGTGGTGGTGAGAAGACACGAGCCTCATTTAGCTCTCATTTTAGCTGTCTGGTTCTGGAGAGTGGGTAGGTCTCACCTTGTGAAAATGTTTAAGTAGCAAAAAGTTTGATTCTTCTGTAATTTACTCTTTCCCTCCGAACTGGAGTTTGTATTTATCTGGCAAACCTAGCGGGCTGCGAGTGGAAGACTGCCAAAATGCACATGTGATAATAACACAAAATTTCAGGGGATACTTTCTCAGATGGTAGATACAAAAGAGAGATATTTTAAATGCAAAGTCAGAAAATTCTCTGAGAAAAATAAGCCTTTTTTTTTGGTAATAACCCAAACAAACGTGAGACCTGGATGGACACAAAGCCACGGACACAAGCTCACTACATGGCAGTGAGCTTCTCCCAGTTTCCCAGTGTACTGGAAGGGTGAAAAGCCGCTGCTTTTAGAGCAATGTGATCATCACGCAACAGTTGCATTCATCCTCCTACCTCTGAATGACATTTCTTTGATCCTTCCTTCCTTCTCTTAATCCCCACCAAAGGAAAGCTTATGGCTACTTTGGCAAACTGGCTGAATACATATTTGCACGTCTCCAGGCAACAGATTTCTTGCAATCTGTGTATAAGTAACTTTATGTATACTTTTTCTCTTTTCTGAAGGCATCAAAGCATGGTCTGAGTGCCTGGAGAAATCCCTGGGTTTTTTGAACAGTTCAACAGGGAGGGAGAGCTTACGGTAAAGCTTTAAAGGGATGCCTTTTAAAATAAAACTGAAAATTGGCTTCTGCTCAAATCAGGATAGCAGATCATCAGGACTAAACAGATACACACTTTTCCAACATGCAGATACTCTCCTCAGCCCTTCTCATCTCAATGAATACTTCGTCAGTGCTTCCATCTGTTGGTACAGAAAATCTGTTTCATGTGCAAACCCTGGCATCAAGGCGTGAGCCCCGCAACATCTATTTAGTGGAAATGAAGCTAAGGACACACCCCAATTCAATGATTTAATTGGACTCTAAGTGAGTTTCTCTTTTCCTCCTCCCTTTCCTTTCAGTCATCATTTGGCTTTTCTCTTTTTTAATTCAGTTTCCCACACTCCCACACACTCGGCTTCTCCCTGGCAAAGCTTTCAGAGCTGTTCCTCAAGACCGGAGAGAGCTGTTCCGTTAATGCAAGGGGATGCAGCAGTTCCCCCCATACCAATTTATTTACCCTTGCAGCATTTCACTTAGTTTTGTTGAAGCAGGGCAAACACGTTAGCTACACGATTGTTAACAAGGCCATCTCATCTGCTACTACTTTGTGGGAGAACTTCTATGCAGACAGCTAGGGCAATTTACGCGGTGTCCTGTCATTTAAGCGGGCTCTGCATTTATAAAGAGGGTTAGCCTCTAACCACCAGTTATCTAATAAAGACATTTTCTAATTTAACAGTTTCCTGTGCATTTGACATGTCATTCTGAGAATGGCAGGAGAAGCAGCCAGATTTCTAACTCATTTCCTGAGTTTTCCCTTCTGGTTTGGGTGGTTTTGCCATGACCAAGAGTTTTTAAATCTTTTCATACCAACCACACACACTAGGGCTTTCCTTACCAGTATTTTATTCAAACTACATTTTTGAAGCATCCTGTTACCTACAGCTTGAAGGCAAAGTTGGCGATGTCTTTTTGGCTCAGGGTTCACCCAGCTCAATAAATGTCACAGAGATGTAGCACATTTTTTTTTGTCCATGACAACACCACTTACTGGGTTTTACTCCTAACTTCTCTCCAATAGATCTGCCCATCCGCTGAGTTATGGACAACTGATGGGAACCTTATTGCTAGTTTGTCTGCTTCCTCAGGATCCTGCCAAGAGACTGTTTCAGCTCTTCACTCCAAAATTTGAGAACATGAAAGCCTCATTGCTCTTGGCTCCTGGAAATTTTAGTTCCCAGCCAACTACACCTTTTATAGATATTTTCTTGAACCTTTTTTCACAGTACTATAAATACAGCAATAGTTGCCAGAAACCATTTCCAGCAGCATCCAACCACATGTTGACTGGACTGAAGCCCATTTCACATCTCAGGGAGCAGCTCCCTACGCTGCTTTTAATATTATATCGAAAGCTTCTTCATTCTGGAGCAGCCCCAGCTCTCTCTGTAGCGAGGACGGCAGCAACAAGGAGTGTTTCCACCAAAGTCACGCTAGCTATCCATGGTTATCACACAGGGTCACTTCAGAATCAGGTCCATGATCTCTCACTCCACTGACATGAAGCTGAAAACACCTCACACATGAACAGTATTTTTGTGTCTCTCTATGGCTTGGCCACAGCAACATAAGAGAGAATAAGAATATGAAATAATAGATGCAAGACAATTTTTCTCCCTCTGTGAATCTCTACGATTTCATTTTCTCACCAGTAAAAGTTTAACAAAACTCAATTTATTAAGTGAGAATTTGCTGTGCAAGATAGTGTGTATTTACAGAATCCAGGGGAACACAGAGCTATGAAGGATCGTGTCTCATACAATATAGGTTGATCCAAATGACACTGACGTTCCATGACAAAATGTCTTCTAAATGCAATGAAACGCAGATTTCATTTTGTAAGTAACTTCTTTTGTATCAGATCTTGAGTATAATTAATATTTTAAATTTAAACATTTTAAACTCCGAAATTAAATCTTAAGGATCTAAGCAAACTTAAGGACATTTATCATTATCTATGGAGAATTAGCACCATATGCACACGTAATGACTACTGAAAGATTACTACATAAAAGGTAATAGGCTAAACCATGATTAAGTCTTTTAAAATGACACTGTTATATAGTTGATCTCCACTACTGCTCTGCTATAATATTTATTATAATCTAATGTATAATGGATCCAGATGGCTCTAGTCTAGATTTTGAAGGCTGATTTTCAATCTCACTCACAGTGAGAACTGATGTACAAAGCAGAATAGAATGAATTCTTACATTTACATTTATATTTTAAAGAATAACTTGTGATGACAGGATGGTAATACAAATGACTGTCTCTAAAGTGAGTCTCCTACCTGTTTCTGCTCAAAGAATAAAGCACAGGTTTAACCCTTACCAGAGCTGCACGTATCACAGCTGGCCTCTGTATCCAAATTGTCACCCAAAAAAGCAAGCAACCCAAACACAGCTGTACTGAATTCCTAGGAAAGGAAAATCAGCATTTGCCAGAGAGAGAAAGACTGAGCTTGAAAGGACAGACTATTTTTTTAATGAGACTATTACAAGCACAGAATAAAAACAAAATTAAAGTTGTAAATAAAGAGGTAATTAACTGTCTCCTTTTTTTGGATACTTTGGTACATGTTTCTTATCAGTTGCCACATTCCACCAGAAACCACTTTACAGATGTCCTAAAATACCAGCGTGAGGCATGTAGATCTGGGAATATTTTTTATGAAGGAGCACTCAGCCAATTGGCATTTTGTCCTCTACGCTAGTCACTGTTTCTCAATCCAGACTAACAATTTGTTTAATTTGATTGTTCCTCAGAAGGCCCTACAACTTAACTGCCATTATGAATCACTTAGATTTACTGCCAATTGCAGCTTGTTGTTTTATAATAACCATTTGTCCTTACTTCAGCACTCAGAGATTTCGGGAAGTATTTTGGCCTAGGTGTTTTGTAATGGAAGAGCTACCAATATCCACATGTAGCTGAAGATGAGAAGTGTGGATGCAGAGAGTTACACTGATATTCTTCAACACAGCATGAAATTGGAAGGAATTTAGATAGCAAACCATGCTCGTCCCCAGGAAAAAATATCCCTTGCAATAAGGCAGCCATTACTGGGGGTACCGGTGGATGGCAGCTGGACAGAAGTTTTCAGCGTGCCCTCGCAGCCCAGAAAGCCAACTGTATCCTGGGCTGCATCAAAAGAAGCATGGCCAGCAGGTCAAGGGAGGTGATCCTGCCCCTCTACTCTGTGCTGTGAGACCTCACCTGGAGCACTGCATCCAGATGTGGAGATCTCAGCACAAGAGAGACATGGACCTGTTGGAGTGCATCCTGAGGAGGGCCACAAAAATGATCCAAAGGATGGAACACCTCCCCTACGAGGACAGGCTGAGAGAGCTGGGGCTGTTCAGCCTGGGGAAGAAAAGGGGAAGGCTCCGAGGTGACCTGATAGCTGCCTTCCAGTATCTAAAGCGAGGCTATAGGAAAGAAGGCGACAGACTCTTTAGCAGGCTCTCTGGTGAAAGAACAAGTAGAAATGGTTTCAAACTAAAAGAGGAGATTTAGGTTGGATTTAGGAAAAAGTCTTTTACAGTAAGGGTGGTAAAGCACTGGAACAGGTTGCCCAGAGAGGTGGTGGGAGCCCCGTTCCTGCAGACATTCAATATCAGGCTGGACTGGGCTCTGAGTACCCTGATGGGGCTGTGGGTGTCCCTGTTCATTGCAGGGGAGTTGGACCAGATGGCCTTTAAAGGTCCCTTCCAACTCTAAGGATTCTATGATTAGTATTGTAAACGATCACCTATGCTTACTGTATCTCAGTCAGTGCTGAAGATAGTGACAAGGTGAACTCAATGCTCCTGCGTGTCTCTGCCCACCACAAGATGAGCATCCCATACATGATACTCACGGCGGTCGCAGTGCTCCCCATGGTACCCTGGGTGGCACGAACATTGGCCAGTGACGGGGTGGCAGTCCTTCTCGGCGGGGCACCGACAGGCTCGGCTGCAGCTCTGGCCGTACGTGTTTGGTGGACAAGCTCGGGGAAGAGGAAATGTAAACCAACAAATTCAATTTGTCTTGGTAAATATAGCACTCAAACAAAGAGCAAGCTCAAATTTATTGAATAAAACCCCTGCCTACAGAACGACACCATCCTCTGGGACTTTGGATATATTGCATTTGCTTGGGGGTTACTTCACTGCTTGATTTTGTTTCGTTCAGTCAATTTGTGCCCAACTGTCAAGGGCCAGACACAATTCTCTTGTCACTGGAGAAAATCATAGGGAAATGTCAGGTAAAATTGACTGAAATAACAGTATAACTCACCAGGGACCAGGCATATGGATAAAGACATTCTACCTTTTGCAGAGTTTAAACTTGCAAAGCTGTTTTGGCACAACATTTATATGGGCTTCACTTTGCCTGCTGACAAGCACATTGTCTGCATTTTGTGGACTTTCCATGTCTAGTTCTTACTGGTGGCTCTGAACACAGGCACGGCTGAAAGCTTTGCTGTCCCTCAGGCTATGACCAGGCCACCCTGCCCACAGTACACTAAGGGACGGGAGAGGCAGCAGGAGCACAGCTGCAGCTGTACGTTATCCAAGCAGACACAGGAGCAACAACTTTCACCAGGAACAAAAGTAGTATTCAGCACCCCAAATCCTGGTTTTCCCTTGAGAATGACTCCAGCTGAGCACCGTTGTATCTTTTTACATACCCATGGCCAAGTCTGGTGGTTGCTCGCCATCATAGCCATTACAATGCCTTGGTTGTTTACGGCAGAACTTAAGAGTCCCTTCATGAAGGATGGGCAACACCAATGCCAGATCTTTTCGGTTGTTGCTTTTCTTTTTGCTAAAGCAGTGCTCAGGTATAACACTACAAGGAAGAACCAAGCCAAAGCTAGGCAGCCAGGGGCACAGATAAGCCTGCTTTCATAGATAGCTAAAAGCAGCCACTTTCAACACTAAGTCAAAATTAGATGATGACATTTCCATGAGTTCTGGTGGGCTGGAATTAAAGGTCTTACATGGGGACAAGGTCAACAGAAAGCAGAGCTGCTGCTGTACCCATGGTTCGGTGATCGCCGCAGACCGGAGTAGAGCTCAGCGGGCACCTCCTCACTCTGCTTTCATCCAGTTCAGTCCATTTACTGTCAGAGGGCTGCAGATCTCAACAAGGAAAACCCTACCTGCCCAAACCATGCTAGTCAAACTGACCAAACCATTTTGGTGAGTGACATGCATGTGGAGTGCAGCTGCGCACCACACCCCCACTCTTTGCAAGGGTTTCTCTTTCTGCCTCAGGCACTGATTGTATCATTAGGTTTTTACTTAAGAAATTAATTGATCCCTGGTGTTTTTTACCTATTTGCATCCTTATGACTTACTTTTCTCGCAGCCATAGCCGGTGAATCCTGGAGGACAGCCGCACTCACCGGTCAGGTGGTGGCAGGGGGTGCCCGCAGGGCAGCGGCACCGCTGGGCACAGCCCATGCCATAGTGGCCAGGTAGGCAGGCTGCAGGGGGACACCAAATCCCATCAGCACCGGGGCAGGATGGCACAAAGCTGCCCCTTCCACCCATCCTCGCCAGCACCTCAAAACCAACCCAGAGTGCAAGAAACCCATCCACCCGACCTGAGCTCTGCCCACGGACACTCACGCTTGTCGCAGTGCCTGCCTCGCCACCCCTTTGCGCAGCGGCAGGCCCCTGTCCGGGGGTGGCAGGACACACCGTGCACACAGCCACATCGCTCCTTACACTGCTCACCAAAAGATCCCGGGGGACAGACTGTGGGGAGAAGCAGGCAGAGAGCAAAGGTTGGTGCTGCTGTGCGGGCATTTTTCTTCCTGCACGTGGCAATGGGTGGTTAGAAGGCCATGTGCCCAGAAAATATAATTGAAATATATTAAAAATATCAAAAATATTTAGCATTGGTTATTAATGAGAATTCATAAAGTTGCCTAGAGTACAAATCCAGATGGTGTCTATAGGAATGGAGACGCCATTTACTTTTACAGTTGTGTGCACAGATGGGGCAGGCATTTGAGCAGGGAGAACACACTGTGCTGCTTCCCACCTCACGGGTCCCTACAAAGTGCTCGAAGAGAAAGCAAGGCCTGAGGAGATGGGAGGTGAGTTTCAGACGTCACTCTGGTGGCCTTCAGCATGTCATGATGCAGCAGGGTTCCTTTCACATGCTCTTCCTTGCAGCCATAAGAGAAACACCTCTGATTTCTCAGCAGGGAGGGAACAAGATCAGGACACCAAACAATTTGTGGCTGTGGCTGAGCAGAGAGCTGCCTCCAGTGCTCACTGACACACGGTGAGCCCCCACACCTGCATCATTCCTTACTGAATATTGGAAAATTAATATACAAAATAGAAACAGACTCCACACTGCAGCAGAAACAGCCGACTGTTCCAAAAAGAGCATCTGCAGCAGGAGCTGCCCTCACCAGCATCGCAGCGGTCCCCTGTCCAGCCGGCGTGGCAGAGGCATTTCCCCGAGCGCCGGTCGCAAGCCCCGTGCTGGCAGCTGCAGTTCTGCCCGCAGCCTGCTCCATCCTCACACTCTGCAATGAGACAGCAGGGGGAAAGGGCAGTGACATGAAGCACAGGAGCACTGGAGGCACGAGGATGCTCACCGAGCCCGCAGGCTGTCCCTGTCCAGCCCTTGGGACACTGGCACTCACCCATCACGTGGTCGCACGCAGCCCAGCCATGGCACATGCAGTGCTGCACTGTGTCACCCCAGGGGACAGGCTGCAGTGAGGAGAGAGCAGCAAAGCCTTGGGCTGGGAGGGGCAGGGGTCGAACACACAGCCTTCCATAGCCCCAGTGGTAGAACCATGACTTGGTGATTACATCACTGCAATGTTGGTCCAGGAACAAAACAGATGAAAGCACATCTGATGGAGTGAGTTAACTAGAATCCACCCAATGACCTTAAGATTTTCTGTTTGCATCTGTGAAAAACATGTCTTGGTTCCACCAGCACCCTCAGCTCCAAGGAGCAGAGATATTGATTTCACAGCTTGCAGCATCTCTCTGTACAGTGCTCTTAAAATCACAATTACTTTTCTGATGAGCAATTGATCTTGCTACCCATAGCTGTCAGATAGCAGTTTACAGTTTACCTAATTTTAAGTTAAATAGGTTTACTAATTCCTATCACATCTGGAACTTATGAGTAGGACCCATTTCTCTGGCATGTGCCACACTGGCAGTGTTTTAAGGTGTTAACAGGAGCGAGTTCTCCCTCTGCCAAAGCAGCCACTGGAGGATGGCTCTCCCATCCTCACGCTCTTATTCTACCTCCTTCAATTCCAAAAGAAAAAGCACAGAAATCTCCAATCATATCATTAAGGAAAAGGGTATGTTTGACAATGTCCTCATAATTGATAAAAGTTTTTTTTACTTGTGCTTTGGTTTTTTATTTGAGGAAAACCAGGGAATTTTAAACTGTAGCTCACATGATCCTGAGAATGGTTTGGTGCTTTCTCAACTTTCTATTCCCCAATGGAAAGCCCATTAGGAGGATTTACTTGGGGGGGGAAACCCGAGCTAGCTCTCACTGCACTGAAATGCTGCTACCCTGAATCCCAACTCCTCCTTGTGCACCCACAGCCATACACGTTGGCCATCCCTGCTCTGTGTTGTTTCCAGTGCAGGGTACCCCAGGGGAGGCACACAGAAAGGACCCTTCTGCAACAGGGATGGACAAACATGTCCTTTTGGTTTGGACATGGCAGATAGACATGCAACACCAGCCTCTTTGCCAGCCTCATTCCACAAGACTCCTAGGAGAGGGCTTGTGTTTGAGACACATGCACTGGTATAAGTGTTAAGGCTGAAACTCCCTCTGCCTTTTGCAGGTCTTGGATTTAGCCTACATCTGGAAGAACATACAGGAATGACATTAATCAGTCAAACACATAGGACAACAAAGCAGAGGGCAGAAAAAAAGTGTATGTTTCAGTGTCATAAATGGAGGTTTATGGACCTTTTCTCCCTGGCCATGCCTTCCTGGCAGGTGACCCCCCTCCAGCCCAGGGCACAGGCACACGTCCCTGTTATGCGGTTGCAGAGTGCTGCGTTGTGACAGCTGCAGGTGTGACCGCAGCCCTTCCCATAGGTGTTCTCCTGGCAGGCTGCAATGAGAGGAGCCCCAGAGGCGATCAGAGAGCATCCACAGACACAATGCACCGCAAACCCAGTGCCAGGGAAATCAGCTGGAAATTGGCTTCTGCCAACACTTTTCTCGCATCTTAAGGATGCATAAGTCCATACATTTACCGTGCCTGACACTAAATAATGTGGCTTAAAAATATGTATCATAGCACGTTCCAAAGCGACTTCTATCAAAGGGTCAGATCACTCAGGTGATGGATCTGCTGTCATCCCCCTGCCCTGCAGAATGCCTTTGTGCTGAACTAATGGTCCAGCAGACCCACTGTCCTGACAGCTCAGATATTTATTTGCATCCTGGTAAGACATCTGACAACTTCATTGTTTTCATTGTTCATTTTTCACAGTTGGATGCACCAGCTCGCCCAGAGCCTCATTCCTTGGTCAGAGAGGAGTGATGTTTTCAACATGTTCAGTTAAGCAGCCAGCTCCCAGGTGAGAGCTTAACACAACCATCTCACTTGCTGCAACGCTGCCGGTGCTGCCGCCCATGAAGAATGGCAACGTTAACATTTCTCTAGTCTCCATTGCACTGAAGGCTTGGATAGCTTGATGTGGTGGAAAACAGACAACCCTGCTACTCTGCTACATCCCCCACAGAATACAGAACGAGTTGGTGAAGTTGGATAGCCTCATTGCACGGCTCTGCATCACAGAGGCTCCCACTCATCGCACGAAGCTGTCACAGCCTCTCCTCCCTGCAGCACTGTGCTGTACAGACAAGAGCAGCTCTGATCCCTGAGCCAAAAAAGTGTCCTGCACTCACTGCATGGGACATCTCCCAGCACCCCACCCAAACTATCGCTTTTCACCAGAAGCTCTGTGCCTTCGAGGGTGTCAGCTGGCAGCACACGCTGTAGTGCTGCAGGAGGACAGGTCCCTGGGGACAGAGTGGCGGAGTGAAACCATCCTGACCTCAAGGGTGAATTTGGTTGACAGTATCTGATCCATTCACAGCCCTTCTCTTCCAGCTTCCTGACACGGTTCTCACAGACACCATTTCTCCCAGGACTTCTCAATAATGCTCTTTTTTTTTTTCATTGCCTGGACCCCATCCACATTAAAACCACAAGAAAGTGCAGGAGCACAGTCCCATCACAGTCAAAGTTTGCTCTGCAGACATGGCCTGATTGCCAAGTTGAAGTTGATGGGTTCAGCCCATCTTACAGAGCTCTGGCTCAGTTTTGGAGCAGAACTAAATATTTCCATGATACAGACCAGAACTATATCATAACCAAGCCAAAGGAAAAACCAGCTCATAACCAGATCCCCTGACTGGTTAGCAGTGGTTTGTGGGAGGTTTTTGGAGCATGTGTGCAAAGCTCTTGTTATCCTTACCAAGAAGAGAAAAGGGTTGCCTAGTAAAAATTCTGGTAAGAAAGAAGAAATTTCTGGAGTACATTCTACTGAGTGTATATAAAGTACTTTTAGCTTCTCCGTAGGGCGATCCTAATTATCAAACTACTTTTCTGAAGGATAAGTGATACATTGCAGATATTTTACAAAGTTCCTCAGCTGAGTGTACAAATATCCCTGGGGCTTTTTCTCCTCTCTTTATGCCAAAAACAAAGGAAAGAAGATACAGCAAGGTTTAAATTATTACATTTCTTCCTGCTTTAAAATTTTCCTCTCAGTGTCCTTCCACCATAAAAGGAGGAATTATTCATCCAAATTCTTTAAAATCTGCTTTTACGCACAGAGTGGGGAGCGCACAAAACTGGAAGCCAAAACATTCAGTCTAGAAGTCGACATCTATCAAAAGTGTAGGGGAGCACAGGGAAAAGGATGTGTGCTAAGGCTCAGTAGGCGGCCCAGAAGATTGGATCTCATGCAGCTTCCATGGATTGTGCTCCCCAACATGAAGCTCCTGTTTTAAAAGATCAGGGAGTTTGCAAAGTCACGTGCTCACGTGCTATGAAATGTCAAAGCTCTGGCTGCCAGTGCCCCCGAGCAGAGACTCTGGAAAAGCCAATCTTTCTGTACTCATTTATCTTAAAACACAACGTGGTCTGTTTTTACCACCAGGTAAACCGCTTCTATGGAGGTCCTGGGGAGCTCCAGCTGCTTCAGAAAGGAGCATTTTTAGTACCAAAAGCAGGGCAAAATGCAGCTGCTCTGTTGTGTTCTGGTTCTACCCTCCATACATGATGTGATACTTGTTGTTTTGTTCTCTCTTTTCTTGGAGAGCACAAAATTTGGATGAGCTTGTATGCAGAAAGGAAGGTTACGTCTCTGGCACGAAGAGATGCCAAATGTCATCACTTCCATTTCTTACAGGCATCACAACACTCAACAGAACAGCTGAATTCTTCTTAAACATCAGTAATATACTTAAACCTCTTTCTTGGATACCTAAAATATCTCAGGTAGACACTCATAAAAAATATAAATTGCCAAACCCAACTGTAAGAGGAGGGAGAGCTTGCTTGACAGATTTCACCCTAAATTACTATAACTCATTTAGAAACAACTGTAAAACACAGTCCTGTAATGGAAAGTGTTAGGCAGCTTTAACAAAAGGCATTGCTGTCAGTATCTCCTGTAATTAGATAGCAACGTGTAAAACACACTGCACGGCTGCCTTAAGATCAATTCAAATCCCATGATGTCAAAATTATTCCTCAATATCCTCCAGCACATTGCCTGTAATCAGATTACTTGAAAACAAATGCTGATCTCCCAGATCTCCCAGCTGCTGGAGCTGGCAAGCCCCAGGAAAGAGGAGGGTGAATGTTAAACGCCAGACAGGGATGGCAGCCGTGCACCATCGGATGCCCTGAAAAGAGGCCCTACCATCTACTCTAGCAGCAGCTGCTGGAGTGCAAGGCGCTACCAGACAGTGTTAAAGTCAGAATAAAGATACATCATCCAGACAAGGGAAGAGCAGGGTGCCCTCCCGCACTGCTACCTGACCTTGGTCTTTTACTTATAGACAGAGGAGGCCTCGAAGCTTTGGCATCTTAACCCACAGGAGGAATAAATCAGCTGGCACAAGGCTCCAACAACTGCACTGCAAGTGGATGGATAGCTTCTTTCTCATGTGGGTAGAGCGGGGCACAAGGCCATTGACAAAGAGCTGCATTTCTTAATTGAGTTTAATGAAGTATGTTGGAAGAAAGCCTCCCATCCCTAAGAAAGCCCAAAGAGCAGGGAAGAGCCAAAGGGACAGATTGCTGGAGTAAAAGGGCCAAGGACTTTATGAGAGAAACCCTTTTGGAAAACAAGATGGGTGTTCTGTCACCCTCATTGAGCAGGAGCTCATTTCAATATTCAAGTCTGTAAGGTTTTGTCTTCTCCCAAGGCTTTAAAGTTAGAGGGCTGGAAAATTTTCAGTTTCAATGTTTCTGTGATGATGGAAAAGCCCTTCCCAGCCCTGGGATGGAGCATCAGCAGTGTGCTGGGAGCCTAAGGCAGCTCAGCAGCTCCAGGTCTTCGTCACTGCGCTCTCACAGGAGCTTGGCCGATGTGGGTGGATTGTCGAGAGCATGGCAAAAAGCACATCCCTGCCAGAAGGAAGCCAAGCCACTAAAAACAGAAGTGCTACAGCTCCTCAGAGAAGAGGTGCCAGAAAGTTCTACCAAGGGCAAGCCACCCACATGTTTTCTTTCGTCTTCCTTTCTTTGGAACCAGCCAAACTGTTCTGGCTGAAAATTTCTGTGTGAAAAGGTAAAACAGATCAGTGTGGAGCAAACACGCAGCCTGCCTGAGAGAAAACATGTAGGAAACAGAGTCTGAGGGCAGCTGTAAGGTCATGAGCAATAGGCACAAAACTCTACCTTCCCCTCTACAATCTTCTTCCAACAATTTAAAAAGATATATGACTGATTTGGAAACCAAAACTTGGTTTGTTTTCTTTTTTCAAATAGACATCACTCAGGTTTCCCCCTATTCCTCACACCTACTTTCAAGAAGGATATTTAACCTGCTTGTCTTCATTTTGATTCCTGCTGAAATGAACAGATTTACACCACAACAGAGATAGCTGCACTGCTTTACAATATGGTCACAGTCCAGCAGAGACCACCAGTGTCTTTGGTATATCACTAGCTAGCAAATAGCTCTCAAATAGTGTGGCTTAATTTCCAATTAAATGGACTCAAACCAGTTGCCTTGATCTGTCAGCTCTTGAGGTCATAACTATGACAACGTAGCAAAGTCACAGGACGTCCATTAGAGCACATGTGAGAGCTGTGGCAGTGGCCTTGGGCATGCTCCCATGTGCACAAAATGAAGCTTGTCAGTTTACTTCTACAGAGGAAGTTCCTGGGAAAGACAGCTCTGTTTTCACACATTTAATGTAGTTTCTGTGTTCCAGAGCAAAGAAAAAACAACCAACAAAACAAAAGAAAAGCTTACGGAAACAGAGTTAAGTAAATTATTTTAAAAAGGCACACAGTGTAGATACTATAAATTATGAGGCACACTTGGCAGCAGAGCTTTGGAAAGAATATTTGTTTCGTAGAATAATTTCTGGTAAGAACACAAGGGAAATACCAAGCCCAACCTAACGCAGTTGGCTTTGCTGTGTGTGCAGGAAGGCTGTGCAGCCCCTTCTTTCCCATCAGAGGGCAGCAGGGGCCCACGAGTGCTGCCTTTTCCCTCTAATGCTACCTTCATAAATTGGCTGAGCAGGTTTTCTAAATAAAATAATTGTGGCTTTGATTTAATGATCATTGTTTATATCATTGTTCAACCATTTAGAAATAATTTTCAGAATGTGTGACTGTATCCTGTTTCTGCTGCACTCAAAGCTGTATTTTTATGATCTGCAAAATGCTAAATCACAACAGCAGCCTCCTTAAGTGATACCGAGGGCTGGCTCACGATAACATATCTAAGAAATTTAACTCCAGAGTTGATGATTTTCCAACTCTATCAAATCATCAAGTAGTAGAAGATGGTCTGGTGGATTTGTTGAAGTTACAAGGATGTGTGTTCTTTAAGAGTTCCCTTGGGAAGACGCATAGTTCCACGTTTGTCCCTGCACAGAAAGGACGGGGAGCAGAGTGAGCAGCAGTACCTTTTTCACAGAAGGTCCCGGTCCACCCAGCGCCGCACGTGCAGGCTCCGCTCACAGGGTCACACGCGGCCCCATTCTGGCACTGACAGCTGTGAGCACAGCTGGGGCCAAAGCTTCCCTCGGGGCATCCTGCAGAGGGGAATCCAAACCAGATGAGGGGTTAATTCTGGAGCAGCGGGGAATTCTTAGATACATGGGAATTCTTACTGCTTGCAAAAGGAGAATCGATGCGTAGAAGTAATGCTCTAAAACTGATATCGTTGAGTGTTCTTATTCCAGGTAATTTGGGCTGGTTTTGTTAAATTCTAATTTAGAAAAGCATCAGGGTGTTAAAAGACTAAATTCTGCACAGGAAAATAATATCTTGTGATAGCTGCAAAGCCCGTGACTCCACAGTTTCTGCTTGGTGCCACCCTGCACATCGGTGCAGCACTGCTGACCTGCATGTGCCCTTTTGGGCACCCACTGTCAGGAGGGAAAAGCTCCCAGCCTCACAGCCTCCTTTGGAGGCCCTGTCCTCTGTTTTCCTGCAAATCCTCATTCCCTAGAAAGCTGGAAAAAATATGAAATGTGGTGGCTTCCTCCAGAAAGCTCCAAACTGAAAGCTGCATAATTCACTTTCAGCTTCTGCTTTAAAAAAAAGTCTAACACATCACATCTGGGGGACAGATTTATGATTACATCTCCACAGCAGTCAACGTCAGGAGTTTGAAAAGATTTGCATGGCACACACTATCTGAAGAAAGAAAACAACACTTGAAAATGAAGAGAACTTCTTCCAGGATTATAGGAAAAGCAATCAAAGATAGGGCCAGTTGCCTAATTGACATTAGATATTTTGGACACGCTGAACTGTAGAGATGCTTAGGCATTATATATACATAACAAGTAGAGTGAAACGCAGACTGGAGAAAACAGCAAATCTATAGAGGGAACATCAGGGGTTGCCAAAAGTTTTGTCAGAAGCAACGGCCTCACTGATTGCCTTGCCTATGTCAGAGAAGACGAAGACCAGCTCTTTGGCTGTCTCCTATCTGCAGAGATGCCATTTTGAGAGAGGTCAAGAGAGAAGGATAAGTGGAGCTGGCAGCTCCGGCCTTCCCATAGCTGTCCTAGCTGTCCTTCCATTCCCTCTGTGCCAACAGCAACAAGAGCCTTAAGAGCAGCTTCCCAGGGTTTTTGTCTCAAGTCACCACTCCAGATTAATTGTTTTGACATTTCTGTGTGACACCAGCAGTTAATTCTGCCTATACTACTGAGATTCTGGTAACTGGAACTGTGCTACTGTAAGATTGTTCAATAGATAAAATATCTTATTCAATAACAACAGTAGTAATATCAACAGTAAAATGGCTTAACTATGCAACTTACTGCCACAAGACGAAGAGGATACCAAACGTTTGCATGGAATCAAAAAGGAAATACACATATTAGTTGGAAAAAAATAACAAATTGCATTAAATATAGAGATATTGCTTCTATTTCAAGAAGCTTCCAAGTGACAAATTGCTGAAACCTGGGAAAACATCAGAAATTCTCGATGTGCCTGTTTTTATCCTCTTCAGGCATCTGCTATTGACCCTTGCTAGAGATGGATCAGTGGAGATCGTGGGTCACTGATAAGATCATTGCACATTTTTGTTGTTAATAAATGGAGGACTTTAAATCTTCCTTATTTTGCATCTGTTGTGTCCATGTGACACATTTCTGTATGCCTGGTCTTAAAAAGTATTCACGAAGATGTGCATACCTGCAACCAGACAAATACAACCAATATGGAAAATGTTATGCTGCAAGCCAAACATACATCAATCCCATTACTCTCACAAAGTTTTTAGATTCAAAGTAGCCATTCAGGCCTGAAAATAACTTGTCTGGAATCCTAATTAGTGACAGTACCAGACCCTTCTGCAACCCACACTCCCTGCAGTGCAGAAGCTGAGCAGCCACTCCTGAAGGCAGCTACAAGGAGGACCAATTCCTGCTCCTTGCTTTTGCAGACTCCCTCTGTTGACAAAGGTGCAACTCACTCTGCTCGCAGTGTTTCCCGGTGAATCCCGGCTCACAGAAACAAGACCCGGTGACGGGATCGCAGCTCCCATCGCTGCTATTGCAGGCACAGGTGTTTTCGCAGCGCTGTCCCCAACGGCCGCTGCTGCAGGCTGCAATGCAAAACAGTATTTGCATTGAGAATTTACATTGGTTGATGGATTACTTTACTTCTAAATGAGAGAAAAGATACAAAATAGTCCCTTAATATTCAAGCACGGTGGGCTAGACTCTCAGCTGCAGCAAATGGCACAAATCAATTTAAGCAAATATTTTGCTGATTTATCCTGGCTGAAAGCAGGGATATGTAAGTAAATACCACAGCATCCCTATAAAACTGTTCATTCAGTCAGTCCATATCAATCAAAAAAAAAGAGACTTTCGTAGAATTAAAATACCGACTACTAAGTAACTTAGCAAAATCTGCATAATCAGAATTAGTTGGTGGCTACGACCAGCATCTTATTAGTATTCATCCATTTGCAAAAATTATGAATGAAAAGGCAGCTTTTTCTCTTCCTGAAAGCCAGGTGCCTTTCTGCAAGGATGCCTTTGTCAAGGACAGGGAAATGGACTCAGCAGAAGAATGACTGGATGAGATCGGGCATCCTGTGTTAGACAGAGAATTCAGACTTCAAATAATCTAATAGCTGGCTTTCTGGCCTTGAAATGACAGAAGAAAATGGGAGTTTCAGATGTGCGCCCACTCTGAAAATCAAACCTCTTTCAGGTGTGCAAGAAAGGTTTGAGTGCCTGGTGTTAGGACACTTGCATTTGATTTTTGGCAAGACAGATAAGGCATACTCACTTCTGCACAGAGGATATTTTTATTTTAGTACAAACTGTTTATTGGGTAGGAGGAGGGAAGGGATAGGCAAAGTCCTAAAAGTGAAAAATACATGCCTTTTTTTTTTCTTTTACTGAGAAATGAGCGTTTTAAACTCTCTATCACTATAAGAGTACCTGAATTCTTCTGAAATCAAAAACAAAATCAAAATAAACGAGAAGAAACTACGTATTTGAGAATTTACAGGGAGAGGGGAAAAAGAAAGTTCAGCTTCATGGGATCGCTTGTATTGTCTCGAGAATTTCTACAGAAAATCACAGCCAATTTTCAAAAGGTTGCAAATCACCCTGAAACATTTGTTCTCTCCCAGCACTGTGCTGACAGTGGCTGCTGGAAAAGAAAACCGTCCCTTGTTTTGAGACAAGAATTGCTAAAACTGGAAGCATGACTAAGATTTCTTTCTAAAATACTGGGAGATGAAACGTGGACGCAGAGACATCTCAGAGTCTTTGTTAAAGCAACGTACTGCTTTCATTCTAAAAATCATATAACATGATTATGACAGCGTGCCACAGCCAAAGCACAGCATCTCCTTCCTTTCATGTAAGAGTAAGGATGAATGTGTCAATTAGGACCAGAAAAGATGGTTTTGGAGCTGAGTATCTGTTTCATGCCCTGTCTGCAATAGCTGAAGAGCTGCCTTACTGAGAAGTTTCTGCAAAACAACTTTTGTCATAGCTCTTCCGAACAGAAATAAAAGCTTTTCTCCGCCATGGTCACATAATTCTTTAGACAGCCTAAGGATTTATGGAAAGTTGTTTAAATGGCTCCATGTATTTCTGCCTCATGTGACTGAAAATAAACATACTGGTGCAAGCTTCAGATTCTCCCAGAATTTTCTTCAGTTCCAGGTCTGAGAAGCCAGATCCCAAACTTTTGTCAACACCTGTAATTAAGTTTTATGATTCTCAAATTTAGAAAGAGGTTTGTCCTCCTGGATTTTTGTGAGAGGGATCATAACAAATCAAGAAGAAAAGCTGCAAAATGAATGTAAGGAAAGAATCAAACAGGATGGGTTAACATTTATATGGTGATGTCCAGAAAGGGCACATCTGGGCTCCTACACTGCCCTCAATATGGAGAGCAATGCTGAAGTCAACAGCAGGATGCTTTTCCCTGCCAGAGAACAAAACTCCCAGCAATTACATGCACAAGTTAGGGAGTGACCTTAAGACACAAGACTGTACATGCCACTCACTTGTAGAATAAATCTCCCCCAAACAAAATGAAAAATTGAGAATTAATCTTTAGACTAATATGTGCTGAAAATGAAAAACAAAACTGTCAGTCAAAACGCTGACAAGACAGATGGTGCTGGGCAAAGGGATCCACAGTGTTGAAACAAGAGCTTATATCAATACTTTGCGCTTCATCAGCCATCTATTTCAACACTTTGAACCTAGATAATTAAGGATTATAACCACCCAGGCTGTGCAAACCCATAAATACACCATTTCAGAAGCAATAAGATTAGCAAAAGTATATTAAAAAACTGTAATAGGCTAAGAGCAAACAGAGCTGGCTCTTAGAGTAGCAGATAAGTCCCTGAGAGATACCACATGCAAGTCTGTGTGTGACTTACGGTGCTTGCAGTCGTGGCCAGTCCAGCCTGGGGGACATGTGCACTCCCCAGTGACGTGGTGACACTGAGCACCTCTTCCACAGCTGCATGGCAGCAGGCAATTTTGTCCGTAGTATCCGTCAGGGCAGGCTGAAAGCAGAGGAGCAGATTGCAATTTCACCGAGGTAATAGCTCAGACTGATCTTTCCAAACAAGACAGCAACAGCCCGCCCTCTAAAACATGCATTGGCTCAATCCAGAAACCAGAACGCTGTTTGTGTACTAGGTGGATAGGGCTGAATCCTGTGAGAGGAATAGTTTTGGCTCTTGCAAGTAATATGGCTATTAAATATTGCATTTCTAAGTAAATATTTCTTTAATGATAACATTAACATCAGTGGGGACAGGACAAAGGGCAATGGCCTTAAGCTGGAGCACAGGAAGTTCCGCACCAACATGCAGAACTTCTTCACAGTGCAGGTGACGGAGCACTGGAACAGGCTGCCCAGGGAGGTGTGGAGTCTCCTTCCCTGGAGATATTTAAGACCCGCCTGGACGCCTACCTGTGCAACCTGCTGCAGGGAACCTGCTCTGGCAGGGGGGTTGGACTCGATGATCTCTCAAGGTCCCTTCCAACCCCTGCAATTCTGTGATTCTGTGAACATCAATTTGGGATGCAGTTTTGTCTCTCATTGGCTATCTGTTATCTCCCTGTCTGGAAAATACAATCAAACCCAACTTGGGGAACTTCTCAAGCAACAGAGTACTGTATTTTGGATCAACAAACACCTCACAGAACAGAAAGAAGGCAAAATTCACAGCAGAAGCTGAATTTTCACCCTGATGTTATATTATCTCTATAGACCAACTGTGCTTTCACAGAAAATCTTCTGAAAGAGTCAACACAATCCTATACTGCAGCATGCAAGAATACATCTAAAAGCAGACACAAAAGCTCTGCTCCAGCTTCTGCTGTGTGTCTGTTTTTTGGTTTGGTTTCTGATACAATATTACCAGAAGCATTTGAGTATATCTGAAAAATGAATTACTGCACTCAGCAAAGGAAAAACAGGACAGAGAATCAGGAGGACAGGGCTGCTTTTGCATTCCTGCTGGGCTGGGTGCAGGACAGGACAGCTGTGCTTTGAAGAGCTGTGTTTCTAGCTGGTAAAACAGGCACCCCATTTCTCACACACAGCTCTACCTCCCATGCAGGTTCCCACAGCAAATAGCAGAGGGGCATTTCCTGGCCCCTTCACAGAGCAGTGTCCTGGAGACTTTATTTACCCCTTTACTCAATTTCCCACAGCAATGCACTCCTTTTTATTTCATTCATCTGTTCCAGGTCCTTCACTTGCTGGAGCAAGTGACCTCCAGAGGCATCTTCCAACATAAACTATTCTGTAATTCTCTGCAAAGGCCTTTCAAGAGCTTCTAGAGCACACTGAGTGCACTCAGCCCAGTATATGAATCACTGTTATTAATCGGAGCAAGGGAACAGGATAGGATAAGTGCATCATGCTCCCTTTTTATGAGCAGTCCCCACTTGGTGGATGCCATATTTTCTGCACCAAGACTTATCCTTTACCTGCACTGCAAATGAAGCATATTAGCTGCTCCCGTGCAGTTGCAGCTCTGCCTGCAGTCCGCCCAATGTTCAAAGGAAACCTACCCAGATGATTAATACCACAAAGCATTGGGAAGATGGAGTCACCATCAACACCAATTTAAACTGAGCTGTGCCAACACACAGTGATCATCAGTGTCTCCCACCAACAGCAAATGCACCCTTTTATCTGCAACTTCTGCATCTGAACATAAGGTTCATGGGTAAGCTTTCCCATCTAGTGTGTATCTCCCAGGGAAACATGCAGTGAGTACCTACATAAATGGCATTTTTCTCCATGGAAACCAGGTGGGCATGGATGCTTGCAAGCTCCTGTCTCATGGTCGCACAAAACATCAGTAGAACAGTTGCACCTCAGTTTGCAGCCAGCCCCATAAAAGCCGGGTGTGCATGCTGGAAAATGCAAGGTACAACGTGTGTAAGAAACTGGAAGAGCTGAGGACACTTAACAGAAGTCAGAAAAATAATTAGCAGAAATTTACAGAAAACTCTACTGTAACATGGATTTCAGAGGTGTTGATAACAAAGTGTAAACAATAATTAAACAGATGTGTGGACATTTTAAAGAGGTTGTTGCTTAAATACAACTCAGAAACAGAGTGGCAGAGTACTTGAGGCTATATTCAACTACTGAACCGCTACAGAATTACTCTTCTTATCTGTTTATAGCTTCTGCTGCTCTCTGCCTTTTTGCAAAGCCAGTGTTGGGTGAGAGATGTTGTCCCCCAGAATTTAGCAGGATGCTAAGAACACTAAGGATATGAAATATCATCTCTACTATTCTCCACTAAACCCCCAGAACCAGTGCCACAAATCCAATGCGTTACTGTGTGCCCAGAGAGGAATCTGAAGGGAGAATATTGCTATAATCCAGTTCTGTCTACAGAGACACACACACAGGAATGCAGAACACTGAACTATCCACAAAACTTCAAAGAGTAAGTTGAATTCAAAGACCGGAAAATCTAAAGGAAAAGCAGCATTACTGAAAGCATTAACAAATGAACCTGCTTGCATAAAACTCAGTTTTTGTCACTTATTTACTGTCTGCATGAAAAAATAATGAGCAAAGTGGGAACTCGTGCAATCTTCATTATTTAGGGTTGTAATAGAATTTGGTTTCTAGATTTCTGTTGTCATTTCACCAGGCTAAAAAATGGCATTGTTACACTGTATTCCCACCGGTGTCCCTGCAAGCTATGTGATATCAGGCACTTACAGAGTTTACAGTATGAGAAATCAGAGACAACAGCAGCACAACAAAGCACAGGGGCGGAGGAATGAGAAATACAGATAGGACAAAGGAATAAACCAACCAGGAGAATGTGCTTTCCTGCTATACCTTTCTGACACTTCTTGCCTTGATAACCAGGCTTGCAGGTACAGGCCCCATCCTGCACGCTGCAGCCCAGCGTGTGCTCCTTCACGCACTGACACTCCTCTGAGCAGCCCACTCCAAAGGACCACCTGGGACAGGCTGCAGTCAGATTAAAAGGAATCATTAGGTCTGTAATTATGCATGAGTTATTTGAAATCGTGCGCTTCTGCTGAATGCAATGACTTCAGAAAGCAAAACGTTCATTTTAATTTCAGCAAATACATCTATGTTCCTATGACAGTGCCTATTAATGTGTGGGTGTGTAAAATACAGTTTATGGTTCTTATATTAAGCAACTCATTCCATTTCAAGAAATATATGCTGAGTGCCAGAACCAGAAATGTTTCAAAATGTACTTAAGTTTCTGAATGAAAAATATTTTGATACAGTCCAAGACAAAAGCTTTCATGAAAAGAAAACAATCAACTATTTTTCAATCATGCATGGATTTTCTGAACAAAAACTGTAAGCGCAAAGAAACTCAACTACATATTTCATAACATTTTTCGTCCATTTTATTCCCATTTAACATTTGATTGTATTCAAGAATGTGCTTGTGTATTGTGAGTATTCCCACTTCAGGACAAAACCTAGATGACTCAGGAAATCCATGCAGGGAAGAAGACTCATTTAGAGATAAATTTAGGCAAAGCTGACTTTTGTGCTTACCACTTTTGATTTACCATAGAGTGGGCAGTGGAATTATCAGACTTGAACCTCACCAACAACCCTAAATTTAACTTGCCCAACCCAACCCACCCGAAGTCCTCATCTTTACACATTAATAGATGTCAGCTTTTACAGCAAGGATTAATTCCTGCAAGAGAAGACAAATGGAATTTCTGGGGCTTCATAGAGTGTGTGAGAAGCCCTCTCCTCCATCATGTTGTCCCCAGGTCATTACAGAGCTCGTGACCTGCTCCAGGCCCCAGCGTGAGCTCTCTTGCTAAACCTGTCTCAAAGCCTTGCTCATTTTATACACCACCTGGAATCTTTCTAAGACTGAGCACATTAAATAAACAGATCAGGGAGGTTGCTGGGACTTACTGAGGTGGCAGAAGCGTCCGTACAGCCCGGGGTCACACAGGCAGGCTCCGTACAGCCGGTGGCAGTAGCCACTGTTGGCACAGTTGCATGGTTTGTTGCAGTTCTTCCCAAAGAACCCTTTGGGACAACCTTTGGAGTGCATAAATACAGCAATGAATCAGTTGTTAAAGACTGAAATGAACATCAGATCAGCTCTCTTTTAGTGGGTGTTACGGAAGATACTGTGCTTTGCCACTGGCCTTGGGCTGAGCCTCTGCACAGGCCACCCGTGCAAAGCCCTTGCTTTCACTCATCCATTTTCTTGCCTTTTATTTAAATAAAAATCACTTGAGGCATTCCACAAGGCTGCGTTAAGGCTCCAGAAATTGAGACTATTCTCATTTGGTCCCTAAGATTTACCACACACAATTACAGCCAGACAGAAATAAGGGGAGATGGTGGGGCCTCAGGCTCACGCTACACCTGCTGGGACGAGGGAATTCATACCGTCTTCACAAAATCGTCCCTGGATTCCTGGTGGGCAGTGACACTGCCCTGTGATGGGGTCACAGGAACCACCATTCCGGCACGTACAGACTCCAGCACAGCCGTCACCATATGTCCCATTGGAGCAGGCTGTGGGGAGAGCAGAAAAGTAAATGCGCCCTGACATCCCACCCCTGTGCTCGACATGAAACAAAATGAGACTGTAGTCATCAGAACTGGGAAGAAAATAGCCCCTGTAGTCAAGTGGGCTCCAAGCAATGTCACAGTCTTCCTATATAAACCAAAAAACATTCACCTAATATTTACCAGTTCATTCTAAAATGATATCTGAAGTAGCCAAGCTTACTCAAGTGACAGAATTTGTGACATACCCATATTCTCCTCTGTATACACTTCATGCAGTGCATGGGCTCAAAAAACATTGCCTAGGAAGTACCGAGTTTGAAAATTAGAGTACAGTTTTACACATCCACACTTATTTTAAACATCGTCCCCTCCCAATAACTATGAAAAATGTTGTGTTTTTCTAACACATTCTCTGAAATTCCACGGGTGACGATGTACAGAAGTGGGTCCACAACAGCACAGGATTCCTTCCGAAAGCTCTGATTACTCCAGCGCAAAGAAAAATTATCAAATATAGCACTGTTCCACTGTTTGCAGCTTGAGCTAGCTGAGTAAATACAGTTGCTGGAGTCATTTGACTTAACTGACATTTTATCAATGTACATTAAGAAACTTGACATTTCACATCAATTTCCATTTAGTGTCTATGGTGCATTATTAGAGAAATATAGTTCTATATTTCTCAACTGCTTAGCTTACCCTAAACCCACAAACTATGCTGTATTTCTAGAAAGAAAGAAGAAAGAATGAAAGCCATCACATACAGTTACTTCCAGATTATATATTGTATTTATTCCTGTCAGTGCCTGCTAGATTGGACTGCAGGTATGGCTTAGTGCAGTTCCATTACTCTGCATTCTTTAAATGCCAGAGGTAAATTCCATAATGTTACATGCATGGATATCTAGTGTAAATACAGAGCAAAAATGTTCTTATTATTTATGAAGTGATCTGAAGAATTTCCTGTCTTGAAATTTTTATAATCTATCCACAACCCCTAGAGCACCATGAATGTAGGTAAAACCATCGTAACTCGACAGTCAGAGTAGTTGTTTGTAGAAATTATCATTTTAATTCTCTTCATTTCTATTCCTTCAGCTGTCTTTAGTGTTTACAAAACAAATCTAGAAGGGTCTTCAGAAATAACTAAGGGCATACTGCTGATTTCAATCATTTTCTGTTTTTTTTTCCGTCATTTTTGTCTTTGTGATGATGCCTTCTCAACAAACTAGACGGTGATTAACCTGAAGGTCACTGCCTACCAATGCAAAGTAACTCTGTCTTTCCAGCTGGTTTGGACACATACTTCTGAACCAGAAAGACAGAAAGATTTTCTACCAGGAGGTAAAAATAAGGAGTGAAATCTGAAAAATACAATTTCCAAGGCCCAAGCTTATAAATACAAGGAAAAAAAATAGACAGTGTCTTGGGATTCTACAAAGGAAAAAGCAGGCTTAGCATATACATCTACCCAGATTATCACACCACCTGCCAGGACAGACCTCTGAAACTCAGCTGGAGCGAAGCGTGGTAGGTGCACTGCAGCACCTAGGCACCTCTTGGCAGCGAAGTGAATAGGAATGGTGCCAACATGGGCACTCAGAATGGGGCACTGCACGCATGGGATGGCAGAGACTTCGCTGTCTGAAGGTTTGTGTCCTTTGTTGTAGCATCCCTGCAATTTGTACTTAACATGCCATACTGTAATAAAATTTTTATCTAGTGGTGATAAAGCTGTGCTCCTTAAAGAGACTTTGGATTAAAAGCACAACAGTTTATTCCTATTTCCTCCCTATCTTCAGTGTCACAGCTCTGGGACAAAGTCTCTGCCTTTCAAACGAATACAATGCACCGTACTCACTTTCATTGCAGACAATGCCGGTCCACCCAGGTGAGCAAACACAGCCACTGTTCTCACTGTTACATCTGCCTCCATTCATACAATCCTCACAGCTCAAGCTACAGTCGTTGCCAAAAGTGTTATCAAGGCAAACTGAAAGGAAAAAATACAGAAGGCTCAGTAAGCATCAGACAAAACACTTCTACAGGCTCTTACCTATCCTTCCAGATGAGCAAGTACAAAAGGGAATGTGTTTGACATTGACAACCTAAAAAAAAAACCTATCCAAGTTGCCAGTGTTCATGTTGGTAGCATTACAAGCATCTCTGAGCTATGGCAAAACTAAAATTTCCAAATTTTCCACTTCAAATTTTAGAGTCTGAATAAAAGGAAAGTTGAGACTACAGCTGAAATGTACTCCCTAAAATGCTGCAATTCCCCATCAAAGAGCACTTAAAAGTACTTTTTAAGAGCAAATGGTTTGCCTTCAGAAAAAGTGAAATTGAGCTAACGTTTAATAAAGTTGTATATAATTTAAAATATTATATCTTTTTGTTCTTTTATTCTAGTGGGTGTATTCTCTGCTGTTAAGCACAGTCAAGTGATATTTTTAACAGCATAGTTTGAGTTATTCTAGGAAAACAGAGAATAATACACATCTCTCACTTGCTTGTTTCTTCCTGGCTATAGAAAAGGTTATTTCATATGGAAAAACTAAGAAATATGAAAATGCATTCCTGCCTCCCCATCCCTGCCCTCCCTGTCTCCCCTGCACACAAAGATGAGCACACACAGGTGCGCCTTCATCTTTTTTCTTTGTGGGCTCTATTGACAAAGGCAGAGAAAAATAAGCATTCCTCTTTGCTAAAATACCTTGGTGACATGAGGATCCTAACCATGTGCACAGACTATTGCCTAGCAGGCTTTACAGATGTGGCTGGAGGCTTTTTGGAAGGGGATTTTGAAAAACACCTGAGAGTGAGCTGGCAGATTACTTCAGCTAGCAGAAAGTCAGCAGGCTGGTTGTTTTTTACCAGCAATTTTCTGCATGAGGCCAGATTTCCTCCAGGTCTCAGCACCCAACTGTTCCTCCTTCTAAAGCTGAACAAATGCCCAGGCTTTCAGAGGCACTGAGAATCCCAATGCTTCTACTTGGAACAGGTTGAAAATGCATACTTCAGAAGAAGAATACAAATTACCACTAAAAACTTCATGCTTCTACATTACAGAGCCATTCAATCTACAGAAAATCATTAACTATTTGCTCCGGTTTATTGTTTAAAACATTTTTTTAATAATATAGATTTCAGCACAATAATATGCCTGAAAGTTTAAGGAATAAATTAATATTTGAGAGGTAAAACAACTTACTGAACCATGAGAAGTTTCATTCCTTTCTCACCTCTTCCTACAAACCATCACATGCTGCAAATCCTCAGCTTTAGAAAAAGTACAGGTGCTCAGCTTTGACTAATAATACCCACATTTACGTGGCTAAACGTAAAAAAAACATGCAAAAACTGGTCAATAAATATTTGATTGAGGTTTCTGTGCCTGATAATTTTGCCCATGGTTATTTCATCTATCAATTTCCCAATTGGTTATATCAGTGCTGTCGAGTCTGGCTGGATGCTGTATGGTTGGGGAGGTCTAAACAGCTGTGTTCAGAAAAATAAGGTAAGTGTTGATTAAAGCTGAAAGCAGTTCCTGTTTTTTTGCTTGTAGGGCACAGTCCTCAGATGAGTAATTGGAGCTAATACAAAAATTGTAGGGCACACACAACAAAAATAAGAGACCTCATTTCTCCCTTGCGAGCCACCAGCACCCATTGGGTGAGCATTGGTTTTGAGCCATTCCACGGTGCAGCCTCCACCTCTTAGAGAGGCATTGATGCCATCCAGAGCCCAGGGGGTGCAAAGTTTGAAGATGCACAGAACATGGTGCTCTGCACCCACTCCTACGGCTGTGTGCATTTGTGGGCTCCGCTGTCTCATCTCTGTGTGGTTACAGCCCTGAGAACATGCTCCATGCACCAACAAGGCATATTTGCACTCACCTTCTCTGTGCACCAGCGTCAGCTCTCCTCGACGCTCCTCGTCCTCCCAGGGGGCTCCGAGCACATAGTGCAGGAGCTGGGGGGCACCTCTGAACTGCAGCCCCGGAGCCCCCGCAAACCCCGACACCGCTGAGTCCCCACCTAATGCTGACACACACAAGGTTAGGACAATGTCCCCAGACTTCCTCCCCAGCACCCATCTTGCATTTGTGTCTTTTTGCTTTGATGCTGAGGAGTTTCCAGCCACACTCTTGTGCATCCAGTTGCAGCTGATTCTAGTTTATATTTATAAACAGTTTTTGACATGCAAAATTAAGAGAACAGGAGAAAAGAGAATGTTTCTTCTGGAAGTAAACCCTGGACCTCATGCAAAGCCATCCCATTTTGGTCATTTTGTGCCAAAATTTGAATGGGAATTTAATTTTCCTCACTTGAAGTTAGAGATTGTTGATCGTGAAGGTCTTTACTCCAGCCCATTTGGGAGATGATAAATACAGAGCAAGGCTGGCTGCCCATTTTCGAAAACTAAAACTTAAGTCTTAACGTGATAGGAAATCAGTTGCTTTTCATTTTAGAGTTGGTTAAAATACCAAACTTTGCCCAAAGATTAGTGGCTGCTAAAATAGGTTATAAAATTAGGTTGCTAGGATAAACTCTGCTCTGGTTACATTGGCAGAAATCCAGAATCATGGCACTGACTGCATCAAAGCAGAATCTGAACACCTTTTTTTTTTTCCACAGGATGTTAAGCTTCATCAAATAGTGTAAGAAAATCATCAAAACAGTATTTATTTCTGGAAAAGGAAATTTATATTTTTGGACATGTCCAGGGAACATAAGCGGTCACCTCTCAATCTTTGGCAAAGTCAATTGCTTGAGGACAAATTTGGGACCCATGTGTTGCACACAGCTCTGCCCTGGTAGCATCAGAAAATGCTCGAATTGGGCTCCCCAAATCCCAGGACCTGTGAATATCCCAGCTCTGAATTCACAGTTGGGAACTGCTGAACGGCCTCCAGGATGTAGCAGCAGCTCACCGATGCAGGAGCGCCTGTCAGCAGCCAGCCTGTACCCCTCCTGGCAGGCACATTCATATGACCCCAGGGAATTAACGCAGACGTGGTCGCAGTTGCCATTCTCAAGACGACATTCATCCACATCTATAAAACAGGCATGAAGCTGGTTAGCGCCTCTGTTGGGAGAGTGCTCTCTGTACCTGGCCACATCCAAGGAGCTATTCCAAACATAAGAAAACTCAATTTTCTTCGTACTTTGGGGCTGTTTCTCACTACTACTGGAGATATTAAAACATTTCAGCACAACACGGAACAGATCATTTCACCTGTGTTTTTGTCTCAAGTGGAAACAGCTGCTTTAAGCTGTTAAGCTCAGTTGATCTTTTGGCTATTTTGAGGGCTCTCGTTTTGCAGAAATAGTCTTTAAAACTCATCCACACACAGCATGCACAGAGAGAGCGGGAAAAGTCCCTGGCTCATCTCCCACAGCTCCACTCAGCCATGCTGGATCCTGGCTTACCGCAGTATTCCAGCATTACAAAGTGAGAATTCCCTTGGTAAAACCTTACTGCAGAAGGAGGGCTGGGTGGGACCGCTGTGGGGCACTCACCATCACAGCCGCAGCCGTCGGCGCTGGGCTGGAAGCCTGCCCTACAGGCGCACTCGTAGCCGCCCGCGTAGTTGATGCAGAACTGGGAGCAGCACGACTCGCCGGTCTCGCATTCATCCAGCTCTGCAAGGATGACAGAATCACAGAATTGCAGGGGTCAGAAGGGACCTCTAGAGACCCAGTCCAACCTCCCTGCCAAAGCAGGTTCCCTACGGTAGGCACCAAGGGAGGCGGCCAGATGGGTCTTGAATATCTCCAGAGCCAGGGCAGCTCAGTCAGCCCTGGGCTGAACTCGCACCCCAGTGTCAGAATGCAGTGACCTCGCAAGCACACAGCGAGCAGCCCACTGCTGTACCATGTCCTGGGTGTCTATCCCAAAACTGGTATTGTGGGCCAGTGGTTAGATCACAGAAGCACAGGCGCACAGGATGGCTTAGGTTGGAAGGAGCCTTACAGCCCACCCAGCCCCACCCCTGCTGTGGGCTGGCTGCCACCCGAGCTCAGGCTGCCCAGGACCCACCCAACCTGGCCTTGAACACCTCCAGGGATGGGACACCCATAGCTCTCTGGGCAGCCTGTGCCAAAGCCTCACCACCTCTGAGTAGAGAATAATATCTAATCTAAATCTCCCTCTTTTTGTTTAAAACCATTCTCCCTTGTCCTGTCACTCTCAGACCATGTACAAAATTGATTTCCCTCCTGATTATAAGCTCCTTCTAAGCTCTGTAAGGCCATAATGTGGTCTCCTTGGAGTCTCCTCTTCTCTAGGCTGAACAAGTCCAGCTTCCTCAGCCTTTTTTCATTGGAGAGGTTCTCCAGCCCTCTGATCATCCTCATGGCCTCCTCTGGACCCGCTCCAACAGCTCCACATCTTTCTTGTGCTGGGGGCCCCAGGCCTGAATGCAGCACTGCAGGTGGGGCCTCACAGGGGCAGAGCAGAGGAGGATGATGACCTCCCTCTCCCTGATGGCCTTGTGATGCAGCCCAGGACACTGTCGGCCTTCTGGGCAAGCGCACACTGCTGGCTCAAAGACGCAAGAATTGAGCTGCTGTCTCCTGACTGCAGGCTCCTGGCTGATCTCAGCCCTCCCAGTCTGCTGCCCTGCTCAGTGGCCATTGAAGGCCATCTTGTCAATGCTGAGTTTGCAAAACATTTCTGAACGTTACCTAGGCGAAGAACTGCAGATGGGAAAGGTCGCTGTCTCAATTAACCTCGGAGAGAGCACCAACGTTATTAGGAAACATGAGCAGAAGAAAGAGGAGAAGGAAAATGTAATTAATCAGCTGAGGTGAGGAGGTCAGCATGAAAATGATTAATGCAGGTTATTTGGACACGGAGTGTTTTCCAGAAATGTCACAAGCTGAGCTTCTCTGCAGTTTGTCAGATGATACCTTGCTCTGGGGTCTACTAGCAGCCCATTGTCTGTGCAGGAATGCGAAATGCGCATCCGAAAGAAGGAAATTTTTGCTGTTAAGAGCAGCTTTCTTCTCACTTGCCCTTGCCAAGCCCTTCACCTCCCTGGCTGCGGCCAATGGGGCGGTTCTCACTCTGACATCTCCATGAGCAGGTCACTGCCTCCTCCTGAGCACAGGAACAGGACTGAAGGACCCAGCCCAGCCCAACCCATTGGTGCAGGTCCCACATCCACCTCCCTTCTTCCTTCTTATTCTCATTTTCAAAGCTCCAGCACCAGTCACCCTTACAGAGCTGTGCTTCCCTCCTGACCTGCTCGTCCATCCTCCTTGCTCTGGGCTTTTCTCCTTGCAGGACTTCTTGTCCCCAGATTCCCCAGAGCTCCTGCTCCTTACCCCTCCTCCCATCTGATTGTTCTTTACTGTGATGCCTGCTTTTCTGTTTTTCCTGTCTCTTCTTAGCTATTCTTTAAAATTTTAATGGCATAGTGACAGCGAGCCTAAAGCAGCATGAGAGATGCTTTGCATAGCAAAAGCTGTAAACAAAAAAAAACCTCACTGTAAAATCATATAAAACATGAAGGAATTTTTAAGCTCTTCCTGAAATAAAAACAACTGTAATTCTATTGCTTCCTTTTCCTAAGTGAGACTCCTCACAGTGCAACCTCACCAAGAAGCACATGTGATGGAAACAGAGCATCTTCCACAGCACAGAGCCCAGTCTGTACATGTAGCACTGCAGGAAAGCAGTGAAGCTCATGCAGTTCTAACACTCCCAAGCCAGAGCCAGATAGCTAAGGGAGGAAAACAAAACCTCAGCAACGCAATGCTCGGGCTGTATGCAGCGAGACGTGGCCTGGGGTTGTACCCAACATCTTCTTCCATTTGCCCTGCGCTGCGCTGAGGGCAGGCACAGCTCCCGTCCCCGTGTTACCTGTGCATGCCTTGCCATCCGCGCTGAGCACGTAGCCATCATGGCAGGAGCAGCGTGGCCCCACTGCCGTGTGCTCGCAGCGGTGGGAGCACCCTCCGTTGTCCTCCTGGCAGCTGTCCACAATCTCCATTTCAATGCCTTGCAGAGAAACAAATCAAAGAGACGGTAAAAAGCGAGCACAAGCGGAGAGGCACTGCAGAACAAGCCTTGTGTAAGAAAGCATCCAGAAACAAGCTGCTAGCAGGAAATAGAAGCCCAGCTCACACCCACATGCAGGAACAGAATGGCCCTGAGCCACCGGACTCTGGGGATTGGTCTCCTCGTGTCCCAGCAGTGCATCTCCTGCTGGCTGCGGGATTGCTCCCAGGTGAATAGAGATCGAAGCTTTGTTCAAATGCAGCAGCAAAGGAGGAATGGAAGCATTTGAGGAGTCCAGGCAGTTCAGCTCAATTGAGTCTGCCTGTGCTTTGCAAAAAGCAGCTTGTAGTTGGTTTCCAACACTTCCAAACACAAATTCCTTACATCTCCATAGCAGAGTTCCATGGCTGAGCCTGACAGCCAGCCAACAACCTGCAGGCTTTGCCCATGGGTGTCCCTCCAAGGGGGGACACAGCAATGACAGCACTAGCCTCATTTGCCCTGACAGATCTCTCCACCCTGCCACACTTGGCTGGGCTCAAAGATTTTGGCCAGGCCCAGTGAAAACCCTCAGATAGGAAAAGGCCAACTTCTAGCCCTTCCAGGTACATCATTAATTTCTTTAGAGAAAAAAAAAAAGAAGATACAAGCTCAGTTATAGAGTTTCTCTTGACTTAGCCATGTTGCCTTGTCAGAAGGCAATTTAGAGAGGAATTTTCCATGCTGTGCAGGGGAGCTGAGAAACACCACCCTTGAAGGAGCCATTGTACCTCCAGCAATGCCCCAGCTCAGAGCAGCACATGGCAGACCTGATACGGATGGATGGCATTTCCCCACTTACGCAGCTTGTGGCTACATTCTCTGTTCATGGCTCTGATTCTAACCCTTTTCATGCTTCCAGGGCATCAGTTTGGGGGACATGTGCGGAAGGCTGCACCTAATCCATTGTGTGATTGTTTGCATCAGGGAGAAGAAATCTAGTCGATTGTCCAGTATGCTAAGTCGGGATTTAAAAACCCAGACTTTATGTATTATCTTTGTCATTTATTTTGTTCTTCATTAGTAAAACATGGATTTCCCCATGGCACTGGGGAAATGAGAGAGTAAACAAAGATTGTGAATTGCTCAAACATTGCAATAATCCTGATCATAAATAGATGCAGAATGTTTGTATTTTTATTGCCTGCTCTACGGTATTGTACATAAGGGACAGAGAATTGCTATCCACAGAGACCTGCTGAACATTGAGGTAAAAATATCAGAAAATCAGAATGAAACTTAAATGGTCTAAACCACTTATTTATCCCCATAATAGATCATTTCATATTTGTATACCAATGGCATTTCCTTTGCCATTGCTCTATTCACATTTCCCCTTTACTATGAAATAATTCTATGGGACCTCTCAAATAATTGGGTTTTGGTTTTAACGTACATTGATATTTTAAAGCTGATTTCTATCTTTGTTACATATTTTTTACATGCAAATTCTTCAAGAACACATTCCCTCTCTGGCATGCAGTATATTTTCCTAAGGAAATCCCGCTGAAAGTTCTTGCAGAGCATTATTAGACTGAATGATCACTGCCCACCTCTGCTAAAACAGGTCATGCTTTTGTCTGCATTTCACTGAGCTTATGTTAGGTCCATAATAACGCCAACTCTTCCACACCAAATTCTTTACTAATCTAAACTTACCCTCAAGGACAGCCCAGGGATCACCTATCAACGGGCAGCACATGGAGCCAATCCCCTGCTCAAGGGAAGCACTGCAGCTTAAGGAACCCTGCTGTCTGTGTAGCGAGGACAACAGGGCTCACTGTTGTTTCAGCCTGGGAAATTTTAGCTGCTCAAGTACTTTTTTTTCATCCTAAATCTTGCTTTATTTCCCTTTTTTAAGCATCTATTTAATAGTGTCAATAATCTCTGGAGAAACATGAGTAAACCTACGCAGATGAAGACAAGAGCAGAATGTCATGTTGGTTTTCTTCTGCATCAGATCTAGCATGTAAGAAAACTGGGAGAGGGAGGGCAAAAATGAACACATTTCACAGAACAGCAATATTTTGATAGTGCTGGGATAGAATTCACCATGCTCTGGAGATAAAGCAACAGGGCCATTTGCTCTTGGAAGTGCAGTAATTAAGACCTGTGAGCAGAAGCTTAGGAAGGTATCAACCTGCAAAAATGGCCATAGCAGAAGATGAAGAAAATAATATTAAAGCTTGAGTTTTTGCATACATTTATTTTGCTGGGAATGCTAATCCAACTGAATTCGAAGTGAAGCATAGCAGTTGGCAGATAACAGCCCAAAATGCACAGCTGTAAAGCTGTCACTTACGGTAGCACTGCTTCCCGTCAGCCCCCAGCTCGAAGCCAGGATTACAGGCACAGGTGAAGGATCCCAGCGTGTTCACACAGCGATGAGCACACCTGGCGCTGCCTTCTGCACACTCGTCAATGTCTAGGAAGCAGAGAGAAAGGCAAAGACATCTGTGTGGGTATTAAAATGAAAAGTAATACCATGCTGCAGTCACATGGCTGTGTCCAGGTGTTCAGTGAGAAGAGCATCTCAGTGTTAGCCTACAAATGACCGCATCTGATGAATCCAGGAGCACTGGACTCACAGCATTATTCTCCAAAATAATCTTTTCTTCCGAGCACTGCTGACCTTGAGCCCCTCAGCATCAATATTTACATCAGACATTACATTTACAGTGTCAAAGCACAAAGTTTTTCTATTTTTTCTCTGACAAGAGCACCAGTAACAGAAGCCACGTGAAGAACTCAGAAAAAAGCCCTACCTCCTACAACCCTAAAATTATCACTAGGTCCTCACAGTCATTAGATTTAAATTAATGGAGCAGGAAATATCTGATTATTTCCTGAATGTCAAATGATTTGGATTAAATGGTGGCTGGGTCTCAGCAGGTACGATGGAGACAGATCTCCTCTGACACATCCCTGAATTCCTGAAGTTCCTTCTCCAGGGAGACATCCACTCTCCTCAGAGGAGATTACCCCATGTGTGAGAAAATAGGAAAGGCAAGGAGCTGCACATGGGGAGTTAAGTGCCACTAAAGGCATCTATCTTCCTAAAATCTCAGTGGGAGAACATGAAAATATTTTTAAGGAATAATAACAGAAAAAGAAAAATAGGAAAGAAAAGCCTTATCCTAAATAGTGCTGCCATGGAGCACAGCTGCATCCAGCCCCAGCCTGCGTGCAGACACAGTGCACACCAACCCACCTCCTGCTCCTGCTCTTGCTCTGACACTGCCCCAGCAAAATGCAGATTATTCCCTGCAATGATCCCAGGGCAGAGCGCCTCATGTCCAGGAGAGGCTGCCAGGTGTGCAGCAACTTGCTCTTTACCCCAGGAAACTGCTTTCTAACAGCTTCTCTCCATATGTGCTGTAATCAGTCCCATGCTCACAGACCCCTGCACTTGAGCACAAGTAGCTTTACGAATGTAATCAGCCTACTTGCAAAAAGAGGCCCCAGGCAGTGCAAACACCACACACTGACTCATGAAAATTTCAGGATGAATGACAGCTGCTCTGAAGCTGCAATGTGTGTAGCTGCTGTTCAGAATAAAATGGGTTATTTCTCCTTATTCTGTAATTAAGTGTCAATTTGCAAGTAGAAAATGTTGGCAAATGCTGGAAATGTTCTTTTTTGTTTTTATGCTTTTCAAACAGGAAAAAAAATATCAGAAAACCTTACCACAGCCACCATCTTGCACTCATTTCTTCATATCTGGTAAATACAGCAAACAGCAAAAGCATGAGCTCCCCTGACACCTCCTTACCCTATGTCTCCTCCAAGCTTGGCTTCCAAAGAGTCAAATACCAGCTTGAATTTGGCAAAAAGCATCGAATAATTTCCAGGAGAAAAAACAATAATTGTATATTCACGGTAAGAAACGATGCCGAATGACTTCAGACTGTTGTCATGGGGTCAGGAAGAAAATTTGTTCCAGTATATAGCATTGCAAGTCATCTAGTGCTTTAGTTTATACATAAATTAGCAGAACTGTCAATGTGTATCCAAGATAAAATGAGGAATATGCTGACCCCAGTATTAAACTCACTGCTGTTTTCACCAATTAATCATCAGTGTAGAGTCTACACTGCTTGAAAACACTTAGTTTTTTCAGTAACTTTATTCACATGAGTAATCCCAGTAAGGCTGGAATCACCAAGGTACGCAGCGCTCCTCAGAGAAGGCTTTACAGGCATTTGAGTAAAACATTTTGCAAAGCCACCAGCATCCTGCACAGATACCTGTACAGATAGCACAAGTGAAATATTGGTAAAATTTTGGCAAAGTGTTCAAAAAGAGGAGTTTAAAATTAGTGACCAAATACATACCTTGATCCTGACAAGGCTGTTAGAAATCTGTGCACCATCAAGTCTACCGATGCTTTGCACTTCATTAAACTGATAAACTCCCCTTTCTTCCAAGCAAAAAGCAGGTATTTTGGTCTCTAATTCCCACACATTTCAGGTCATAAATACTTTAGATCCTTTTGAAAATCCCAGCCTAAATGCAGGACTTCAGAATTCAACTTTTTAAGCTCCTCTCTTTGGAAATCTTAGACTTCATGATTTCTTTCTTCACAGCACTTTATGAATATGGAAACAGTTCTCCAGCTAAAAACCCTTTTGAATTCTAAATAGGTTTTCAGTGACCTGGTTCAAAGTGTTACTTGAACCAATTTTGCAGGAGCTGTATCTGGGGCATTATTTTAAAGGGACACTACAGGAATAACACTGCAGCATCTACAAAGCCAGCTGCTACAAACTACGATTGAAGAGGTCATAGAGTAATCGTCATTACTAAGATGCTCCTCCATTCACTATTAGCTGATGTAAATATCACAAAGAGAAATGTTGTTTCAAAAAACATACATATGTTTGTACAACACGTTTCTTTTAGTTCAAGCCAGAGCATTGAACAATACCTTTCTTCCTAATAAGGATTCCACAGTTTCTTACCTAAGCAGGACTTATTGTCTGGAGAAAGATAATGCCCTGGATGACACTCGCATTTGGCAGTTCCTCTCTCATTTTGACAGATTTGTGAGCATCCTCCATTCCCATTTGTGCAGGGGTCTATCACTGAAACCAATTAGAGCACACTGTCAACTTAAAGGTCATGCTTGTGCCTGCAAATGGCCTTACCTGCCATCGATACAGCCAGCAGCTGAGATTACAGTACTGTGAAAGATTAGACTGAAAAAAACGTTTGACAGAAGTTGGAGCATAGTTAAACCCATTGTTTTTCTGTGCTATTTTCTCTGTTGTTGGACAGCATTTTCCACAGATCTGCAGCATTTTAAACTGTGGGAAACTGTGGTTGAAATTTTTCTTGGAAGCAGGATAGAACAGTATGTTTTATCCTTATTTTGCCGTAACTGAGCAGATTCAAGAGTTGCCCTAAACAATAGCAATTAGTACTCCAATGTTTGAACCCACAAACACACACAACAGTGGAGTTTGCCACAGAATACTGAGTATCTAGAAGTCTCCAGAGAAAATACTTGCTGAAGAGCACCAGAAGACCTTCAATCTAACAACACATGGCATTAATGTTGTACATCAAGGATTTTTACTTTTTTCCCAGCAATAACATACAAGTTCAAGGATAAGCAGCTGCAGGTGACAAGTACTTAAAAATGCATTTATAAAGTTCCTGCAGAAGTCTCCACCTCAAAACACTTCACTGTGGTTAATGTGTTTATTCCTGGAACACGTAGCTGCTGAAAGCATGACATATTTGCCCAAATACTTTACACATACGCACACACACACACAAACTGCCTACTGGGACAGCTTGGATGGGATGATTTGAGTTAAGAGTCAAAGTTTTCATCCAAAAATCTGATATTCTGCACAAGGCCAATGTTCCAGTGTGGAGTACTTGGTACACCAACAAGTGGTGGGTAACATTACATGGGCAAAGTTGGAGGATATCTTTGAAAAACATTTTCTTCACAGTTCTCCTTAGTTTCAAATAAAGGTTTTTAGAAGTCAAGGCTATTTCCTTACAATTCAAGCTACAACCCAGTTTTAGCTTTTTATTAACTGTTGTTTGGTTTGAAACATTTGACCTGTATCTCTCACTTGCCTCTAGCTTGACTTCTCCTTCACTGGCCATCTCAAGCTCCATGCAAGGTAACTTCTGTAGGAGCACTGGAAGGAAAGTCAACATCAGTTGAAGGTGCTTTCCTCTGGACCTTGCTGTTTGGATTTCCATTGGCTACCCACATACATACATGCGTAGTTATGCACAAAAAGGGGCTAGGAGAAAAAGACCTATATTTTATGGAGAGACATTTAAATATGGTAGTGTTTTTTTTTTTTTTTCATGTCCTTCAATTTTTACTTTCTTTGTTCTGCATAGCCAGTGGCATTTTATGTCACCATTGGCAACAGAGGACATTGCCCCAGAACACCTTCAAATTTCCTCATTTCACCTTCTGACATCCCAAGAACACAGCCATTCAAGTGTGCAGGCTGAGAACTTGACAAGATAGCATGAAATAATATCACTGTTAAGGATTTAGAACTGAATTTTTCTATTGGACTTTCAACACGATAGGTTGCAAATAGGTTTTCAAGGGACAGCAGTTCTTCATCCTATGTGACGCTTTCAAGGCTGACAACTTGGCTCCGCAGCTGAACAGTTGCCTGTCTACAAAGGATTTAGCTTCAAGCAAGAATTTGTTCTCTGACTGATATGAAATATTGAGTTATTTGCCGATTCTTTTTTTATTATTATTATTTGGACAAATTAAGTGAAATCACTATCAAACAGCATCTGTTAAACCTACGTATTATAAAGGGTTTTGGAGCATCCAAAGCTTTAATTTGAGAATGATTACAGCATAGAGCAAAACTTGTAATAATCTGTGACATGACAACAAGCAAACAACAAATTATAGGGTACATGGTAGTAAAATGTAGTAATTTGAATAAAAATAGCAGCCTTGGAAGTCCTTAGACAAGATAAAAGTTTGTAAAGGAAAGAGATTTTCAGGATACAAAGCAACAACAGATTGACTGGTTTTACTTGCTTTTGTTTTACTCTGACATATCTGTTCCTTGCTGTCACAGGCAGGTTTCAGGAAAAGCTAGAAAAAGCTCATTAGTGTTCTTTGTTTTACACTTTTGGCTCATACCGTCTGCCTGCTAACATTATTGGGTAGCAGACTCCACCCTATGAAGCTCTATCCCAAACTGTTAAACACTATGGTCCAAAAACAAAAAGAAAAAAAACAAACAACCCCAGAACTGTTCTGTTTCCAGGCTATCCCAGGACATCCAGGAATCTGATCCGAAAATGCCACACTGATTAATTTGAGGTGGGAGAAATGATCTTGGGAAAGTGTGTGCTGCATGCTGTGAACCCTTCCAGATCTTCACTGTAAGGTTGCAAAGGACAGGGCCTAGTTCTCTGGAACAGCTAAAGAAAAGAAATTGGGTCTCATCATAGTTTGTTTGCTCATGGCAACTATGATTTTACACGGGAGAAAATGTAAAGGGGTCAGGTTTAAAATTTCCTTCTCCTTGAAAAGGAAGGGTTGGGAGTAGAAATAGTGGATATTTATCCATGGGAAATGGAAAGTGGCTCTAGAAAGATACTTGTTCTCACCACCCCTGGGCAACCCAGTGGAGAACTCACTCTAGCAGACATCCTGCACTGTGCATTCCTTTACATAAAGCTACTGCAGAGCCCATCCATACACACCTGGAGCACCGACCTCGCCACTCTGATGCTGCATGACCGCACCCCACTGCCGTACCTCCACAGGGACGGCTGCACCCTGACAGGCTGGGGTGTTCCCCACTGCCTCTCTGGGTCCTGGCTGCAGCATCAGCCCTGGGATGACAGCCCTGACTGCCAACCCAAGTGTACTGCTGGCCAACTTTGTGCTCATTTATTCTTGTAAAAATCTTGTCCATCAGCTTAAGTAGCACTTCTCTCTCCTGGGTGTTTACTCTCCAAGGTATTTCTGGGAGAAAAGCCTCCCACTTGGACTGCATTTTGCCAGCTAAGCTCCTCTCACAAGGCAAGTTCCTCTCCTTCCTCTGTCCCCAGCTGCTCTCCTGGGGAGGCTGTGCTGCCCCATTTCCATTCCACAGCCCTGCACGCAGGCACCCAGCGGGCTCCAGCTCAGGTCTGACTCACAGACAAAGCTGCCCCAGCCCCATCCCTCAGGAATTCGGTGAGGAGCCTCACAGTGGCTGGGTCCTGAGGCCTGGTGCTCGCTGCACGTGGCGGGAGCTGGAAGCGGGCTGACAGCAGGATTTACTCACACTTTGTACACAACGTATAAAAGCCCTGAGCAGAAGAGGAGCCATATGGAAACAGTTTTGTGACAGGAGTTTCAGCGCAATAAATCCACAAATATGGACCTATCTCCCTCTGGCACATTCAAGGGTGCAGTGTGTGTGCTTGTCTTGGGGGGAGGGAGTGGGAGTTGATTTAAAAACTGATGGATTTGTTAAGAGGGAAAAAAACAACAATCAAACCCAAAGGTAGCATTGCCATTTTGCCTACAAGTGTTCCATAGCCTGAAGGGAGGAAGAAGGAATCAGGCTGTGATTAGGAGCAACATAAGCCAAAATCAGACACAGAAAAGACATCGTGTAGGAGAAAATATAGAGGTCAGCTCCATACACAACTTGATGAGTAATGAAATGTTAGGATTATAATGTGACAAAGTTCCTCACTTATGTCATCACTGTCAGTGTGCAATGAGCATCCAAGAGCCCACGAGGGCAGGAACTGCGGCTGTGAGCTGAGGTAAACGTCACGCCTCTGCTACTTGTCTTTAATTTTAATTTTAATTTTTTTTACGACAGTTAATTTATTTGAAATGGGATTACAGCACACAGTCTTGTGCTTCCTACAGCCTCACTTAACAGCTTTCACCAAAGCACCTGTCCTGTCCCCTGCGTCACTGCCCCTGGCACTCGCGGGGCTGCCTGGCACCAACCTGCAGTGGCCAAAGGCAGCGAATGGAGGGAGGATGTGACTGAAGTGCAGCCACCCTTTGATCTGACAGCAGCAAAGGGCCTGAGGATCCATCAGGGCGAGGAGGGAAAAACAGAGCGGCCCTGCTGGCATCATCCGTTATTTATTTTTTTTCTGTCCCTGTTATTATTGATTAAAAAGAGGGAACAGTCTTTCAAGCTGATTTCCTCATCCTCATGCATAGGAAGCTGTAAAAGAGTGGAGCCAGGCTCTGAGGGGCTGCAGCATGGACACACAGAATAAACAACAAGAAATGAGGTGGTCCCTAGCATGTCTCTGAAGATACTGCTCCTTTCACCCAGGCAAATTAATATTCTTTTTGTTCAGCATACATCCCCAGCCTCTGGAGAAACATTTCTCTTCCTGCCAAAACATGTTAGCACCCACCCACACCTATTCACACGCTGCATATAAAAATAAGATTGGTCCTCTGAACCTGTTATTGTGCTGCACAGGTGTACATGAGAGCATGTGCAGGACTGCATCTAGACATATTAACAGCAGGGATGTGTTGTGGTCTCCATGGGAGGCTGGAAAGACCATTTGGTCCTCCATGGAAGACATCAGACTCTGGACCCATTGGTGTCAGCAAAGAGCTTTGACATTTATATTAATAATATTACTATTAATTCAGTTACTGTCATAGATATTAAGAAAACTAGCCACAAAAGCTGCTGTAGGAGGCATTGCACCCTATGCTATTCACTAGAAGGCAACTAGTTTCTGTGAGGCAGAAAGAAGCTAAGCTTTGACCTTTAATATACATTTCCCAACACATTATTGCCTAACATAATGCTCAAAAATAAAATAAAATAAAATAAAAAAACAACCTGAGTATGAAACTCTTGTTAGATGCATGGATAGTAACCATGGAGTCAGAGCATGCAGTCTCCTTTAGTCTATGTTTTCCACCAACTTAAATTTTAACGAGAAATGTAACCAGATAGACTGTACTTTCACTTCTGTGGCAAAACAAAGGTTATAGATTTGTAGAGATATGTTTTTTGTTGCTTCGTCTATTAAGAGTCATAGTGTGTGAAAGCCCCCACAAACCCTGCATTCCAACAGCTTTCCTACACAAGGCAGACATCAAAGATAACAGCTGGCACCAGAGATGAATTGGGCTCTAAAGCCTGTGTTCTGCTTTCTCTTCTTGGAGTTCAAACAAGAATAAATTCCAGTGAAAACAGTGAATTTACATCAGTCCAAAAGCACAACCTGGTACTGCAATAAATATATTTTCTGTCTGAGTTTCTGCTTTCCAGACACCAGCTGGTTAAACTTTAATGAAGTTAAATTCACTCCATTAGCACAGTCAAGGCACTGAAAACAAAACAGGAGAATTGGACAGTGTTACCTTTGGTTATCTTAATTGCCTAATTTGTATTGAATGTTCAGCCTGGCACATATCTAAAAATTAATTCAGTATTGAGCAAAAATTGAAGGACAAAAAGCTAAAGGAGAAAAGAAGCACCGTAAAAGACAGGATTGTGGTACAACACAAAGTATCAGAGATCATCAAAGGATTCAAGAAGAAAGTCTTTTACTTTCAAACACTATTTATCTCTGAAGATAGTAACCTACTTTAGAAGTTATTTGCCTCGGAGTATAAGCAAAAATTTCTCATGTGAAAAGGAAAAATGACAGATTTCTTCAAATCACTTTGCTGGTGGTGGAAGGGATGGACTGCCAGGGACAGACAGGGTCCCACACACACTGTGATGATGCAGCAGGAGGACAGGACTTGCTATAAAGAACTTTGATCTCCCATACAATCTCACGGTGGAGTAGCCTATACGAGGTTTCTGAGCATTCAGCTGTGGGCTGAATATCTAATAAGAGGAGAGAGCCCCTTCCCTGTGTACGGGAGACTTCCAAGCCATCTAGGCTGCAAAACCTGGTACCCTCAGGTCATTTTGGCACTTTTATTCCCTGAAACATAGAATTGCCAAAAATGAAAATACAACATGGAAAGAATGAAAACAAATCTGGGCTTGGTTCGTCTGAAAAGTCTGTCTAAAGGGATACTTGCTTCTCATTTCTGTAGCGGAGATAACAACCTCCCATAAACAGCTCATTTCCAGAACATAGACCCTTTTTATTTTTAGTGTGTTTGAGAGATTGTTACACCCTCTAAAGTATTAATTGAACAAATACTATTGCTACTGTGAGCCCTGTTTGAAATGCTAGATGTTCTGCTCAGCTGCACTAGGTCAAAGGAGACGTACACTGCTCCTTTTACATCCTGATCAGATGGGTGCTCAAAATGTAGAAACTGGTGCAGCCAGCCAGGAAAACTCCATCCTCACCTGTATCTGGTAGTGCAAGCAGTTAGTGCCCAAATCCCAGGGCTGTAAAAGTTTTATATGAAATGCTTCTCCCAGTCCTCATCAACCAGCATCTGTCTTGTGCTCCAACACGAGAGTTTACTGTATTCATTTATTTTGGTGTCTTGTCTAAATAGCTGAAATGGAGCTCAGTATTCCCTGCTCAGTATTGTGTATATCCATTACCATGATAGCAGCTCTCTCTGTAACTTCCTTCTGTCTCTCATTTTAGGATTTATTTCTGTTTCTCCTTGGTAATTTCTGAGATACTGTGAACAGAAGTGAACATAGTGTGAAGTATTTCTAATAACTACTTTTGAATGCTCGCATTCCTGAAATGAAAGCTCACTTGTTCTTAATGTTCATAACTAAGAAAACTCAAAACTGAGCTTCTTGATTATTTCTGCCAAGAGAAAACTGTACTATACACTGCCCACAGAAGGCTATAAGTATTATAAAGGTAAACTCATTTAATCCCCTCAATATCTACTTTTTGTATTTATCATTCACTTCTCTGGCTCTTTTCCCCCTAAGCCACATTAGTCATTTTTAGTATGAAATTCCCTCTCCACCACTGCTGAAAATGAGACTGCTTGGAGAGAGTAAATGAATTCAAGCATCCCATCTTTCACTTTTGTGTCTTCCCTGGTCATATCTGATTAGAGAGAGATGGATTTCTCTCGTCTTGTAATTCATAGGAAAACAGTAGTGCTTCTAGGTAAATACAAACTATTTTGCTTTTGCCTTAAATTATTTCATTTCTCGCACACTTTTGTTTCCTTATGCATTCTCTCTCCAACTAAGAGAGCCTAAATAAGATTCAGACTTCACCATATTTTTAATTGCAGTTAATTACCAAAATGCTGAATATGTCTTTGTATGTGGTAAACCCAACAAACCTGAAATGGTAAGATCCTTAAATTAAGAAAAGAAAATGCTATTCCCACAGCCTGAACACTAGTACATTTTGTGTTCTAGCTGCATCAGTAAATTTACTGCTGTGATAATACAAGAAATGACGGATGACATATTTGGCTGAATTTAAGCACAACCGAGGGAATTCACTCCAGAACAGAGACAATGACAAAACTGTGAGTGAACTTATTCTGCAGATGTGGCCTGACTATACTTGACTGCTCTTCTCAAATTACCTACAAGGATGCTTAAAAATTCAAACAAATGACGTTCTCTTCTTCTGTCCAACTGACAGAACATTTTAATTCTTTTTGCAGAACTTGACAACTTGACTTTTGTACCGTTTTAAATGCAACATGAGAGTATGTATGTACATACGTGGTTTTTTAAAGGAAGATGCAGAATTAACTCTGCATCTCCTGTTTCGGGGCTCAGAGTCCAGTGTAAGAAACATATTTATTGCTAATGGCAGAACAGCTAATCTTTTCAACAAAATTTTCAACACAATCCTTTCACCACAACTAGCCAAACTGCTGAGATCCATGGTACTCTCATTTACACGAGAACACAACAGGGGAACTCATATTGTAGGATTTTCACCTGAATCTGAAAGCAGGACATAGCCTTTAGGACCATGTATACCCTCTTCCTACTGTTTTCTACTGCTTGATACTTGGAATTGGATTCTTCTGATCAGCAGAAGGGATGTTCAGTCTGATGTAAGGAAAACAAGTTGGTTAGTTTTTCAACTTCTTTTGTTGTTAGCATTCATTTACTTTCTTTTACTTGAGTGTGCCACAGAGGAGTACAGTACGAGTTTCACTTGCTGAGCAAAGGAAGAGGAATTCAGCATGAGTTGCAACATAACTGCTACGAATACAACTGCAACAGATTAAGACACGCTCCTGACAAACAGGAGTGGTGTAAACCTTTAAGACAGATTTAGTTGCAGAAATGGATCAAAGGAGATAGGGCCACTGTGGGAACAAGGAGCTACCACAAATCTATAGCTCCCTAATTATCAACCTGCAGCAAGAGCAGAATCAAAGTGCTCCAAACCCTCAGCTTCATATGCATGAGCACCTCCTGTGTGAGCTAAAAAGACTAGCACAAACTAAACATTCCTGTAATGTGCCTTGGAGGAGAGTTTTCAGCCCAGCCCATGCATACGACTCATTTTGCCTAATAACTAAATGTAAAGCAGACAAATTTGCATTACTGCCTTACCTAAAAAAAATTCAACGTATAGCAAAGAGTAAAGAGAAGTTATGAAGGGAAAGGTTTCTCTTTAAGAACACCCTCAAAACCAGAGAATACCTCTGTGTGCATACTTAAATATTCCATTAGCCTTTTATAACTCCCTCAACTGCTTCCTGCCCACAGGTAGCATTCCCCAAAGTATCTTAGTAATTCACAAATTTGACCTCTGCTCTGGGATCCTCCCAAGGAGATTTTCTGCCCTACTCACTGGAAACACTCTCAGAGATTTTCCTTCATTGTAGTTCTCAGTGCAGCTAATGGTTCCCCACTGCTCATGGAAGCACCTCGGAAACCCACAGGGACCCAGCCAGTTTGGTCTGAGGAGATCTCACCTACTGAAGGCTGAGTCTAAGCCAACTTTTGGGTGGCAACCCCAAACTTTTATTTTGCCTTCATCACTGGAGACACAAGATCTGTTTTGGTACTGATTGGTTGAAAGAGCAGCACCTGCTGCTGCTTGTGCCTCTTTAGGAGAAGCAGGCAAAAAGACTAAGAAAGAATAATTGGGTCAGAAAAGCCCAGGTCACAGCTGGAAAATTCAGAGGGATGTGCTGCAAAGAAAAAGTGCTCAGAATTGAAGAAACATCCTCATTTGAAAGGAAGACCTTACATTTTCTTAATGTCCACTTCAAAACTAAAGACATTTCCACAGAACTTCATCACAGAAACACTGCATTGTGTCACTGCCTTGTTCTCTTTAGAGAATCTATTTTTTAATAGAGCAAATTTGGAAATGCCTGATTTCTTGCAAACTTCTCGAACCGAAAGGGATAATGAAATCCTTTGTGAATCACAAAACTCAGACTGGGAAAGTCTACAAACCTTTGCACTTATGCAAGAACATTAGAAAAAAACGTATCCACGTGCCTTGAGGCATGTGATGCCTTGCAGCATGTACTCACCCAAGCACGTGCGCCCATCGGCGTGCAGCCTGTGTCCTGCCTGACAGTGGCAGTGGAAGGAGCCGTGGGTGTTGACACAGCCCTGCTGGCAGCCTCCATTCACCTCTGCACACTCGTCCACATCTGTAGGAGGAAGAGAGATGGCTGAAATTACCAAACAGCCTCAGCAAAGGCATAGCCTGATTCTCCTGGAGAGCGTGTAGCTCATGCATAATGCAACCATGATGCTCCAACTGTTCTTTATTTTCTGTTTTTTTTTCCTGTTTTTTTGTTTTTTGGTTTTTTTTTTTTTGGTTGTTTGTTTTGCTGCCATACTTTAAACAGAGCAAAGAAAATTGAAATTTTGTGGTGTTTTTCAAAGTTCCCACAGGCGCCGTCTCTGTAGTCTCTACTTCTGAAGCCCTTGTTAATTAGAGTGATCTGTGACATCAGTGTTTCCCTGAGGGTAAGAGAAAAATCCAGGGAGAATGACAGAAAGCAAACACGTCTGGGCGTGCAGGCACCACTGGTAAAACATCCGACTTTTGCAAAAATTGCAAAAATTTGGTATTTCTTTGTACATTAGGCCCCTAATCCTATAGAAGGTCCTCCTGATGACACAAGCACATACAACTAACATAGCAAAAAGACATGCAAGGACAGAGCTCATGCTTTCATACAATGAGAGTTTGGGCATTACACATAAAATGAATGATGATTTTGTGCCACATTTTCTGTGACTTTGGTATCTTGGGCTTCCCTGTGGTTCCCTGAACCTTCCGTGTCTTCTACTCAGGCAGCCTCCCTGACAGAGAAATGATTTCCTGATGGTACATACTCTGAACATCAGCAGTCATCGCCCTGTATTTTACAGAGGAGAAACTATTGCTATGCCAGTGTTATGGTTTATCTCAACACCACCACACAGCCATTTGCTCACTGCTCACCAAAGGGATGGAAGAGAGGGTTGGAAAAAAGGTAAAACTCATGGGTTGGGATAAAGACAGTTTAATAGGACAGAAAATGAAGGAATAATAATAATAACAACAATCAAAGAATACATAGAACACCAACTGCCAGCTGATGCCCAGCCAGTCCCCAAGCAGCAGCAGCCTTCCCCAGCCAATGCCCCCAGTTTCATCATCCAGCTCGATGCCATATGCTATGGGACATCCCTTTGGCCAGTTGGATTGGCTGTTCCATCTGCGTCCCCTCCCAGCTCCTTGTGACCCTCATCTCATCACTGCCAGAGCAGCGTGAGAAGCTGAGAAGTCTTTGGATCTGTGCTCAGCAGTAACTAAAACATCGGTGTGTCCTCAACATTGTTCTCACCCTCAATCCAGAACACAGCACCTTATCAGCTACTAGAAAGAAAATTAACTCTCTCCCAACTGAAACCAGGACAAAAAGCTTAAGAAAGCTGCTGTTAACATTACACCTGAAAATGAAGACACTATGGACAAAAAAAGACCAAGAAAATTTTAAGTAAATACTTGAAGGTTTAGAAACAATCCACAACACTGAATTTTCAAAAGCACTTCATAAGCAGTTTCTGCATATTTTCTGCAACACCAGACTACTGCAAATAGCATTTGATTGGCATGTTGATACCATTATCTTAAAAATTGACACAGAAATCATTGGAAATAAGGGCCAGTTGTCCATTCCCTGACAAACTTTGACTTGGTAGATGCTTATCTTGGATTTGTCTGCCCTTTCCTTACACCCCCCTGGGACGACAGCTCCACATCCCTCCATCTCACCCAGGGGCAATACTCGTACCAAATCCTGCTGACCACTGAAGATGCCCTGTTGCTAAACCCAAACCTCCCTAAACTCCCTTCTGCAATATCTATTTGTGAGGGATCCCCTTGTTGCAACATTTAAAAAAAAATATATGTTTAAAGACACACTGACTTAATGGCCCTTTAGACCATGTTCTAAAACCATCTGAAAGGATTTACCCACTCCTATGGTTGCAGATGAGGAAACTGGGAGGGAAAGAAAGAAAAGAGTGGCTGCAAGGAGAGGCCATCCCCCAATTGCTGCAGGGGAGGGGGCTGGCTGCAGAGCCAGGAATGCGGAGCGGAGAGGAGCACGGAAACAAGAGCACAGGGAGGGATTTCCCTCCCCCCCCAGTATTTCACTTGAGGAGCATGGGGCCTGGCTCTCATATTTTTACTGTTGATCTATCTGCTTTGCATTTAGCTTTTATGGTTTACATCTTTCATGCTTTTATGTTTATTCCTTTCTAGAAAATCTCATCAAAATTAAATGAAAAAGGAAGTTTTAAAGATGACTTGGAAATGCATGACATCCTGGTCCTAAGGAAACGTATTCATAAAGTAAAATTTTAATATTTCACATGTGAATTTCACTCACCTAAAATGAAGTCCTGGTGTTGACTAGCATTTAAATTCAGACCATTTGCTAACATGTGCCACTTTTTAATCCTTCTGCTATATCTGTTCTTTTATTAAACTGTATACTGTGTACATTTCCTATTGCCTGGAGACATCTGGAATACTTTTTTTTTTAAAACAGAAGTTTCATTTTTTTAATGTAAACAGTAAACAGAAAATGTTATTCATCTTCTTGAATGCTACGCTGTTAAGAAATGCTCTGCTGAAAAATCCCGGGATGAAATGAAAACCAGGAAACTATTTGTCTCGAGTATCAAAGAAATAATATACACAAAAAGGCTCAGAAAAATATAACAAGGAAGTGGCTGAGCTCTATAGTACCTTGCGTCCTAGTATTTATATCTCCATTAACTCGGTTACTCTGAGCTTCAATATATTAGCTTTATAGGCTACAGCAGCTTGCAGAGTTTCTCTATATACCAAACACAGCTTTAGATTATGACATTAGCACTTACAAAGGAGAAAAAATATCCAAGATAATAAAAACAAGCAATTAGAGTTAGGACCATTTGTTAGTCTCGAGCGTTTTGGTGCCTGGATTTCCAGCAGAGCCCCAGGAGCTCTGCACCAGCCATATCCCTTCTGCAAACCATCCCTCATCTCCAAAAGTCCCAAAATGTCAGCTAGACATTTATCTACAGCGACAGCACTCTTCCAGGGGTGCCCCATCCAGCCTCCCACTAGTAAAAGACCCCAAAAGACTTCAGTGCACAAGCTACAACCAACCCAACCCCGCAGCCACTGTCACCAAGTGGGAAAACCCAGGTGAGATCACTGAGCTTGCACTGCACCACCCCGTGTTCTCCCAGGGTGATAATGGATGGCCCCTTTGGTCTGGGTCTTTCTCTGGGAGATCAGCATGGTAAGGACTAAACGCTGAAAGATCCTTTCACGTGCTGAAGATATAATCAAGAAGAATGTAGCAAGCAGTTGCCTTTGGTGTCTCCTACATTTCTGGGGCAGGAAACAACTCTGCCCCCGGTTACAGAAGAAAAATGCCTTAATTATTTTTTCTAGGGAGCAGGCTGAAAAGCAGACACTAATCGAAATGCTTGAGCTGCAATTGAGAGTTTTACAAGTGTAACCTATTGGCACTTTCATATTAAATTAGTTACATGTGTAGAGGACATACACACCAGGAAAACAGCAGCTTACATTGCCAGGTGTATGGGTAGCCATTTCTTTCTCTGCATGGAAATAACTGTACAAATCTAAAATTATGAAATCAGTCCACATGAGATTACAGGAAATTGCATCCATTTGACTATATTATGCAATTAAATTTGGATTCATTTCTACTACAGATCAAACTAAAATACCTACGTGCTCAGCTTTCTAGGGTAACAATTCACAATGTTTATCTGAATAATCAGAATTTTAAGCCACTTTGACTTCATATTGCCAGTTGCACTGTGATGAAAGTGGCTGTACCTCCACAGCACAGAGGCAGAGCCCTCCAGTGAGATGAGAGGAGAGAAGTAACGTGAGAAATCTGTGCTGTCCCAACACTATCTTGAGCAGGGAATTACAGAAGTGAATTTCCTCCAAGCCATCTGTGAACGTTTCAGCAGAGATGCATTTTAGTGAGATTTGCCACTAAAAGTCTCTGCTGGCAGCCCACAGCCTGAGGATGCCCAGAGATAAGGCCACGACCTCCCCACTTGTCAAGAGGAACATGCCTTATAGTCAAGCCAAAAGTCAACCCTACTTGTTGCCAGGATGGAAATTGTTTCACTACCATGACATGAAGATTTTTAGCTCTGCAGACATCTGAGATCTGCGCACCACGGCTGCACGCTGCCCGTTCCTGCACCCCAGGAGGATGGGGATGCACATCTCCAGTCCTGAACACAGGAGAAGATGCCGGGCACACAAACCCAAAAGCTGCCTCATCACCGTGCTCTTCCCAAAGGCAGGTTTTACTGGTGACATTACAGATATTAATTCCCCTATACCTCTGACCATGGCTTTGCTCATTTTCAGGAAAGTTTGCCCCCAGCTTCTTTGGAAACAAGCTGATTTCCCTGGCAAACACTAGTTTAAACATGATTTTTAATTGTATTAAGAACCATGCAACGCTATGTGATTTCTTGGTTGGAATCTGGGGTCACTGCATTGTCGGCTTTTACACACAGCCTGCAGGATTGTTTTCATATAGCTACTTAAGATCTTTAGGAACAGCTATGATCAATCAGTTCCTTAAAATAAACAGAGAGCAGTGCTAGACACAGATAATTAGTGGACCTGCAATTATGTTTTTATAAAGGAAAAAAAAGTGCAAGGTGTTTCCAGATCAATTTCCCACTAACAAACAGCTCTACTTTTTACACTACAAAACATAAACAACAACAAAGCCAAAGAAAGCCCAACAAAGAAGAAAAGTTCTGATGGCAGCAGGACCGAGCATTTGCAGTATCCTCTCCATTTTTCTGGCCTTCCTGCTCCCTTCTGGCCGCACTGCACAAGACAGCAGACAGCTGGTTTCCATTCTCAGCGCCCTGGGCAACACGTGGGTCGGGATCAGGCAGCACTTCATGCAATCCCACGTCCTCTTTGCTTTTAAATCCTTTTTTCCCCAGGGAACAATCTCTGCAGTCACTACTCCCACAATCAATGCATCCCCCTTTCTCTCACAGTCTGCAATGATACATTCATGTTCCTCTTTCTCTTCTGTAGTTATGTGCATGCAGCTGAGCATGTGCCTACAGAAATTCTAAAAGCTCCTTTCGCCTGGGGACCAAAACCACCACACTGTGTGGGTCTGACCCCAAAGGCTTGCACAGAAGCACCACTATGGCCTTGTTCCCAGATGCCAAAGAAATACTGCATAAAATTGGAACGAATGACACGTGCACATCATCATTTTTCATTCACCACAATCCAGCCAGCTTACTGCAGGAAGGATGCAACCAACAGGAAATCACAAAATCCCGCTTCCATTTACTAGGAGAATTCCTTATGCCAATAGTTTTAAATTTATGAAGTTAGACTATAATTAAAAATAATTATAGTAATTGTTTATAAAACATTGTGACCAGAGAGAAAAAGCAGGATCTTTGCAGCATCATCTTACAATTTAGTAAAGTGAAGGTTCTGTCTCTTATGTGCCAAAGGAGCTCTGTGGTCCAGATATGGCACAGAGAGGATTAAATACAGTCAGTGAGGATGGAGAAATGGGGGAAGGAAGGGTTGGCTCTTATGTAAAGAAACACGATAAGAAACACGAAGGGGCTGTATTTAAAATTATCACAAGTGGATAAGCTGTTCAACCAGGACATTTTTCTGGAATTAAGTTAACAAAAATCCTGCTTTCCACTCACTTGTCCAGACTCACTCGCCCAGTGACTTCAGCCTGCTGAACTGTAGCTCATTTAGTACAACTGGCATGAAAAGTACCTTACAGTTTGCTATTTAAAATGATATTTAGAATCAACAAAAATGTATGACAGTGCTTTTCCTTCTGTTATTTGTGAGTAGCCTGGTTAATAGATTCCAAGGGACATTTAAACCTCACACAAGTTATGAACTGAAAATATCACGTGGTCTTTCCCCACTAATTTACAAAGTGAATTTTACACATTAATTTCATGTGTTTCTAAATTAAATAATTTATACAGTTAGGGGAGTGAAACAAGCCCGATACCCACTCACGTATAAGCTGATCACAAAAGTCAGAAGTTATTTCCGTGAAAGTGAAACATAAAGAACTGCTGCTGCTGTAAGTAGATAATGTTCTGACCCATTCAGCTCCCAGCTTCCTTGAAGTCACACAGTCTCCCCACAAGACCTGTGCTTGAAAACGCCTGCCACTTGACAGCCAGTGTGAATCCATTCACAAAGCACTTACTACTAAGCATGGCATGATTTGCTCTTCAAGCAGAAGTTTTTAAAATGATCTCTCTTGCTTTACGGACATTAAAGTGGTTTCAAGGTTTGAAAGTCTGATTCGAGGAGTTTTGAACCTCCTGTTGCTAGAAAAATATTTGTCCAATTTTTCCACTATGAAAGTTGTTTGACATTAGCATTGACTCCAGGGATAGAATAAAGTCTCCTTAAAATAAATAAATAAATAAATAAATACACCCTAAAGTTCAACAAGAAAAGGCAGACTTTCTGCTAACTTGAATTAAAAATGTATTTCTGTTTCATTGAATCTAACTGAGCTGCAAAGAGAGAAGAGAGCAATTTTTGAGAGTTGCAAGATTTTAAATTACAAAGTCTTCCATGAACTTTGGGGTTTTCTTTTATACTTCACAAAAAGTACCATAAATACGCTACAAGCTCTTTTGAGCGGTTGACTAGAAGCTGATGTTAAAACACCTCAGCGAAATAGCTTGCAGCAGAGATAAATGTGCTCCTGTAGAGCTAGCTGGGTCATCTTAAACTGTTGCTGCTCCCAGGCTTTTATTTTTGCTCCTCAGGTATTTGTCTCTGCCCTTTTCTGGCCCCTCCAATGGATTATATGAGCATCCATTGTCTGCTTCACTTCAAAGTCAGCCAGGTTAGCTCAAATCACTGCTGAAGCTTACTGAAATTTCAGTAAGGCACAGGTGTCCGAGGCAAGCTCACTACAACAAAATTAATTAATGGAATAGCTTGAGCAAGTCACACTGAAAGGAGCATGTCAAGTCTGATAAGAGATTGGTTAAAAGGCATGGTTAAGAGATTCCTTACCCAATTTAGTCCCCGAGAACCAATTGCACACTGAATGAGGACCCTTGTTAACGCAGTGAGTTTTGCACAACATTTCTTCTTTGCCTGGGATTAAGCACAAAGCAGCTTTAACCAGCACCTATTTTGGCAGGGCTATCCAATTAGCCAGGCACAGAAACAAGCTTTCAAGTTATCTAATTATTTACCTTCCTCTGAAAATCAATGGCATTAAAAAAAAGACCAAAAAAAGACAAAAAGAAAGGCTTTTTGTAAAGGGTTCACTGACTCGCAGTCCGTCACCTTTCTTCAGACCTCCCTGGTGGTTTGGTCACATTGTAGAGGGAAATTTCTACCCTGCAGTTGGTACCTTGCCCTATATTTCAGATGTTTTTCCAGGTAGCTTCAATGACTTCAAGCTGTGACGAGGTCGGCTTTCCTCTCTCGTACCCCCGGTTTGTGTCTTTAAACTGAGAACACCAAAGGACACTGGGAAATAATTAAAAGCAGTCATCTATGGGACTCTATGTTGGGTAATAAATATTTATGCCCAAGTTTGAAGGGAGATGCATTTCTTGATGACTGTTTTCAAGGAGAGAGAGGAAAGAGGCATCTCTAAGGTATGGATTTCTCAGGGAGAAGTGTGGGGCAGCTGAGGGGGCAGAGCTGCTCCTGGAGCAGCCCTGCTTCATCTGGGGAGAAAAGACATCTGAAGCACTGATGGATGGGGCAATCCACCCAGTCAAGACCTGGATTCAATTTCCTGATCTGTCACTGGCCTTATTGGGCAATAAAAGCATGAATAAACTGCTGTGAGATGTCACGCAGCCCTGCCAGTGGGGGCCATAGCTGGTTTGAAAGGATGACATTTGATTTGCCAAAGATCCTCATAATTTTAATTCACTTTGGGAATAGGTGAGTTTGGTGGTGGTGAGTTTGGTGGCGGTTGTTTGGTTTTTGATTTTGTTTTCATGAAAGACCGACACAACGCAACCACTGGCAGCAGTGATTTGTTCCTCACCAGTGCCTGGGTCCCACAATCACAGTTCATTCCTTGGGTGCCCCTGAAGAGCAGATCTCCTGGGCAGAGTGATGTGAAAAGACAAAACAGCCAATATCTGTGCTGCTGATTGCTGCTTAATTTCAGTGCCTGACGTGCCAATCTCTCCTGAGATATTTAACAGCGGTTTAACTCAATAACAGTCAAGAGCCCTTCATCCACAACTCTATATGCAAACCATATGTTGCAGCTGAAAACTCTGAAGATTATAATTAGAACTGTCCATTCAATTTAAACCAGGTCAGGAATGAAAACTATTTCAAATTCAATAAACAGGCCATGTGAAAGTGTAGACGCTGTGGAGGACAAGCTTAACAACTTAATTGACAGGTAAAGCTTCGTTTCTAATCCTCATTTTGATATCGTCTGTAGCCTCAGGAGTCAAAACACATCACTGCTCAGTCCTCAAAATATGCAGAGAAAATGAAAATGTCAGTTGAGTGAAAAAAAGGAGAAGCATCTGTTTGATAGCTGTGTAAGCCTGTGATATGTAAACTGCTTTGGAGTCAAGCAGCCCTAATTAGAGTTCCAAGGCATTCTTCATTAAATATACACACACAGCCATATATACGTGAGCTTTAAGTGATTATTGAGGCCAGATCATTTGGAAGAAAATCAGGGTATAGAATTATAGAATTCTAGATAGAATTTTAGAATTATAGAATTATAGAATTGGGGGTTGGACTCGATGATCTCTCGAGGTCCCTTCCAATCCCTACAATTCTGTGATTCTGTAATTAAAGAACATGGGAATTTTCGTGAACAGACCTCAGACAACGTGATGCTTGCACTTAGCAGTGAATAAATACTTTCCGTCTTCTTTTTACAATGCAGATCTGCACATTTTTCTCCACTTTTTTTTTTTTTTTTTTAAACAAAGAAAAATCAATTCATTTCTGAATCTCAGAGCAAAGCACACGTCACAGAGAAGTACAGCTGAAAGGGAAGACTGATAGGGTTACCAGCCTCCACCCTGGGCTGCACTAACAGACACTTTGGCAACCGTACCCACGTGGTGACTCCAATTCACATCAATATGAAACCCACATAGATGGTCGTAGGCTTGCAGTGACAAACTGCTGCCAGGGTTAGTGAATGACCACGTGAAGCAACAAGGGAGTTCAATCTGAAAAACAGCCCAGGCAAGCACATAACTTATCATCTTAAAAAATATTTATATACTGAAGAAAGCAGCCTCATTAATTTTACTCAGTGTTTCCAGTAGAAAAGAAATGAAAGTACTGGGCATAAATAGTGAATTTGGAAGAGGGCATTTTGCCTGTGCACTGCATCAGTGTGTGCTGGTCGCAATAATTAAACATTTATGTAATTTCTGCTTAAGAAAGAGGCTTTGAGCTCACTAGCATCAGCAGGTACACCGTAATGCTGCTGCAAGAGTTTGTGATGAGAAGCATAACAGGAGAAGGAAAATTTGTTATGGAACAATATCATGCCATCAATTTTTAAAGAGAATTCCTCAGCACAATTCAGTTAGGCCATGCTGGGAGGTGGGAGGGTGGCGAAGGAGGAAGGGATCTCCATGAGGAGGTGCACTAATAAGCAACAGCATGCTGCAAACAAATCCCTTGTGCAGATTCAAATTGGAGTTGTACTAAGAAGGTTTATATGTTGGACCATCAGCATCTTCTCTCAGCAGGATATGACAGATAGAAAAAAACAGCTATGAAATAAAAAGAGAGAAATGACTGATATGATGAGAACATCTCTTTTTTTTTGGTTGTTAGTAGCAATATTAATGCACACTTGCTGAGCTCAGTAAGTGTCTTCACTACAGTAGGACACAGAGAAACGTCTTTTCCACAGTAGGTAAAATATGCAAGAAAAAAGATTATCATGCAAATACCTTCATAAGCTGCTGTTTTCTGCTTACTGTACATACACTCTGCTCATCTGACACATGAATGCTATTCGTGACAAATGTCCTACATGGATTGGGAAGCAGCTTTCTGCCATCGCATGGCTGCTCTCGTCTTGCTAACTGACTGCAACATAAGCCAGTCCTGGTAATAATTGTTTGGGGTGGAGCAACCGCCAGCCAGATCCGTTTTGTTCAACATGTGAAATGCTTGCAGTGCTGTCAGCACTCCCTGAAGACAGGGCTGATCCTGCATTATAACACTGAGCTACTCTGGAGAGTTGGAATGGGGAAGATGGGGAGGGAAATAACACACTATCGAGCTGACCATATCTGATTACCCAGGTGAGATGACAGCACCTTCCACTCCACTACTGAAAATTCAGCTCACTGAAATTACTCCACAGCCATTAGTTCATATGATGCCTCTTCCAAGAAGCTTCCACCAACGTCAATTCCCCACTAGAGCCATCACATCTCCAGATCGATCTTCTGCAACATAAATCATCAGCATGTAAAAGACAGTATGTTACCCAGACTTTCCTGCGTTTCTTCCATACAACGTGTGTTAGTCGTGACTGCAGAGATTCACCCGTAAGAACAGGTGAAGAGGCATCAACACATCCCAAACCTGTCCATGCTAGGCTTCCAGTGCTGGATCCTAATGGATTATTACACCAGGGACAGAAGATTCCTCTATTTTTCCCCCTGAGATTAAAATGACATTAATCACTTGATCATTCCATTTTTATTAGTCATTTTGAACTCCTCCTCTGACATGGAGTCCCTTTTGGGATAGGAACGGTTAACAAGGTATTCAAGGCGGGTCTTTCAAAGATCCAGTACTCACTGACAGCAGGTATATTTCAAGTTGGTCTTCTAATAAATGCCAGTTAAAACCCTCAGGTACTCATGTAATTGAAGTTTGAGTAATCCAATGTGATGTTGATCAAACTACTGATCTTTTAATAAGGAGCTGCAGCTTTCCCAGTAGTTGCTATCTTGCTGACAGTCATGTCTGGATCGCTTCCTCCGGGCCAGTGCTTTGAACACAGAAGCTGACAGATTTCTGGTTTAGATTTTATCACAAATTGTTTTAAAGATTTTTTCAGGATGTATCAGGTGGCTCATAAAATCCATGGCATTTCAATATAAAATGGGATTTCTGTTAGTTGTTCGCATTAAAGATGGCATTAAATGCTTCTAAAGAGGAATATAAACACCACTCCGGAGTTGTACTTCATATCTCTGTATCTGCTCTTAGTCGCTGTTTACACAGCCTGTGGGCAAAGCTATGGAGAATGCAGTAGTTACCCTGCACAATGCTCTCTACTGAAAGGCAAATGTGCACGTTTTTCCTTTTATAATTTCCATTTAAAGTATGAATTGAAGGTTTCTAAGCCTTGCCTCTCTACACAAGAGAAATTCGGTAGCAATTTACATTTTCGATGTGCTCAAAATGAACACCAAGATGACTCATGTGCTGTTTATAAGATGTTTATATTTGCTGGTAAATACCTTGCTACAAACAAGCTATAATTTAAGCATTGAAAAGTCTTGGTTCAGCATAAAATTACTAACTGTAATTTCAGAGACCATGAGCAGGGCTTCAATTTCAGGCTTGCAAAGCTCTTCCTACACAATGGTTCTTGAAAGTACGAGTGTATTTTTTTCTCTGACAATGGCAATCATTGTATCTCTGTAATTGCAGAAGAGATTACCTAGCTTTTAATTCACATTAGTCAGCTGCAACAATACCGTGCTTCTTTCTTTTCCTTTAAAATAAACTAATTATTGTCAATCAGCCCAGTGGAATGTTAACATTCTCCATAACCTTCCTTTCAGAGGTAGCCATAAATACTAAAAACTAGCTAGCATAAACTAATCAGAGCCCTAGAAAAGTCTCAAAATATAGCTGTACTGCAGCCTATCATTCTTGTCATATTATTTCTAAATATTTCATTTTGGCTGGACGATAATAGCCCTGTCATATTGTGCTTTCCATCTAAATATTCAAATTTCTTTATGTGCATTAATTAAACAAGATTAAATCCCTGATTTATGTAGAAAATACTACAGTATTTCCAAACCTTCAATGTTTCCATTGCCAGTAGAGGATTGATCAAGCTTTATGCACCAATCAGTCTGCACAAAGTTTTCACACCGGAGTGTTTGATGATCAAACATCCCCAGCTTTCTGCACAAATTCACAATTGCAGAAATTGAGACCACACGCAGAGCAACCAGGAAGGCAATGACTATCATTCTCCCAGCCCCTCACACAACCACTCCTTTCCAAAGCTAATAGCAAGTTATGGTCCCCACACAGCTGGTAGAGCCCACGTGAGGCTGTCCAGCTGCACGAGGAAGGCTGGAGCCCACAGCCAGCTGTGAGACGTGGTGAGCTTTCAAGTGCCATATGGACTCATACGGACTCATAAGGCTGCAGAGCAGGGCCTCTGGGTTTGTTGTTACCTGGGAGGCCTGTGACATCCAGAAACATTTTTTCCCTTTCAGTCCATGTCAGTCCAGTGATCAATAATTCATCTGATAGCTGACACATAGAACAGGGTGCCAGTTTTCTGTTGTTTATGAATAGCACCATGCTTTTTAAAAATCATGCTGCTTTGGAACACAGCAGAGGATGTGCTGTAGGAAACATATTACATATCAATATGAAATACATGCATATACATATGCATATATGTGTAGCTACACTAGACTCAGTGTAATCCTTACATAATTTGAAAATTAAACCGCATGTTGCCCATTTTGCTTATGCAAATGGCTTATTAAAATGCTACACTGAATTAAACACTCAGAAAAAAAACAAGAAAGTAAAAAAAAAAAAACAAAAAAAAAAACCAACAAAAAAAAACCTGCATGGAAAAAAAGAGAACAGAATCTTTGTTCCAGCCTGTCCAGAAAGCCAGAGCTGTGCATGCAGGCAGGACTCCTTCACTGTGGCTTTTGCTTTGGTGAGGGCATTGCTCCCAACTCTGACTGTTTGCACCCAGCTGGTTAGCATGAAACTTCTGCTTAAAAAGCGGCTGAAACCTGACTGTGCTTGTCCTCGGTTCCAGTCGATAAGCACATGGATCCAGGGTAAACGAGCTCACTCTTCAGTGGCTTTATTCATTTTGGAGGGAGCTGTCATAACTGTTAGCTCATCTACCCTGAGGGACACGGTATGTGAGAAGCTGTGATTTCGCTCAGTCTTCTTTGTTCCATGAATAAGAGAAGAGAGAGGAGACTTTTGCAATAGCCAAGCATGAATCAGGAAAAATCTAAACTGCTACAATTAAAATTCTAGAATAAATCATTACAATTATCAGGGCATCAGATGCTCTTCTTGGCTACGACTGCCACATTGTTACTCAAAAAATAGGTTGGAAATCTCTGGTCTTATCTGCCCCTCCTTGTTCGAGCAATGTGTCCATCCCCACCTCCTTCCCTGAACGAAGAGAAGCAGGTCAGAGCTGCAGTGACTGATTTAGCTGAGTTTAGGGCATGATACATTTTAATAAGATAGAAAAGGTTTGTGTGTCCATGGTGTGTAATTGAGCAGCTTAGGTTAGGAGGGGCACACAAAATGAGAGGGCAGTGACCAAACCAACCTGCAGCCCTTCCTGCGTGCCCGCAGCTGCTGCCAGCCTTCAATTAGCAGCCCAAAATTCCACTCAGGTTCTGCCTGCCTTGGGCTCACCATTAATCAGAACTCAGGTAATTCATTGTAAAAGTCCAATAACCTACAATTAATGCTACCTTTACTATGAATGTGTTGTAATTTTTCCTACTTATTTTGAGTACCTTATTTTGCTGTAGCACTGTCACAAAGAGACAAATGCAGAAAGATGACACTATCTGCCTAGGAGAGTGCAACAGCTCCTAGCAGCTATTGATCCCGGCTGGCTCCTACTGCAGCACGGGAGTGCACAAGAAAGGACAGATGAATGACCTCCAGCATTCACTTCTCCTGAAGAACCAGAGACAAGTGTTTAAAAAACAGTAGTGTAAATTTGCAAAATAACTACTTACGAGTTGAAATAAATTCCCAATAACATTTGCAAATTTAAACATCTTACGGTAGTTTCTGTCCACAACTCCTTTGCAGCCCTGCACAAATGTGAGGTTTTCCTCATGATAAAGATAAGAGAGAAAGATAAAGAGGGTTGTGTGGCTTTGCCACATCAGGGAGTGTCTTCACTGGATTACTCTAAGATTCAGGTTCATGCTGAGTGGTACCTGTTGCATGTGTAATCAGGATTGATCTATATTTCTCCTTGAAAATTGTCCTTTCTTTTCTGTGCTCTCCTTTGATTAAGTGTTTCTAGAAATAGTTAAATCTGTGTCATTGCATGTCACAGTGCTATGAGACCATGAACTTTGAGATAAAACGCTACAAATGTATCCTGGATCTGGAATGGACTAATTCTCTTCTTCTGTTGAAATATATAAATAAGAACAAAAACAAGAGAAAAAAAAAAGAAAACTTCTTGGCATCTCTCTGGAGGTGCACTGTATTATGTTCTTCATTTTTTTTGCAGGACACAGCAAGCCTGGTGCATTGATTTGATGGGCAGGGAAACTGGTCCAAACACAGAATTAGTGTGTTTATTCTCTTTGGCAAAAAAACAGTGTTTGACAAGAATAAGTTATGACCAAAATCTCAAGTCTCAAAGGCTAAATAAATGCTGAAGTCATTTTAATAAGTGCTTTCTTTAAAAAAAATCTTTCAGTGTTTCTTTTAGTCAAACTATTAACTCTTTTGTGGTAGCAAAAGTTTCCATCAGACAAGAAATCAGGATAAATCATTGACACCACTGACTATTATATTACTTGGATAAACAGCAGTGGCCTTGCAAAGTCACACACATCCTCCAAAGGCCGCTGCTCCCTGAACCTTCCCAGCAAAGGTCAGGGATCTGCCCAGGCTCTGGAGCTGGGCTCAGCCCCTAGGGATGCCCAGGGACTGGGTTGCACTGATTGCAATATTGCTCTGATCAGTAAAATAAGAGCTTCTTTTCATCAACAGCTAATCATATGACTTCATTTTTTCTCTGGCTTCGTTCAGTTGACAGATGAGAACACAATAATATAAATAAGAAATGGCATTTTACCAAAGAAGGTTAACATAAGGTCACAACCTTTTTTATCTGACTTCTGTAGCTTATTCATGTGTGAAAACATGCTTTTGTAGCTCGAGCCTCAGCATGCTTTACAGATCCAGGCTTGTGCTGATAGTTGAGTTTTAAAATGATATTTACATATGGAAAATAACATTTTTGCTTTCTGTTATGTTTGGGTAGAATTGTTCCCCATTAGTATAAAATATAAATTGAGAATATACATATGTTTCACAGAATTATCATGTAAGAAGTCAGGGTTATCTCTGCCCAAAAAATGAGGAAATTTTACACAGAGGTGAAGCTAATTTCTGTGTACATACACATTTTTTCTCCCTTACTCAGACCAAGTTGCAGCTTTCTGAGCCAAATCCCTCACTGACATAACCAGACTGTCCCCATAAATACTGAATGCTTGTACAGATGCCAATACAGATGCATTGGACACAGAATGAGGCTGACAGCCATGTACTAATAAATGTCAAATATTAATTTATTTTATGGTGAAGAGATTTAAACCCAAATCCTTTTTCATCATTAATTTCAACAGGACGCATGAAGAGCGAGAGGTAAGCATGAGCTTTACGTCAAAATCTGTAATGCCTATGTGACTATCTGCCAAAAAATATTTCTCAGTCAGATAAGAAAACTTAAGTTCTGTCCACAAAGACTGGAGATTAACACTGCATTACAACATGCAGTTAATTAGTCTTGAAAGGCTAATCAGCTCACCACTCTGGCTTGCATTTCCATATAGATGCACATGCTTTCATGTTACTACAACTGCCTATTGATGCAAGCAGCCTTCACTGAAATAAGACATTACATACCACGTAACTCTGAATCACATATCCTGTCACAGGAGAACACAACCAGTGAGAAAAGTTCCTTACAAGTCTTGGAAGAAGAACATCATGGGGTGTCCTGGGCTGTGCGACGCCAACCCTTTCCCTCGATGGATGGCTCTTACAACAAACCTCAGAGCCACCCCAAGGTAACGTTTGCAGAATCCTTTTTTTAAGATGATCTTGCCTATGTTATACTGTTGTCTTGTTGATATTCATGTAGCCTTGTGTCTTGCAGACACCTTTGATGCTACAGAAAGTAAAGATGCCGAGCATCCTCTGCTCGTGTTAGCTGTCCGTTGCCAGATTAGGCTCTCTGGTCTCCTAACACAGCTCACAAAAAACAGCTATTATTGACTAATCAGCAGTAAAATTCATTATGTTGTTGGATTAGTGAATTTTTATTCACTTTCCCCTCCCCAACATTAAACAGCTACGAATAGCTAACAACAAGCTTTTGAGTTTTTTTTTTTTTAAATAATTTCCTGGTAACATCTTTTCTTTTTGTCAAAAGGATGCTCTATTTTGTTTCTGAAAAACAAGATCAATCTTCGTGCTAATAATGACCTACTGAATAAAATCTACACTACTTCCACAGTGCTTTTATAACAATACGCCTTGTTTGTACCTTGGCTGACTAAAAAAAACCACTGCACAGCAATTGATCATTTCAGTTACCAGTGAAATAAAACCAACCATGAGACAGATAATGGGAGCAGAACAATAGTGCACAGCCATTTAATGCTACAGTTTAGACTAAGAGCTGACATAAAGCACAGTGAAGCTATAAAGAAAGAACATAACTATCCAGAATGACTATAAGCCTTATTCCCCCCAAAATGCTGGCTAACCTGAATGATGAGAAAATGTTTTGTCCTCATCTGCAAAATGAGCCCTTTGAGCAATGCAGAACCGTTGCATCAATAAAGCCCCAAGTCCTGTCCTATCCTGAGAGATCAGCACCAGATTTTTTGGGGAGCTCATATTTCCCTCCTGTCATAGCCAACCACTAAGTCACTTATATTGCAAAATCTGATGGCTAGAAGTTTGTTGAAGGTGGCTTGTTGCAAGTACAGCCATATGCTCATTACTATCAATGCCACAACTGTTCAGGTGTAATTAGAGTCACCACTACCTTCACCTTGATCTATGACTTGAGCGGTTTCAGTTTATTGCACATTCCCATTTTTGTCTGAAAATTTCAAACAGAGGCTTCAAAACTGCTAGCAATATGTTCCTCTCTAAATCCTATGCAATACAAAAATCAAACATCTTAAGCTCTGAACTTTCAAAGAATGTCAGAATAACAGAAATTGAAGTCTATTTCAAGAGCAGTAGATTTGTATACAAGGAATACTAATTTAACTGACACAAAACCATTCTAACAGAAACAGCACTCCTGTATGTAATCCTGGTTGTTTAGCGATGTGCAGGACCCCTGTTTTCAAAAATATGTTTTTTGATGAACTTTTAAGCAGATGTGCAATCAGTAAGTGGCCATCAACAAACAGACCCATACACTGGCTCACAACAATATCACCAATGAGCCACCAGAAGAGGTAAGAGAAGACTGAGGTGAAGTTGCAGGGATCTGGGGATCATGCACAGTACTTCTAGCTTCAGCTCTCAAAAGGCCAAAAAGAAAGCACTGAGGACCACCGTGAAAAATTTCAATCAAAGTAAAATAAGCAGCTACAGCTTATTTACATTGTCAAGCTTGATATCAAATGATAGCTTACCTTGGAAAATGTTTCTACAATCTTCTTATGGAAAAAAAAAGAGCACAGGTGGATAAATTATAATGTTAGGATAAAAAGCATGATCACAGATAAGAAATATATTGCTTTGTAGCAAATCTTAAGAGAGGTATTGAAAGACAATGATAAAATGAAATCCAGGAAGAAAGGAATTTGTGAGATATTATGCAACAAGAAAAGTCAGAGGAGATGGCTTCTTGTGAAAAGATAACACAGTCCTTGAAAACATCCGTAACACCTTTCATCTTGAGAGAATCAGAAAATTTTCCCCCTATACTTACTGCAGCAACGAAACACAATTGAGGGTGTAATCCCAGCACACAGCCAGTGCCCAGATTATACAGCAGCAAACATTCATCACTTGCATTAGAGGAGAATTCAAGAGGACCTGCTCTGCCCTCCAATACAGTACATCCTGGCTACTTTCCTAAATCTCTGTTACTATTTGCATCTGATGATGCAAAAAATAAAAATTACAAATGGAGTGAGTGCAGATCAACAGATCCAATGGGCTTTTTTACATCCACTCCATGTTTACCAATGCAACTTTTATGAATTACTGTCAGACTTCTTAAGTGCTCTAACATAAGCTTATGTGCTGTTTAAATTTTACACAGAGTCAAGCCTTTGCATAAGAACAAATTTTACCCCATAATGCACTAACTGGACTCATATTTCCCTTAGGAAGAAGACAAATGGGTTTATGTAGCATGTGATTTTAAATCCTTTCTTATTCCGTTAATCTCTAGCTGTGGAATCGTGATTGAAATGCAAAAATGTATGTGTATTTTCTGATAAGACTCATTTTGTTTTAGAGACATGAAATACTATCAAACATACACACTTTCTTCAGGTTTTTAAACTGATGATGAAAATTCTATAATCAGAACATGGCACAACCAATCCAGGTTAAGCGATAACAATTTTTCAAAAGAAAAAACACAACCCTTTGAAGTGTTCTTAGAGTTATATCCTTATAATCCAGACATGAGAAGATCGGCATTCTTGACAACTCTAAATACACACTCTTCAACTGGCTCCAGATAAAAGCTAACATTTCCTTTTCTTTTCCAATGTCTTCTCTGATTCCTTACTAGCAGCAAGGCACAGAACAGCACATTACCTCCACATGATTTTCCATCTTCCTCCAGTTTCTGGCCAGCTGGACACTTGCAGTAGTAGCTGCCGATGGTATTACAGCACTGCTCCTGACAGCCACCATTCCCAGTGCTGCACTCATTTACATCTGTGGGTAAAAATACTAGGTAATCAGTAAAGAGCAGGCATTGACCAGATTGTATATGTTTATTTAACAACAACTGTGTATGATCTTGGTGTTACAGAGTGAGAAAGTTACTGAGAAACACAGCTAAGGACCCTTCTGGCCACCTCTACAGAAATGACTCCCAGCTATGCTTGTTAACCGTGCCCCACAACATAACCAAGAGATGCAATGGGGGAATTCTTCCTCCTCCACTTCTGTGCAAGATAAGCTGCAAAGTCCACCAGCATTCAGGTTAGAGAGCAAGAGAGCTGGGAGGAGGAAGATTAAGCAACAGAAGAATCACTGTGACTGCACAAATTGAAGCAGTTACTTCATTTGGGGACACTCCACAACACCACTGGGGAAATACGGTTTATTCGTTGTTTGTTCGTTTGTTTTTTAAATCTGATTATGCTCTGACCAAAAGAAATACAAAATTATGTAAAAAAAGTCAAAAAAGAAAATTTCTTACATATACGCAAGAGAGATGAGAACCTTTCAACTGCAATCTTTAGCTGCTAAAGGCTAAGATTTACCAAGGTTTGCTGGTTCTTTGATAAGTTGAGTTCAATTTTACTAGTCCACTTAAGATCCTGGTTAAAAATCAAAGAGCTGAAAGAAATTTTAGGGGAGGCTTTAGATTATTAAAAAACCAAAGAAGTCATGAAACATCAGCATTTACTAACATGTATCCGACGAGGCATAAGCTCACTAAAACCTCATTCCTCTACAGCTCTAAATTCAGAGTTATGACTGACAAAATAAAACTTTCTTCATCCCCAGTGACACTGAAAAGCACTGGCAAGCCAAATTAAAAAGATTCAGTTGTGTCAGAGCTACAGAATAAACCAAATCTCAACTCACATGAAGTCAGAATCTCTTGATTTCATGGGAACACAATTCAGAGAGAAACTTTTCTGAAGAAAAGCGCTCACACAGCCCGAAACGCAAAAACAAACCGTACCAAAATAAGACATTCATCTGTTCGCTTCTCGGCAAGAAGCTGAGAGAACATATGACAAGTGACAGATTTTAGTCCTGTTCCTCAAAGCACAGAAGAAGGCACGGCAGCGCTGAGCATCGCCCAGAAGATCGACAAAGCAGACGCGTTCCAAGTGATTTACTTCCTCTAAATAACACACGTCTTGATATGCCTCGTGGTAATAAGCAGTAATAAGCCACATAATAACTCTGCTCCTCGTCTTCAACTTCTTTTTATACTAGTAGATAATGAAAACTAGCAAAATTTCTTGCTCTTTCTTTCTTAAACAAAATTTTATGTGGAACTCACATTTTTCTAGACCAAGGTTAGCATCCACAATACTACGTGAGCTGCTAGCATAAAACATTGACTAAATCGTGTGGTCTACTACATGTAACTCAATTTATTATCACCAGCGTCTGTATTTTCAACCAAAACATTGAAAGAAAACCTTTCTAGCAGAGAGCTAATCATCATCCTCTTGATTTCACAAGGGTATAACATACACAGAAGCCTACGGTGCTGTTGCATACTAATGTATAGAATGTTTTTCCTTTTGATTGCAGAATGTTGATATCAGCAATCAGAAGTCTTATGTCTTGTTAAGCATAAAAAGCTGTGACCCACCTATACATTTTTCCCCAATAAAAGAATTGGTGCTATCCGACTAAACTCCTCTTCTTGCACCTCTCTCTCATGCTGTGTCCATGATTTATTTCTCTAATACTTGTTTTCTTTGCTGCTTCTTACACCAAAAATCTACCGCTTTTTCTATTATGCAATTACGGATTTGCCACCAAAAAAAAAAAAAAAGGGGGGGAAAGAAAAGATAAAGAAAAAAACTGCAATAAAAACAACTCTGTCAAATGATAAATTTCTGTCTGCTTTCCATGTTCAATGTCACTCAAGGTTACAAATATATTTGCCTTTTGGATAGCAAGAAAAATGACAGAAAATTTCTGACATGTAACAAGTCTGCCAGGTTAGGGCTGACAAAAGTTCAATGTTATCAAGACTATCAATCCATCTGTAATGACATGCTGTAGGCGCTTCAGAAAAATAGATGTGATGCTTTCTACTGCAATATTTCACATTTATTTATAGAGCCAATGTTGCAACACAAAAACATCATCCATGAAACATACTGTATGTGAGTTTCAGTCCTGCAATGGGAAGCCTTAAAGAAAAAAGGAATTGAGAAAAAAAAATTACATTATCTTAATATTAACTTGGTATACATCTGTCATACGTAGAAAAATAAAAGACACTATTTTAAATCAGTAGCATTCATGAATGTAGACTGTAGGCATGTGCCTATGTCCCGTACTCCCAACATGAGGCATTACTGAACTGTACTATATACAAATGGATTCATTTGTCCAAAAATCTCCCCAAATACTTGATATCTTCACAGCAGGGGAGCATGTCTGGTTTTCATGAAATGGATTGCCTTTGCTCAGTTAAATATGCCTAGGAGCCATATGCTGAATGGAGAAGAGCTAATCCCAATAGCCCAATTCAGCCCTATATGCTGAATGCTACTGTCTGAAAATATCACGCAGCAGAGCAAACCAGAGACATCCCCAGCTCCAGGGAAAACAATCTTTCACCAAGATTTTAGGTAAGTTGAGATGATTTCAGGTTTCCTACAAATAAATGAAATTTTTATATCAATGCAGACACTGGACAAAAAGTTTATCATCAGTAATTCCAAATTTATATCTCACAGAAGAGACCCACAATGTTACTAACTCTCAAATGTAGCAAGAAAATGAAAAAAAAAAAGTCAGTCTTCTGCTGAAAAGCTGAAAGGATTTGCACAAAAGACCTCTGTGCACAACTCTGGTGAGCTGTTGGTGTGGGTTGCAGCTCTGCACGGAGATGACTTCAGCATCTTTCACAGCCAGAGAGGCTGCGTGCAGGGACGGGCAGTTTTGCTCAAGGAGAAAGCATCTGCACCAGGCAGGAAAAACCCTGCAAGCAGGGGCTGTTGGACTGCAGCAGGAAATCAATGCACCGAATCACCTTTCATTTCTGTCAGTGCTTTGCGTATTTAGATCTACAGGACACACCAGCTAACCCATTGCCTACGGGACACAGTATTTTTAAGTACAACATTTTGCCTGTTTAACAAGTTTTGGGAATTTGTATTAATGTAAAGATTCATTTTTTAAGTGAATCTCACAGAATCACAGAATCATTAAGGTTGGAACTCACAGTTGCAACCCACTATGAAAAATGTTTTGTCCTAAGGTTGTTATATTTATCAGTTCCAGATGAGCAACGACTGTATTTAACGCAAGCACATGCAAACTTGCCATTTCAGTGACCACTCCTTGGGGGTAGGCTGTGCTCTGAACCATCAGCAGCTGACTGCAGTGCACATCGTAACTCAAGGGGCTTGGAACAAATCACTGAAGTGGAAGAAAATCGGCCAAATCATTCCCATTGTTAGCGCAAAACCACAGGAACAAAACCCACCACCACGGAAAGGGGAGGTTATTTTGATTAGTTTAAAAGTGTTTGGCTAGCACACTGTGCTTCAATTAGGGGTTAAAGCAATCAGAATGTGTTTGTTTAAGAGGAATGCAGCAGTTTGTTAATAACACTTTGTCCCAGTTGTGATTTCCTCCTGAAGACTGGGATGAAGATGGTCACATTTCAGGAAGCTAACTGTTAAGTAACATTATCTAGGAAGGAAGCCTGATTACCCGCTGCAATAGGAACTGGCGGCGTCTATTGACTTTAATGGCAATTTAGATATGTAAATTCCTAACTCAGAAAACACAGCTTGAATGCTTGCAGCATCAAACCAAATGCTTTTCAGCACAAAACCCTCGTAATGCTCAGAATCAAATCCTAACTATATAAGGTACAACTTCAATTCACCTACGTGAGTGCCTTAATAGAGACAAGTGACAGTGCATGGAAAAAGGAGTCTATCTGCACGCGTACTACTGTTTGTTTCATAAGGAGGTGTAACAGATGAGTGCTTGCAAATTATAATATCCACTCGACAACTTCGCATTTATAGAACTAAATAATTTGATTCAAGTTTTGAAAGTCTTAAAGATCCAGTGAATACGTCGCTCCTTAAGGCTTTAGACACTGGTTTTAAAATTACAGCCCAGATGGTCTGCAACTAAAACCATATGTCGGAATAAATCCCAAAGCCTGAGAAAGTTGATTTGAACTTTAAAGGCCGCTCACTGCTATGACATGGTGCAGCTCACGCTACGCAGACGCACATGGCATCACAGCAACCTTACAAGCAAAGAGCCGAACCGGGCAGGCTGACGTGCACAATGCTCACACCCAGCTACTGCATCTCTCACTTTCTTCATTTTGGCAAGAGCTATATAACAGTCTTCCTTGGACAGTAATTGTCTCGAAAACATAAATTACATCCATCACTTCCAGTGCAAACCATAAATTATCTGCCTGAATAGAGAACAAAGCTGCTCATTCTGATAGTCAGCACAGTCCTACATGTGTATTGATTAAGCACTCTTAATGCTTTATTAGGTTTTCCTCCACAAAGTCAATAACAAGAGGAATATTTCTTCTTGTGCCGTTATGAAGTATTGTAAATCTGAGCAGTTATTAACAAGCACCTGATCAGCAGAGCAAACTTCTCCGAGAGTTTGGCACAGACTTTTCTCAAGCAAACTCCTGGAGAGCACCCTTCACTGCCATTGCCTCCACTGGTGGCTGCTGCGTCTGTGCTTTCACAAGTTATCACCTTTTTTTTTTTTTTAAAAAAAAATATATATATATTTTGGTCTTTTTCAGAAAAAAAAAACACTGCTGCATGCATTGCTCTTAATCCCTTTGTCACATTCTTGTGCATGGAGAACATCAACCATCTAATTTAACCAATGTGCCCATGGTCCACTTTTCCCCAGGGATGTGGATCTCTACAAGGGTTTGCTTGCTTTTGTTACTGGATCATTAAAAAAACCTATCTCATGAAACCTAGATGGAAAACCAAACAACAAAAATCAAACAAAACCCCTTGTTAGGCATACTTCACCAGTATTAATTTTTCCTTATTAAAATCATGGGCTGAAGGTTAAAAAAACATCAGATGCATCAAAGCTTGGCACTTGCACACATCAAGAATAACTCTTTTAAAATCAGAATGAAACTTGGTAGAGGGAAAAAACAGGCTTAGAGTTTAAATAACAAGTTAAAGAACAGTCTTAAAAAGCTGGATATTGGCCAGAACTGCTGTGCTAGCCTCGACCTGCCATTAATCTGGTGCACTATCAGGAAATGCTCAGTGCACACTGTGGGTAGGAGATGGCCTGGTCCATCACCTGCTCTCCAGTATCTAAAGCCTAGACTAAATCCTGCAACTTGGCATTTAACAGTCCTTTCAAACCTTACTGCTTATCCTCCAAAACCACATACACAGCTGGTCTCTCTCTCTCTCTCCCTTTCTCCTCATATTCCTGAGCTTCAATGACATTTTGCAACAATAACTTGCAAAATCAAACTATTGGGTGAAAAAATACCAGCTTTGATTTTTTTTTTTTAATCCCAATTTATAAAATAATCTCTAGCAGGAACAGCTACTTCCTAAAAGTTAACTGCAGGACCTAAACCATGCACCAAGTTTTCTTTTCTACGCCAACAGAAATAACTAAAATGAAAGGAAAAAAGCCTATCACAGTACAATGAAATCCTGTAACAGTACCCATTTTTGAAATACATTTCACAGAGAAGGTATGAATAATGCAACTGAACATCCCAGAACATCTGAATTAAGCAACAACAGACTAACAACTGCTAATTGGCCATGATTGGAGATGATTGTGGAGCACGACTAGAGCTATGATTACAAACAGAGCTCACGCATCCAGCCCAAACCTCGAGTACCGTTGCTGCAATTAAAGATATTTTATCAAATTAGAGGAGTGTTTGCCTTTGCCTGCTATGACGGTTGTGAGCAAAACATAAAAGGAAGCCTCATTTGCTGTAATGTAGGTCTTACAACAGAACTCTTCCAAGACAGATTTCTTTCTGCTCAGACTTTTCATACCACAAAATGGAGCCTTTTTAGAAAGAACGCGGGACTCCTCACTGACATCCTTAAAAGCTTCTGCTTTTGTCTGCAAACACAGTTGTGTTAGAAATGCCTTCTCTTTGGGGTATATCTGACTTCCATTAGCAACAAGTGGCGGTTATGCACAAACAAACAGGACAAATGACTCTGAACTTTGGAGGTTTGATTTCACAACATAAGCTCTTTCCTGTCTTGCAGGCAGGTAAGCACTCTGTAAAGATCATTCCCAAAGCAGTGATTATTAGTGAGACTTCAGGAGCTTTACCAACTCAATTTCTGGCAGGAACTGCAGGCAAAAGTAAGACGTTGGGTTCCAGCCAAGCCAAGCACTGGAGCCTAATGGGATGTTCACAAAGAGCACTTTGACCCTGGGACAGGCTGGCAGCCTGCTGCCCCCTGGTTTTCTGGGTAAGAAAATCACGTTTTGGTCAAAAATGACTAATGAGATATTCTCAGTATTTTCTTCTTTTTCTTATTTTTTTTTTTCCAATGAGATGTCAAGCTTCCGCCTTCTGATTATGTATCTGAAGAAAATTTATATGCAGAACTACTGCCTTTCCCCCTCCTTCCCACGATCTCCCATAAAAAGGGTCATCAGAGTGCAATTGTAAAAGGATATAGAAAAAGCAGATATGCTAGGTCACTGCTAAAAGCTTAGCATTTACATTTATTAATCTTAAGTGGTAAGGAGTGGTTACTTTGATATATAAAAATAAATAAAAATCAAGGCTATGCAAAGTCATTGGGGTTCTCCAGCCATGATAGCTGAAGAATGACAACCAACAAACAACCTGAAGGTAGCCACAGGTTAGCTAATGTCAGCGTGATCTTTAGGAACAAACCTGATCTCAGAGATGAACAGCACCAACATCAAAGGAGCACAACAGGACAGTGAGGAAGGCAGCTCATACTCAACCTGTATTTTCAAGAGATTTAAGAAGTCACCTGCTGTGAAGAACACTGCAGTAGTCCAATACCCAAATAACAAAAGCAGAGATAAAGATAGCACTGTATACTGTAGATGCTTTTCAGGCTCACTAGGCTAAAAGGTGAATGAACAATTTCAGAAAGAAATAAATACTCCTGCTCCCAGGTAAAGCCTGTAATGATGGGTCAGAGCATATCAGATCAGTGGTGGCATGTGTGGGGTGTTTTGGAGGCCTGCTAAGCTGCTACTTCAGCATCTATCCAGCAACAGGAGTTTGTGACAACAGGAGGAGTGAGGCGGGCTATGGCCAGCACTGATCGGGGCCCTACAAGGGCATCTTCCTTGGAAATGAAATTCCAAATAATGCAAAGGAACCTCAAATCATGATTTTTCCTTCTTGCTCCAGGAGAGACAACAAAGAAAAAATACTATTATAAATGTGTGCTCTGCTCGGTTTAGAATTAGAACAATGATTGAGTTTTAACTGGAAACTCCTACTGTCTTTTCTTTTTTCTTAATACTTGTCCTTGCCAGTCAATGTCTATCACAGGTAGGACAAGCTCTGCTCATCGCTAGGGATTAGATCAAGCAGCAACAAATGGCAACGCCTCTGCTTCTGAATTAAATATTTCTTTCCTCTTGAATATTTTCTCCTGTCTTGTGTCTTTCATTATTAGGAGATCTTCCTAACAGATCCGTGGGCAGAGTTACTCACTACTCTGTCAAAAATCCTGGGCTAACTATAGTTGTAAAGTCATTTCACTTTTTTCTACTACAGAAAATAACTTTTCTGTAATCGTTCTCTGTGTGGCTGGAACACAACCATACAACCAGGTCAGTCCTTTAATAACGAGCATAAATGAGAACTCTTCGTTTGCTCTGCACAGACATATGCCGCTGCCGCTTAGCTGCGCTCACTCAGTGCCTTCGAGTAATGGATCTGGCGTGTCAAGGACAAAGGAATCCATGGAAAAAAAAAACAAATGATTAAATCTTCATCAGTTTAATTTGTAAAGAAACCCAAGGGAAGTCATTATTCCCAGAGACCTCATTGCCTAATTTGTCTCCTGAATTCCTCTAACTTACTTGGCACAAGTGGGTGCTCGTTAACTGTTACTTAGAGTTACTGCAGGGCAGATTTTCTAAGAGTGGCATTGGGCAGCACCTCGATGGAAAGATTCCACTGCCTCATTGTTGCTAAATGGGGGCCAAATATTTCAGACAGGTCCAGAAACAGCAGTGAAGAGAGCATCTTCGTACTAGGGAATCCCTGCTGATAAATTCAAGCAGGACACTAAAGCCTGGCAATGGAGTTACAGCAAGCTTGAAAAAAAAAAAAGTGATGTCTGAACCACTAACTTGTGTGGAGTTTTTACCAGTGACAAGCTCAAAGCAGAGGGCTGGAGAAATAAGATTTCTTTTTTCCAGTTTAATTACCAGCGGCGAGGGCCTGTCCTCACAGAGAGGTCTCCTTCCAAACAAAGGAATCCTGCTCAGGGTGACACTGTGGGCAGAGTCTACGCAGAAAGAGCAATTGGGCTGGAGGTTACCTCAGACTGACAGCAGTGTCTGAACCTGGGACCTGCGGTGCCCCTGTGAGCTCGTCTGTTCACCATGTGTAGCGGCCATCGTTAGCAGGGGTAGCAGCCTGGGTTTTACAGCCTGGGAGCTCTGGGTGTAAAAATACGTGGTCTCAAGGTTATTAAACTGTCAGATGTCAAAGGTGATCACAGGCAGAAATTAGAGGGCTGAAAATCTTAATCCTTCATTGCTGAAAAAGATCCTTGTCAGAGGCAGGAAGAGGCAGCTTTGTGTAACCCAAACTTTATGCTCCAGTTTCCGACACAAACCCAATTTGCCTTTTAAATCTACCAAAGTATCAGGAGCCAAACCCAATTTTTTCAGGGGTATAACAAAAAAAATTTACATTTTCGCTTTCAGCAGAGTATCAGTGAGATGGTGCAAATCTTTAAGTCTTCAAAATTTCTGCAGCAGTTGGCCTTTTCATATGTGATCATGTTACACTTTTAAACATCCATTCCTCCACCCTTCTCCATACAAACCACAGGTATGGTTTTGTATTCCTGACCATGAAAAAGGATATACTGTTGTAAAATCTAAAATAACAAGACACAGCTATAAAGTTATTGGTTTTGAGATAACCAATTGTATTTTGTGAGCAGCAGGAAAGTCACAGTATTAAAGTGAATACTCTTAAACAGAATATTTGTTAGAAACAAACTTAATATTCATAAGTTTTATTATAGGCGTTCAATAATTTAAAAACAGATGTCAAAGGGCAACAACTATTAGGGGTGGGAAATCAAAGTATGACCACGCAGGCTGTGCAGAAATAAAGCCATTCATGCAGCATCTGTGTGTAACCCAAGCAAAGAGACGTGTGTTCCTGAGCCATGTATTATTTGGAGGCCTAGCCCTGTTCTCAGAAGGGTGATGAAATGAATCAATAAATGTGTTTACCTTTATCTTTCATTCACTCTGAGGCCACTCAGAGCTTCAAACCTACCCAAGCCTCTTCAAGCCAAATGCTGACAGCTCTCCAGCACATGGAATGACAGTTGTACAACACAAGTCAGGAGAAACCAAGGCACAACAGCTTGCCCTGAACTTGCCTCATACCATGCTGAGCACTCTTTAAACCCCAGACCTTTCTAGCTGCATGTGTACATCCCTCCTAAGTGTGAGCATCAGTGAATTTGGAATTTCAGATTTGGATCTTCACCCTTCAGCTCCAATCAAAAAATAAATTCTTCACATTCAAACCAGCTTAATTACTTTTTTTTTTTTTTTTTGCATGGAAGAGACAGCCAAATTCATTCTGACTCATAAAAGGAAAGTGTGATAGATGAGAAAAGTACATGTAGTATAACATTACGGATGGCTCTGAAGATCTAGCTGGAAACAGAAGTTGCTCCTAACATCATAGCTGTTGCCAACAGTTGCCACCTAATGTCTGAAAGACTTCAGTGATTTTGTGATCAAAGACAAAAACTCTAGTATCTGAGGCACCATGCCCCATTACTGATGGTAACGGTGAATTTTAACAACAGGAGAACACTCCTGGGATGGCAGCAATCACCTTTTCATCACATGGGATGGATCCACTACACACACAAGGTGTGAAGAGCAACTGACACGCATAGTACCAAAACTTGGTTACTACACCACTAGAGCAAAAGACTATAGGCTCAGAGATAGGAGGAAATAGATAGTTTGGTTTCACAGGCCATCTTCTACGTCACGTAAAGCTGATAAGTACTGTTTAGGAGTGTGAGAGAGGAGAGCCAGCAGGAGAGACCTGAGCAGATCCAAGCAGCCTCATGTTGAGGGCCAAGAGCTGAGTGGGAAGGTGTGCTCAATTTACGTGAGGTTTAGCAAATTTCTGTGCAGTGCTGCTTGCTTCAAACAAGCCCCTCATCCATCCCAAGGGAATAGATGTGCAGCTCTCTCTCCTGTAGTGTTGGAGACTAGCAAGTCCCTCCGCAGCTGTATCCCTGATTTACAGCCCTTTGTCTTGCCAACAGTGGCAATAACCTGAACTAAAAAATGGAACTTTGCTTCATTTTCTTTCACTTCTGTCCTCCACGCTAAACACCATGGTGTAAGCTCCCTGCAGCTGTAGCAGTGATATCCCAGAAGCTGGGATAAACCACTGTACTACTCAAGAAGAACTTTGCAGTGCTGCTGGATAAAAGACAATACCTGTGCCAGATCTAGCACGAAAAACTCGCAAAGTCTGGGCCCTTTCTGACATGTAGCAGCTCCATATATATCTGAAATCCAGATATTAAAACAGCTCCTTTTCCTCTTCTGTTTTGAAGGGTCATTTTCTGAAATCCCTCTTGTATAAATCAGTAGGTTTGGAGGAGATGATTGACAACTCTTCCCCATCTCAGCAGTCGTACACTTCTGATCAAGTTACAGACTGGATGTCTATAGTTTTGTGGGGCTTTCCACTCAAATGCTAATGTATAACAATAAGAGGGGGAAAAAGAATTATAAATTCTACGAAGGTCATTAATGTACAAAATGCAAATTGTCTCCCATTTGTCAAAGACCCTGGGGAAGTCTAGAGATAATTGAAATGATAGATGAACAGAGGAGACTAACTGCTAATGGTCTGTATATCAATGAATCAATGTCATATTTATGAAGGGCTTTGGGAAATTATTTTAAATACTTCATCTATAGCTGAAGTTTAGCCTACTTTTTCTTTTTAATGTTGAAAAATTAGTGATTAAGTTCAGTTTATACTTACACAACTGTAAAACTGTAGTAATTTAAGCTCAGTAGCAAGATATTGAAAAACTACTTAAGTTTGTGGCAGAAATGACCAATCTCCTCAATTACCATGGATCATGGCATAACTAAGAGCAATATACCTTTCAGAGAGAATCAAATATAGGGCCAGCCCTCACCCTCATATCATTTAAACCCATTTATTTCCTGTGCATTTATTTTCCTCTGCATCTCAATTCCTCCAGTTTTTGAATCATTTGGAAAAACAAGGAGTATGCCTGCTATTCTCCTGATTCACTTTCTTTCCCTCAAATCTTTAATTATCAAATGAAATGCTAAATGCAGGGACTGTTTGCAGATGCGTTTATGGGATACTGACCAAACAGGAGGAAGAGAACAGAAGCATTTCCTTTGCAACCAAAGTTGAAGCAAATCTTGGAGGCAACTTTGGAGTGGTGGCACAGATAGACAAATTTCCACTTCAAAAGAAGAAATAACACAAATGAGAACAACCCTCTGCTTAGCCTTCTCCCAGTTATGGGGAGGCTTTTTTGCCCCCTCAGTACTTTCCTGCTTTGCTTCCCATACAACAGGAAGAGTTTGAATGAAGGAAAAACAGTTGCTCAACTCCAAGCTTTTCACCAAAAAAACATTTTTCTAGCAAGAAACCTATCATATCCAGTTTGCTGGCAGACAGCACTGTGCTGAAACGAGTAGGTGCACTGCAAGATCACCTGAATGAGAGCCCTCCTCCTCTCCTCCTCTTTCGTACTGAATGAAAACACGAGGGGGAACGGGGAGAAAGGAAAGTTTTCATGAACAGTCAGAAGGAATGGGAGAGATTTGTTTCATCTGAGAACAGTGCCACAATAGCTCAGCTTGTTGAAATATGAAACTAAGCTGGAAATTACATCTGGATTTCTTCAGAATTTGAGTGACGTACATAGAATTGATTCTCTTATATGAGGCTTTGGCACACAAAGAAACAAACGTGGTTGTCAGCAAAAAGCTGCTGTCTGGTAGTCTGGAAAAACATAATGCGTATGCATTGCATGTAAAAAGCTCACACTTGGTTTTCTGGTAATTACAACTTAAACGAAAACTTGTAAAAAGAACTGGTAAGTCCCACTGAGCTAATGAGAGAACAGGGAAGGATTCCCAGGGGTTGGAACTGGTCTTCATAACTATAGAATAGCGCTGGAGATGCTGGATGTCAGGACCCTTAGGGTAACAACAATCCCTTGGGAAAAACCGACCAAAACACAAGATTCATGCAAAAGGGACCCTGCAAATCCATCTGTTGAGAACCAGCACTGGTCACACTTTTCTAATAAAGACTTCTGAATAAACACGCCAGGGGTTAATATTACTGAGCAAAATAATATTGTCAGTATCTATTTTCTGGAAGATACTAATAAAGTAGCTAACAGAATAAATGAAACAAGGTATCTTACAAATTATAAGGTATTCTTGTGGAGAAAGCCTGATTTGGATTTTTATTTCGTTAGTTTAGAATGTCTGAAAGTATATAAAAATACCTGCCTGGCTGTGGTTTGCCTTTCTAGCTGCCTTTTCCTCCATCACCACTCTTTTAAAATCTTCATTTCTCTGTCAGTCTTCCTTAGCAGGAGCTCAAATTAACCACTCTAAAAACAGTAGTGCAACATCTTGCCTTACTTAAATGAAAGTTTTTCTCCTTTCACCTATCTTTACACATTTACCCATGGGTGAATAAGAAGAAAAAGGTCTGCACAAAGCAGTAAAAGCTCCAACAAAGAAATAAAGCTGAGTTTTAGGAAAACTTTAGCTTCTCAGCGAGGTGGGTACCAAGTTTTTCCTCTGAGCACTTCCATTCTGCTGCTTTCCAACTGCAGCTTCAAGGAGACACCAAGGGAGTGACAAACCTAGCTGTTAAGGATTTTCAGGGGAACAAGAACATTAATTCTCCATCACTGTGGACTCTAGTGCTATGCAATCACAGAAGTCACTCATTTCACCCCACAGGTGTACCATGAGGCTCAATTAATTTCTCTCTGTGAAGTGCTACCTTGCCTCTGCAGTTGTTGTGGTAGCTTACTAAGCAGCCAATTAGTAAAACATTCAATTCCTCCATTTGCTGAAGCACATTTGTTCTGCTAGATTTTAATGTTTTGAATGAGTGAAATACGAATAAAACAATTTACAGGAGTTAATGATACAATACATGTTAACCGATCAATTATTCTGCATGAGAAGATATCTATTTGCAGGAAACACAATTAGTAGGCAGCCTTTCAGGTACATAATTACCTGCAATGCCAGTGTTTCAGCACACTCTTCAGTTTTTAATTTTGCTATTTTACAGATGTGTCTCAAAGCCTTAAGCTGTTTACCTGCCACTGACTGTCCAGTGCCTTCATGGAGGGAAGGTAGGAACGCATCTCTCTTGGGAGAAGTTTTGATTTGTGGCTGAAATTCCCCTCTTAATTGTCAATTTGCCTCTATATAATGTTTTTCTCACATCATATCTTCCACTTTCTTCTTGTTTCATTAAGATTTTGAGGTATATGTACAAACCATTCATTATAAACACTCGTTACAGAAATTACTACAAACCCAGAAGATGTCACAGTCATTTCTTCTACAGCTTTTCTTTTTGTAGGTGACATTCATATTGCAGAATAATTTAGACAGTAATTTAATCACAGGGTTTAGAGGTCCAGCAAATGTTACATTTACATAATGTCAGTCTTTCAGCAGATAATTTGGTCCTTTGCATGTGTTAAAAGATGACATGGCTTGTTAAGATCTTGTTAGTACTTTTAACCCAACAGATGAATGGCTGGTTTGTTAATCTGCCATATATTTCTAATTTTCCCAAGGATGATTAGAAAATTCTATTTAGAGGGAATTCATGAGCACTTTCATTCCATCAGTAACAAATGGAAAAGATTATTATATCTTAGGGTCTAGAAATCTCCATATAACTGTCACAAGTCCTTGCTACACAGTATGTACCAAAATGTCCCTTATATAAATAGTACATCAGTTAATAGTTTGCTTATGCTTACTTTAAGTATATCTGACTGAAGGTATTAAAGTGTGCCTCAAACCTTTTTCTTTTTTTTTTTTTTTTAATATTTTTGTAAGTATTGTCATTCCATAGTTTGAAAGCCTGATGTTTGTTTGTTTTCCTTGTCAAACGCTGTTAAAGAGAATGAAGTAGAATATAAGAAATACGATTTAGTTTTAGTAGGGTAATGCTACTGCCCTGGATAACCAAAAGATAAAATAAAAGCTGGTAGATCATTACTACTCAAAGAGAAACAGCATGTCTGTACAAGTGATTTTCAAGAACTACTACTGTGTTTAAATTCAGAAGAACAATAACCCAGTCAAGCAGCATCTCAGTGCCTTAACAGTGAACATCTGCAGCTAGCACTGTATTTCTTTTCTGTTTTGAAGTTGCCCATTGTATCCTTGCTACTTATATTAAATGAAATCTCTCTTTTAATTGAAACTTGTACAAGAGCAGAATTTATAGTAGAGAAACTATTGTGTCATTTGGCCAGCCCATGGCACTGCAGGATCATCCTATTTTCCACTGTCTCCCTTGTCTGGTTTTAAGTGTCCTGTAGCTAACCACAGACAAAAATCAATACACCAAAAATTACACCTGAAGCTGATAGCACATTTTGATCATTTACTTGTACCTTGGAGCAATTTCACTGCCCTTTAAAAGTAGAAATGTGTTTACCTAAAGGACAAGTTCATGCAGTCTGTTATCAATGAAGTATATAATAGTCATCCAGAGCAAGGGACTGAAAGAAACTGCAGAGTAGGATAGAACAATACAAGAAAGGAGAGCCTCGTTATTCTCCTTAATCCACACAATTGACAATTGTTACTAGTCCCACACTGCAGAGAAACATCTGCTTTCTCTCCTGACTTAAAATTTTGAAATGATCATATTTCATTTCTTAAACAACTTTATTTCTTCTTGTCATACACTTATGGAAGTATCACACAAATATGGGGGAAGCAACAGTATCATCTCCTTATAGGATTTTGGAGATAAAGTTCTAGCCCTTACTGCCTAAGAGACCTAATCTGAGCTGTGATGCAATGGGCAGTGTGAGGGAGGAGAAGATACAGCTGTTTCGCAATACAGATTTTGACAATAATGCTTAAAATTTTTCAATCACTATTTTGCTATCTGTATCCCTTATGAATTATTTTCATGTAATAAAAAGTAATCCAAGCAGTGTTTCTGTTACAGTAAGTTTGGGCTCCAGGAAAATAAGGAAACCTTGTCCCTCCAAGATCTAAGACAATTGTGTCTTCATAGCATGCAAAATTGGAATTGGTTTTATGTCCAATAATAGTTTGAAGATAAAGTTTTAAAACCATTAGAATTAACTAAAAGAAATTTAATTACCGCTAAGGTTAAAAAGGATTATTTTCTGTAAACACCTAAACATTGCAAGCTTCAAATTTAGAATTCAGGCATAGCATCTACAGGCAACAAAAAGTTCACTGAAAAATTTGTCATCCAAGTGGTAAAATTCTAGACTTGAGACACTTCCTTTGCACATTCTTTAATCTAGCTTGTATTACGGCATTAGGCTTAGATGATCCAACGTTATTATTTCCTTACTCAGTTGCTAAATCCTTAGATAGTTTAAGGAAATAGGCTAACAATGAAAGGCCAGATTTTCTTGAGGCAGAAGGAGCCAACAGTTGACCTCTTTGTAAAATATGCTGTCACAGCAATGTTGCCTTGTGGGTCTGTACAAGGAACACACTGGAGATATATATAACATCTAAGTTGTCCAAAGGCTAAGGTATAACTTAATGTGAAATGAGATCTTTAGCAGCAAAATCCTTAAAGCTCTTTACATCAACCAAAAGATTAAGTTTAGAGTTAAAAAGAACTTAACACATTCCCAATGAAATAACACGAAGTGCCAAATACTGTCACGTACTGATCTATTTTCATCCCCAACGTATTTTTGTCGTTCTCCTTGCAGTTCCTGATGTTTACCTATATAACAAATCTTATCCACTTAGAGTCATGAGAAAAAGCTGGTTTACAAGTCCAAAACCAAACCTTTCAATACATACCAAGAAAGCAGGGAAAAGCCATAGAAGTTACTCCAAAATATTCTCATTAGCAATTCTTCAGTTATGAATGAGAATCAGAAAAAAGAACCAGCTCTGTGAGGAATGCATGTCACATCTATTTTATATTGAAACTATTATAATCATATCAGCGGCTTCTTTAATTCTTGTATTTCACATCCATAGCACTATAAAATCTCTCTGAAATCCTCATACTCATCCAGTTGCTGGAAAGAAGTTTCTTCCCTGAAGAAAGATAAAAGTTGTGATTTTACTGCAAATGAAATAAAAACCAATTCAGAAACCCTTAGTGTTTCTGAACTAGTATGTCTTCAGGAATTACTCGACTTTCAAATGCCTTTTTAACATGGGCAGCAGCAGGTATGTACTTCACTGACAGCTATCAATGAGCTTAATTCAAAATAAAAGCCTGAATGAGGATGAAAGCATACAGGGAATATGCTTAAAAACTAAAGAAAAAAAATCTCAGAGGGTCAGACTTACTTTATGGTGAATATATAGTGAATTGAGACGCATGGAATGTTCCAGTTTGTATCTTAACCCTTATGAAACCACAAAAAGTTAAAATGTGAATCTCAGGCATTATATGCACATTCCCTATTGCATATTGACACCTCACAATGTAACGCGATAGGAAGTATTTTACCAATCTTATCTTTCAAACAAACCTCATCCAGTGCTGGAAGTGATGAACTCTTTTGGTCTCTATTACCAAGCAGTTACGCCACACTGTATAAGTGCCAGGCCTGGGATGAGTAACAGTGATCCCCCTGTACTAGGTGAAGCATGTGCCACCTGCCTGCCTTTCCTAGGAGTCCCATAGTTACAAAAACCCATCAATTGGCACTGAAGCAAACCTTGGATAATCCCCTATAGCATTGCTCATCTTCCACTTGCTGTAAGTGAAGCAGAGACTTTAAGACATGGAGGCTTTCACACACCCAGGTCACACATTTAATTACCTATCTACTGAAGCCTCCAAACTTGGCAGTAGAGGGAGACTGCAGGATCGCCAAAATAATTGGAGAGAATTAAGACTAGACAGCAGTGTAGCGACAGAAGCCTCAGGAGAGATCACAGATGTTTCTGATGCTAAGCATAAACTACCAGCAGCCCCAACTAGTAAACAATTATTTAATTGGTCCAAGTCCTGTGCAAAAGGAAAATACTTCAGTGACTCTGTGCAAATATCTCCCTGCTTTCACAACCATACACAAGGCACATGAGCCCCTGGGCTGGTCTCATGGTGATGTCTGGGAGATGTCAGCCTCAAATGGGCAAGGAGACAAACAAGATCTGTGATTTAATTAGGCCACAACTTGATTAACCTATTTCTTCAGGGAAGCACCAGTAATAACTCACACGTTGTATGCCATGATTCATTTTTTAATCATTTCTGTCTGGTGAAGAGCTGTGTCGGTGTTTCCCTCCCTTCTTCCTTCTCTACATTGCTGAATTCCTCTGACTAATACCAAAGGGATGTAGGTGAGGAGTGTGTCTTTCCTGTTATCAATCCCACGTTGTAACCCACTTTTTGTTTTTTAAGGACAACCTCAATTCCCCAGGGAAAAGTCCTTGCACAGGCAACACACAGTTACAACATTTTCGTTCACCTCCTTCTCCTGGATCCCAGGTGAGTATGGAGATAATTAACAGTTCCCTCTACAGAATTTCCCACCAGGAAAGTAGACACGAATACCTTAAAATTTGCATCAAATACAATATTTTCAGAAAGCAATTATCTATTCACATCACTGCTGTTGCTTTCTGGGCTTGTCACCACCTGGAGGGCTGGGTTGATAAATCCCAACAAATCCACCATGTACAGCCTGCTGTCAAACCCTAGAAGAATTTAGTTTACATGGTGAATAAACACTTCACGGGGCTCTTTCTGGTGAGTATTAACCCATCCAGCCTTGTATTGCCTAAGCAAGAATAGTTTTTCCTTTGAGGTATAGCTGCTCATTTCCAGGGGAATCGCCTGTCCGCTTGACAACCCAGCACACAGTAGATCCAAACATTTGTTCTCCTCATCATAACTTTTTAAGAGGGCTGCAGCTCAAGACATATTCAGATAAAGATACGACAATCAACTGTTAAAGCATTTGCAACTTTTGGGCCAAATACTCTGCAGGCAGAACTCCAAAGACTTCAGAGTTACACCACAAGAGAATATGTTAATTGTCTGGCCAAGAGCATTAAAGAAAAGTTCTTGTTATTGTTGTTGGAAACCAAATGACAAGCAATTCATTACTGCACTGTAATTCAGTGTAATTTATTGGTTGATTTGCTGTGAGGGATTTTAGCTACATACTAATACACATACTATAAAAAGAATGCAAATTCAGTAATGCAAGCCCAAATGAATGAGAAGTAACGTTTTCTCACAGTTTGGAAGAAATTAACCTTTAATGTCTTTCCTAAGCTTTGGGAACAGCACTTGGCCAAAAGCTCTTATGGTAATAAAGCAGTGACCCACAGCAAAGAATAAATGTCAGAGTGAAATGATAACAGCAAGCCTACTTACCAGAAAGTGGTAATTTATAAGATTTTAATTTGAGATCATCATGGGGGGGTCAGCCTTATCAAATATTTCAAAATGTAGGTCACAATTATAGCCCTTGAAGTGTGGTTCTGCTCTGAAATGTGACTGCAAAAATGGCATGTTTATTATTCCTAAATGATTTCTTTATCAGATATATTGAATTTACAAGTAAAATGGTAATGAGACAGGTTTGCTTTTCACTTTCTCCAATTTCTGCACTTCCACAGCTCACTGATTTCAGTAGTTATTTCTGATACATTGCCCTATAAGGGAAATCAGACTCCTTACTTCTCACTTTCCTGTTTCAAGTTCTGCAGAGCCAAATCACATTCTTGTTCTTCCCTGCATCACCAAAAGCTTTCAACAAATTTGCACATTTCTAAGCTAACTAGAATTTAGAACAACACATCTCTTGATAATAAGGATAAAAAAAGGATAAAAAAAAAAAATGTAATCCACCTTTCACTCAAGGCAAATTCCTTAGGCATAGCCCCATCAAGGTACCAACGCTACACCACCTCTTTCTAAAGCTCTTTCTCTTGGCTTTGTTGGTTCTTCAAGCCTAATAATTGAAGGAGAAAGGGCATTTAACAGGTTTCTAAATCACCCTGCCCAAGTCAGTAACTGAAAAATGCTAATGAAACACTAATACTCACCTGGAGCAGATCACTAGAAAAGGCTAGAATCCAACATTCATTTCAAATTGAGCCATACTTTAAATAAGATGGCCAAGGAAGAAGGAAAGATCTACCAAGCAAGTTTCTTGCCTTATCTCACAACACTACGCACCTGTGAGTTCCCAATTCCAGGTGGATGGCTGATACACACAGTGTAATTGCTCATTACTCCCAGCTGCTCAGCCTATTTTCAGAGATGCATTTGGGCCAGCTCTCAGCTGACTTCCAGAGAAACAAAACTAATTCTAATGGAGTAACAAAATGAAACAAAAGAATAGTGAAAGAGGGCTACAGGCTCAGGAGAGGTGTGTCTGCTAGCCCTGTGCCCATACAGAGATACAGAGAAAGGGATGCTGTTTATGTGCAAGAGAGATCTCGCCTGTCTTTAAGACACAGTAGTTTAATTCAATATTGCTGCTGCTACAAGGTAAGTCCCATCCAGTCTGTTGTGTCTTGAGATCTTGTGTCTACTGCTGTTTCTTTTTTCCTTTAAACTACATTGAGAGAGGCTGAAAAAGTCCTTTTCCCTCTCTTTGGTGAAACAAGCTGTAAACAGAGGGAATAAAGCCATTCAGAGCAACAGGCTTATTCCCCTTTCCATCACATGACTTAGAACCAGCCAGAGCTTGAGCAAATCAGACTTGAACAATGCAGCTGAGAAGATCACATATCTGACTTCAAAATGGGACCATATTCTGATGTTTTCACATCTCCAATTTTAGCTAGTAATTTCATTCAATAGTTATCAACATTTCCTCAGTAATTCCACCTTCTGACATTATTCTGCCACATTTTTTTTTTCTAAGTTATTATATGAACTTATAAGACTTAATACTGACATGCAAATAGATAATCAAAGCAGACTGTAATCTATATTTGTCCGTCCTAGAAATTGCCATGGGCTAAGAAAAACCCTAATACACAGATTTCATGGGGTTGGTGGACATTACTATACCAAAAAGTACAAATCTGCCATTACTTCAAAATACTTTGCAATTGATCTCATCTTGTCCAAGGAATATTCCCAAGAGAGGGAATAACCGGGCAATTACACAGACGGAAGAGCTGGTGGTATTGTCTGGTGGTGACAACTGAACAAAAGAGCATAATGTTAAATATAATCCCTTTCATTACAAAAAGGGGACGGGGGTGTCAAGAAATTATTCATTACAGACAATTTGTTGCTCAACGGCCTGAAGCAATACCAAGGGCTATTAGAGCTGATATGACAGTCCTTAACTGCAGTAACAAGCTCTATGGTGGGATTAATGCTATCATCAAATTCAAGCAATAGCTCGTATCTCCAAATATTGGCAGAAGTAACCAATTTTCTGTCTCTCGGAAGGCAGAACAACTTACATTAAGTAAACCATAATTCAAAAGCAGGGAAAAAAAATCATGCCCTCCAAATGAATAGGTTTCATGTATTATAGTACGTCTGCTTGAAAATATATAATTATATGTCAGGAAACAGAACAAGAACTAATGCACTGAAAACACCTTTCTGTTCTTTTCTCCCAGGTTGAGTCAGAGTTCAGACAGCATTTTAAGGCTGATGCAGATGGCTTAGCAGACACGGAAGACTAAGCCTGCTTTTAAGAGGCAAATGCCTGGCAGTCCGTGCTTGATGACAAATGCACATGAAAAGATTGGAGATCTTCCAGAGTGAGCAGATATTTTGTCTAATAACCTACCAACATAAACAGTGTGAAATGTACAGCCCCTTTAATGGTGCCTATCTCTTCAAAGCTTCAATGGACAGCAGTTCAAATCCCTTGAAAGACAAAGTATTAAAACCTGAATGTGGACAGAGTATCAAAATGAGACTAAATTCAGTCCAAATAAATACTGCTTATTATTCAAAGCTTTTAAGAAACTCCAGTGGGGTGTCAAATCCCACAATAGCAAGCCATCTCATTAAATTTTTAACATCCAACTTCTGGTCCAGACTGGAAAAAAAAAAAGTTTCTCACTCCGAGTCATCTACCACAGTCGAGTTTCCAGATAGCTCTAGAAATGATGCAAGTTCAGGAGCAACGTGAGCTTCATTCCTATTAGAATGGATTATTTTTTCTTACAAAAGTTTAAAAAGGTTTAATTAATATTAGAACTATCTTTTAAGTTCTCCCACACAAGATGTTGAAATGAAAGCACAATATGTTTCAGTTAGGACATTAGAATATTTTATATCTTTGCTTGCACTAGAAAACAACAGAAAGGGAGTTGACATCTGTTGCATCATTTGATGTTATCCCCACCCACTCCTTGGTCAGAATCTGCACTGATCTGTCCATGATTGGAGCATCTGCACACTGCTGAGAGATAAAAAAAAAAAAAAAAACCAACACTATTCTTATTTTTCCCTTTGCTACTGTAAGCTGAAAAAAACACAGACATCTTAAGCAGAAAACTTTCAGAAAAAAATTATGTATGATCTTGCTACTTTCTTTTTATAACAAGACTACATTACTCTTGTAAACCAGCAATGAGTGTGGAAGCATTTATTATATATTTTTTCAGTACAGATCATCAAAAGTTAGTGAAAATTGTCTGTGCGCAGACAAAAATGTGTGAGAGAAAAATGTAATTACTACTGTTTGATCTGTTTATTTCAGAAGCTGGACACAAGTCATCGCTGTGACATTTCCATTTTCCTGGATACACAATTGGATTGTACTCTCATTTACACTGGTGTAACTGCATAAGGATCAGTGAGCTTTCCCCCAATTTGCATTTCAGTAAGTAACAGCAGGAATCAGGCCTGTAACTCTTAATCATTAAATTTGGTTTCCCTCTTGCATGCAACAGTAGCTGTCAAAAAGATTTTGGAAAGCTGTCAATCTCTGGTAAGAGAGAAAATCTTGATTAATAAAAATAATTTAAAGCTGAGTTTACTCCATTGGAAAGAGAGGTCATTGGCACTATGGTGTCAAGAAGCCAATATGTTTCAAACACATGGTATTCTTAGGGGAAATCAAAGCAAAGTCTGCACAGAACCTCCTGCCAAGTGAGCTAACAACTCCATTTAACAAAACACAATCATCTCGATGCTTGGAAGAACCCTTTCCCCTAACAAATAAAAATCAAGCAAATTGTAGGCCACAGTAAAAGTATTTACATGATCAAAATCAGAAGCGAAGGAAGAAACTGTGCACGTTGGCCAGGGGCAGCTGGGGGAGTTTTGCTTTCAACAAGCAAGAAGACTAATGGAAATGATCAACAATGAAAATCCAGCTACACGATTCAGTTGTTCCATGATTTACCTAGAGGCTGGTTAACAGACTTGAGTCTACAGACCTGCTCAAACTGAGAAAGTCAAAAAAAAGGCTCTGTAGGAGTTCAGATGTTTGTACTCAGCCTGATTGACCCTTTATTTGCATCCATTCTATAGGTGGGATACCAGCTGGTTGGGTAACACTATTACTGCTTTAGGAGCATCTGAAGATTCAACACAAGAGTCACAATAATCAGGTGCAGATCTGCAAAACACCACTGGACTTGGGAACTTTCTTATTTTGAAAACCTTCCTCCCCCACAAAAAATCAAACCCAACAACTGGTAGAGGACATTTCCACACGTATTTGTGGATGCTAAACATCCTTTCTGCTTTTAACTGGGGCTTCACCAGATGCAACATGATGCAAGTGAGGGTCACCTCCAGCTAAGTTAGGAGAGCAGCTCTCTAAATTCTCAGATTGAAAGCTAAAATGCCATTGCATCAATTTTCCCTTATTCACATTACTCGATGATATGCCTAAGAAGCAAAAGAAGCCAAGACATGCTTCCATGGATATGAGCATGTGTATATGTAGCAGATAAACTAACTAGTTACATGACAATATGCATTGGAGATGAAACCAAAGCAAATGCCAGCATGATATATTGTGTCAGTAACATCAAAGGAGAAGGGGAGGGGAAGGGAGTGTGAAAATCAAACAGAGTGCTTGGGAAAGAAAGCTAATTTTGAGTTTGATGTGCACGAGTGACACTCATTAAAAATTGACGAGTGCATGTTAGAGGATGCCACCTGGGATTATGCAACTGCTAATTAACATTTAACACCATTTTCTAACCTTATAAAATATTCTTAGCCTGCTGAAGGCTTCTTCATAACAAGCACACTGGTTAAAAAAAACAACACCCAGCACCTAGCAACAGCAAATCAAATGGGAAAACTTCATAAACTTTATAAAACAACATAAGACTCATGAAGGGCTTGCTTAAAGGGGCACTGCCAAGCCAAGTACAGCTTATTAACAGGTGAAAATTTATGTCTGACTCTTTTCTTCCCCAGCTAGGGCACACGGGAGCAAAGGGACGTGCTGTGCTTGCAGGTACCGTTGGGTGAGCCCTTAGCTGTCATGCCTCCCTACTGCAATCTGCATCGAGATTTGGCACAAGCCTCGTGCTGTTTATTTCCCCCTAAAACCTCTCTCTCCTGCATTCACACCGCTGGCTGGATTTTGGTCTGTTGGTAACAGTGGGCAGAGGGAATGAGGATTCCAAGGCACTAACATCTCTTCTTGCTTTAAGTTCACATGGCTTACGGGTTGCAAACCAGTACACTTTTGAACAGGATATGGTGGAGAAGAGAATAACTGAAAAGAGCAGGAGAATGTAGAAGCAAAAGTAGACACAAAGCAGATAAGATGACAACAAGACCTGAGCCTGGTGGAACAGATTGTGGTAGCGGGATGAAAGGGAAGTGTTTGCTGATGCAGCACCAAGTGCAAGGAGTCTGGGAACTTGCACTCCAGAGAATTTTAAACAATGAAGCCCAAAGCAACAAAGTTTATAAATTACATTTGGTTGGGGCTATTTCTGCTGTCTGTTTACATTGTGCATTTCATAGTTTCAACAAAGAAAGGAGACCAGACGGACAACCCAAACAGACTTGCTTTTACAGCACACAATGTGTGGGTGTCTCAGTGGATCTCCCCATGGGAAGGACAAGCTGGTTCTCTGCAGCCCTGAGACAGCTGTATAAACCCAGGAGCCTTCAGGCTTTAAAGTGCCCCTATAGGAAAGTTCTTCTGTAAAAGATGAACATCTAGTGCTGTGTGTGTACACTGTAACTTTATGAAAAAAGATGGCCCCATGATATCTTAGATGTGGCCCTAACTGCAGAGTAATGACATATTTAAAGAGATTTTAATTAATGCATTGGTATTCATGCAGCATGCCCCAGAGGATTCTTGTGTCTTTCTTCATGTGCTTCCAGATGAACGTGCTAATTGCACGGTTAAATGCTTTCCACTTAGGCAGCACAAAATTCTCCCACTTTTCACTGGCAAAAGAGGATAGGATTAGCTCTTACCAGTAACTCTTCACCAAAATAAAAATATTGTCAAATGAAGTAATACTTCTAGATGTGCTGTGGCTTACCCATGGTCCTTAAGTTTCATGGGTAACAATAGCCATTAACATAATGTAATTTATGTAGTTTATCCATACCCAAAAATTATGATTTATTGTCCCACATTCAACAATAACCAACAGCTCCTCTGGTATTTCCATCACAGAGCTGCATGCAGAGCAGGACACTGCTACACATCCAAACATAAAGGGTTATGGCATGTACAATCTGAAGGGCAGATCGTCTCTCTAAATAGCAGGTGAAAGGGGTGTCAACATACCAAAAAGGAATTAAGAATGCCTAGGACATTTGTTCTCTTGGTAAATAAAAACCCTTTCCTTTCAATGTGCCCAATCCAAAAGGTAACCTGCTGTATCACAGGAAATGGTTGCCTAAACTGAACAAGAGTACACTGTCAGAACCAGGGCTGCGCAACACCACCGACATCCCTGTCCATGTCTGAGCGTGGCTGCACTCCACTTTGGATTTACAAATCACAGATATTGTGCGGGCTTCATCCTTTTGAGTTGGAAAAACAACACTGAGAAATCGTAGAAGGTAGAGAATGAACTTCAGAATTTTTATATTTTGAAAGGATTATTTTCTAACATTATCATTGTTTTAAAAAGTTAAAAGGCATTTCTGAAATGGCCCCTGCTTAAAATGTAAAAATATACTTTCACATAAAGAGATACTTATTTTGCAGGAAGCCCAGAGAGATAAAGCTTTCTGATTGCCGTGAACTGTCATCTTCATAGGAAAAAAAGATCAAACACAGACTTTAAAATCTGCCCAAAGCTTCTAACCCTTAAGCTAATAAAAGAAAAACAGTAAATCAGCTTTAAAAATATACTACTGAAAACCTTATATTCCTAGAAGAACATGTATCTGAAAATTATTACACCACAAATATGAAGAAAAAAATAAAGAGCCTATCTTATATGCCAGAAGGAAATTGAGCAATTAAAAAAAGAAACAGGCTTGAAAAGCCTATTCCAAGAATGGGGGAGTAGGCTATTTTGATTGCCAGTATGCAGATTAGGAAGGATAAAGATAAATGGCATACAGGGATGTGAATTTTATTCTTTTTTTAAAAACTCTTTTGCCAGAGCCTTCCAGTACATGAATTTTCTGTTTATATCAAAGTACCATTTTAGAGTTTCTCTTATGTCTTCATTTACTAAGCATTTTAATTTAAAAAGGCACTGATAGTGACTTCTGGGGCATACTTAGATAAGGTGTTGAGGTTTTTTTTTGTTGTTTTTTTTTTAAGATTATTGTCAATAACTGGTCATACAGAAGATGCTTTTATTGGTCTGCACTTCCTTTATCCATATACTTCTGTGTACCTGGAGGCAAGCCAAAACCAAAGCACAAGACTTCAAGTGCACTTTCTGCAGCAAAATGCTGATTATTTGGTCCACCACATTTGCCAGGTGTTTATAAGAGCACCAAATCTAAGTTATATTAGAATAATTGAGAGTTGCACCTGCACAGGCAAACATGATCAGATTCACTACCAGGAGAAACAGTACCACAGATTCGCTGGCTCTCTCCTCAATAACACTGGACAAGCAGCACCAGCTCTGATTGCTGTGTACCAGCTTTACCCTGGTTTACTTGCAGTTCATAAGATCAGCATTTTTTGGAAATTTCCATTCTAATACGATAAATGGGAATATGGGTAAGTTCCCAGCTGTGGTGAATGAAAACTCATAAGATTTATCCAATGAGCTTAAACAATGAAAAAGTTTCAGTACTGGAAGATAAAAAGAACTTAGTCATTACCGTATTTCCTGTTATATTTGAATGGATTTTGTATAAAGCCAGAATTCCCAATACAAAATCTAATCTGAATTTTCTATTCTTCAAGAAAAAGTAGGTACAGCACAAAAAAAGTCATTCCATCTCCAAAAACTGGAGTAATAGTAAAATATAACAAATGATTTTATAAGCAATAGGCTATACAGAATTGTGAAATAAACATTCCTTTTGTTACAAAGAAGCTAAAGTCAATGAAGCTGAAGCCACCTGCGTTTACCTTCTATAGCAGGGATAAATTTCATCTTGTTTTAATTGCTCTGCCATAAAGCCTCCCTCAGATTTATGACCAGTGGAAGGGAGGTGACAGTTTAAACCCTCCCCACTTTCCCTCTTCACCAACAAAAAGTGAGCTTGATATTTGTGAACGCAGAAGAGTATCTTACTACAAATCACCCAATTTTCTATCGTCATGGTCATAACTTCATTGCAAACCGGGTAAAAGCAAAATTATGAGGGTTTTTTTCAGCCGTGTATGAATCCTTTTGGACAAGAAAGCAAAGTACGTGCACACATACACACTGGTTGATAACCAACGTTGACGATAGCCACACAGCCCCTGAAACCAAGTATGGGTCGCCTTCCAGTTGTCCTACGAGGTCTTACCCACCCTTGATTTCTGGAGCCATGGGGCGGCTCTGCTGGAGCTGCCGCTCCCCTGCAGCACCCAACACATGGGGACGGTGACGAGCGCGACGCCTGTCTGCACCAATTCCTTATAGATTGATTATAAAACAAAGGGGTTTCGGCCAAGAAACACATATGCCTGATCTAATGTCTTATATTTCCTACACAACATTCCTCTTACATCATTTGTACCGTCTCCACTGCACTTTACTGGGACTAATAAACATTCCACACTTACTCTGCAATGTATTTTCTCCCTGCAAGACAGCCTATTTTCTATTAGCATGTAAACTGCACACTTGCCAGTCAGGCTAACCTCATCAATCTTGTCCAAGGCAGAGGAGCTTGTACCCTCTTACAATATTTCTAGGATCGCACTTTCAAGTTATTCATCCATTTATTAAATAAAAATGTTGAAGATTTCATCTCTAGGCTTTAAAAATAGGACATATTAGTGGAAGGAAAAAGGATCACTTGAGTTATTTTTAAACTCACAGTTCAATTTTTTAGCCCAGAGGAATCCATTTTTACATTTCCCAAAAGAATATATTACTATCTCAGCCACGCTTTGAATTAAGAAAGCAGTATGAAGAAATTAAGATTTTTTTTTTAAATAACTATTAAAACCATGCCTTGGATTTCTGTTTATATTCTCTGTTAATAATGGCTGGCAACTCAACCCCCAAGGAGCAGAATAAATTAGGTGTGTACCACATTAACATAGCTCCTTACACTGGGGTTGACAAATCTTCCTGCAAGGCCCCGTGCCTTACAGAGGCCAGGATGCACAGTGAGGAGCTGCAGGCTGGAAGGAGAGAAGGAATGAAGCTGCCCGTGGGGTTCTGGGGATCAGAGCTGGACCTGGTTCTGTACCCTGGGCTGGCCAGTCCCTGGGAAATCATACATCAGAAGAGAGAGAAGTGATCTGTTCTGCTGTGATCTTCTGGAACAGAAACTGAATCTAGGCCACAGAATCACAGAATATAACAGTCACCAGCGGGCACAGAATTTGTCCAGTCCTTCTGAATTCCTTTGTGCTTTTGTCCTCCTCATTTTGCAGAAAAGAGTTCTGTTGTTTTCATAGAATCATAGAATCCTTAGAGCTGGAAGGGACCTTTAAAGGTCATCTGGTCCATCTCCCCTGCAATGAACAGGGACATTTACAGGTTGCTCAGAGCTTGGTCTAGCCTGACCTTGAATGTCTCCAGAGATGGGGCTTCCACCACCTCTCTGGGCAACCTGTTCCGGTGCCCAGAGCCACTGCTCCCGTGCCAGTGTTTTGTACTGCTGGAAAAAAATAGTCACTCATTTTCTCTAGAGAGGAAGCATTGCTACCTTTACTTTGCACAGACAGAAGAGACAGGCATTATTTTTAAATTTCACTTTGGATATTTTAGAACCAACTCCTAAGTTCCTCTGGAGGATTTCTGAATGAAGAATTTCAATATGTGGCCTATGTGTAAGTTAACATGAGATTTCACTAAATGGAAAGAAACCTGAAAGATTAGATCTCAACATGCAAAAATATTTGCCACTTCAGAAACTCTGTTCTTTAGCAGAGCTGCTTCCTAGCAAAGCTTTTCCAGATGATCCCTCACAAACTGAACATTGCTCATAATGTGAACAAAAGCTGGTGCTATTAGGAGGGGAAAAAAGCATCCACATTATTTCATTCTGAAGAGTGGCTGTTGTACAGCAATTACTTTGCATAAGATCTTTCATAATGAATTAAGAACACAGAGTCAGCGCAGCAGCCAGTCTGACATAACAGGCAATCCATCACAGAAATGATTCATAAATTAAATCATCCCCAACTAAGGCCTTCACATATCACTGTATAATAGCTCCTAAGGAGTCATTATGGGTATTCTGTCAATAATGCATAAACTTCATGACCCTTTTAACTGTAGCCACTCCTCAGAGCCAAGCCAGACCAGCCCACCACTCCTTCCCCCTGCTCATGATTGCCATGCACTGATTTCTCACCCCAATGGCAGTGCTGCCATTGAGCTCCACCAACAGAAACTGGCTTTAACTTCTACAAAGAAATTCAGACCCAAAGGGCGCACTGCCATGGCTGAAACTAGGGAGACAAAAGGAATAAAGGATTAAATGTAAGGGCCTATATGGGCTCTGCCCACCATTTGGGGGATACACGGCATGCGTACAGAGGTGGGCTTGTTCAGTGGAACTGTTACTGAACTTATCAATTCTTCTCAATGTTCTGCTTCCACATCATGCCTTCACATATAATTTCTCTGATAGGGTTTGGCTGAAGAGATATAGACAGAAGAGAAAGTCCAATTTGGCACAGCCTGTGAGACTTGGTGGCTTTCTGAAGTATTTCTCCACTGTGCTATAATCCCCAGACTGGAAGGAGGAATGTCTGCTAAGGGCCAAACACTGCCACGATGGAACCAGAGGAACGCACCTCTCGTAGCACAAGGACTGAGGAAACATTTCAGCACTTATCACCAAAGAAAGGTATTTTCAAGTGATGTGCTTCATGTCAAGAATTAACGGAAATTGTAACATCATATCTGAAATAAATTGGTTAGGGAGTAAAATAACCAAATGTGGAGTTCTGAGCCTGATGCCTTATACCCTTGTTTCCTTTTAGCAGAAAAAATACTATGGCCAAATTCAGAAACAAGTATGTTACTGCTGAGCAAAAACATAACTGCTTTTACATATATTAATTTAAGAACTACTTCACAAAAGTAGTGAAATTTCTTCTTTATCTGAAGAAATGTGAACATGTTAGAAACCCACTTCATGATGTATAAGAAATCGTCCAGGAATCTGGTAAGAAACTTACAGGTCACATTTCAAGTACCACCAGCTTTTGTTTAGAAACAAGTTTTATGAAAAAAAAAACCAAACATATATATCCCTTTCTTAGCACAGTGTACATGCAAGAGAATTTGTACTTCTGATAAAATCTCTGTTCCAAAATACTTAATAGTTTGGAAGCCTATTTGAAATAAACTGAAGATAAAATTTTGAGTTTATGTTTGGACACCCTTTATATGTAGCATAACATAAACCAGGGCAATCTGCAGCAGCACACATCTAGTAAAACAGCCTAAAATACAACCTGCCTCATTACTGTAGCTTTTGCAATTTCATTGCTATTCATCTTACACCTTGCAGAGTTCACTCGCGGATCAGTCACATCAATTACTGCTATATGCTACAAAGCTCTGATGTTACCTTAAGGAAAGCTCTGTACATCTGCATTCAAAGGCTGGCAAGGTGCAGTTGTGACTTAAACATTATCATTTCGTTTTCACACTCAACAAGGAAACCTATCATTGTGAAAATGTGCAATCAACCAAATAATCTTGCATACACTTCAATTACAGGTTGGCAGTTTAGAATCCTAAAAACTGAGTGAACCTGAATTTTTTTTTTTTGCAGTAAACATTTATTGTAGTTTACTAGAATCATCAAGAAAAAAAAATTGAATGAAATGAACACATCCACTGCAAGATACCACCCATGCCTGATTTCTTTCCAGTACTACTCTTCAGCAGGGTTCAGATATTTCTCTTTGAGGGATTTTATGCATGGTAAGCAGTAACAGTATCCAGAACTGTTTTCATTCCACCAGCCTTCTGGATCCTCTGGGATAAATCACCTCTTGTAATAGTAGCACCAAATACTTTGTGTCATTTTAAACCTCTGGATGCCTAAACCCATCCTTTGCCTCACCAGTAATTACTTTTTTAGAAAAAAAGAAATATTACCCACTTGACAGTTTAAGGCAGGACTGAGACATCAATCTTTCTCTCCAGGTAGCATCTCAGATTGATCTTCCCTGCTAACAACAGTCTTGGCTTGAGGAGACACCGACCAGTGAGGCATCCTAACACTAACAGTCCAGTACTGGGGAAGGTCAGAGAAATGACTGGTGACACTGTTTTAGTCTTTAAGTCTGTAGATTTGATACAAAGATTTATTTCAGTTACCACTTTGCACGAGGATTCAAACAGGTTTATTTTTATTTGTGTTCTGCTTATCTATCTGAACACCCTGAGCCTTGAATTCTCCCACAGCCTCTAACTGCAGTTGTGCTGAGGCTCTCTGACACACTTTCTTTTGCACACACAAACATGTTTTTAACAGGATACACAATGTCTTGAAAATCATGATATCCACTAGCAGTCTTTCTGAGAACCGTGAGCTTTTCAACTCCTTGAATTCCCATTAAAAACGAAGTGGATTTTCTCCTGTCGTGACCGGTCCAGAGCAGAAGCTGTCTTTGTACCAGGGGATGCACCATGGGGCACACAGGACAGTGATGCTGTCACACAGTGTCAGCAACGTGTTCCGTGGGGACATGCCCTCAATTGGTGTGAGAGATGAGCAAACCTCAACAGGCAGTGAGGAGGATTTATTGCAGATGAGCGTCTGCCCAGCGTTACACAGCAATGGGACACAAGGACAGGGCATTACATGAGACACTTTTACCAGCCCCACAGTTCAGGTGAACCAGCTTTTAGACTACCAAGCCAGCTTGAGAGCACACATGAATAACTATTTTAGGATTGCAGGATGGGGAAGAAATAGCCACAGAGACAGTTGCACGGGAGGGGAAACAATCCCCCCAAAGAACACCCATGTTGTGCTGTGGGACATGGGCATGAGTAGAAAGTCCTAAGGGGTAGATGACAGATTTTGTCCGACTTTTTGGACAATCTACCTTGTCACTATGAAGAACAGCTCGCATGTTTTTCCTCTAAACACATCCAGGCTTAGTTAGAAATGGACCTGGTAGTCTTTAGGGTTGGCAGGAGGTGTTGCGTGGAGGTTTTTGTTTTTCTTGGTCTGCGGTTGTTTTTATTTAATATACAAATATACAGACATGGAATATAACTAGTATTTTATAGCCTCACAGCTCTATGATCTTGGCTGCTCTCAGGTCAACCCCAGTGTGTAATTACCTCTGTAACATGCCACTCAGCACTGGTTGGAATTGGAGGTACTGAAATGGCCATCACATGTCCTGGTGCAGAAGGACTACATGAAGATACAGACCCTGTTTTCTCTGGGCTAAAGCTACTCTTTTTATTACTTTCTGTACTTCATTCAGTGCACTGATTTTTATAAGGAAGAACAGCTTCACACAGTCAATATAATTTCAAGTGTTTTTTGCTGAAAAATTACGCCTGCAATTCAGCTACGTGTTGAATTGAGTTTCCTGCAAACATAGAGCAAAAAGGTATGTATACATCTGAAATAAGATAACGAATTGCATTGAAACATCACCACTTGACACACACAAACTACTTGGGTTACTTAAAAGAATAAAATAAGAACTTGCTCAGAATTAGAGTTTTCTTTTCATAGAATTTACTGTGCATCCAAACACAAGGCAAACCTTACCCCATCACTTTACAGTGTGTGCACTGTTTCTTATTCAGATTAGAACAGGAATGCAATCTACTGGCTTCACGTCTTTACTTCTTAAGTATTGACTTTTTTATACCCTCACCTAGCCTAGTTCCATTTATTAGGAGCATATAAAAAATGACTGCCTCCTATAACTCTTCTAAAAATGCCTCCAGCCTGAAGGCTTCATAAAGTTATAAGCAAAGATTTATATGTCATAAATTATTGAAAACAAAAAAGATCTGAAATTAGTTCTATCTTCAAAAAAGTAGTAGTATATTTCACATAACCACGGCTTTTCCAGTGAAAAGGAAGATAAAAATGTATTTAACTGATATTCCTATACCATAAACTGGAACACAACATTTGCATGTTCAAAGATATTACAGGAAAAATGCTAACTCAAATCCTACATTAAGAAATTACTTACAATTATAAATTGGAATTCCAAGTAACTGCAGACTTATAGCTATGCAATCTAGCTGGTAAAACAATTCACTTCAGGTTCCCCCCCTCCCCTTTTTTTTCTAAAGAAAAAAAAACCTAATTGCTAAAAGAATAAGAAACACTAGCACTGAAGTTTCCTGCTTTTGTAGCACACACCCCTATCCAATACTCACTTCCTATTTCTCCCATGAGTCCTAAATCCACACTGCATCACTCAGTTCATAAAATGGGCACAGCTTTCTTACAGAGAAGCTACTAAATTGATTAAATCCTAGTTTTAATGCGTGGTTTCCTGCTTTATTTTCTACCACAAGTCAAATGAAAATTAAAAACAATCAAACTTATAAAAAATAGTTGATATACCAATCACTAGATAAGTGATCAATGTATGATTTTAAATATTTAAAGCACATTTTCTCTAGATTTCACAGGAAATCGGAGCATAGTAACATGAACAAATGTTCATGACCTTTTACTGTACATTTTCTTCATTTAGTCACCTTTCTCTTTCCAGCTGCTTCAGAAAAGCAGAAGAGAAAGGGCAAATCTGCCTGCTCTTAATGCAGATCCACAAATACAAATCAAATTTGTACCCTTATTACACAAGTAACAATTCAACCATAGAATCCAAAATGAGAACAGCACTGTCCCAACCGCAGGAATGAAACAATATTGAAATAATATAATACAAAACCTAACGGGCAGTGTCCTCTGAATTACAAAGTCCTAAAATTGCACTATGACTTTATTACAAAGGTTTTAAATCTAGTATATGGACAGAAAAACTTTCTAAAAATTTGCTTTCGCTTCCAAGACATGGGAGGAAGACACTTTTATGAGACAAGGGCTATAGGGAGGAAGATAACAGTATAAGACAAGGGCTATAAGACGACTGTATCAGTAGGATAATTGCAAATTCAGGTTTCAGTATTTACTTAAAAGCAATAAATTAACACAGTCAGCTTACTGCTAAAGAGCAAGTTACCACTTCTGTACCTGTGACAAGCAGTTCCCCTAATGCAAGGAGAGAGCGAGCCATAAGGTATGAATCTCAACCAGTGCACGGATGTGAAACTTGCTGTGAAAGCTGCTTTGCACCTCTCTCTGCAAAGTTCTCAGAGAATCACAATATCCAGAAACATTTTAAAAATTCAATGTAAATAACTTGTTACTGATTTATAAACACTAAAAGGTGCTTACCAGCAACTTAAAGTAAATACAAACCAGAAGGCACTACTCAGGGCTTAACAAGGGCAGTGAGTGACGTCCACCCACCCACAGCAGATTCCAGCCACCTGGGTCACCTTACCTTACTAAACCAAAGGAGGAGACAGAAGTTTGGTATTGAGTAGGGCATCCATTTCACATGCCTGCTTCAATCAGTGGTATTGGAAATGCTAAATACTCTTGTGCTCACGAGGCTTCTTAGAAAATTCCTGAAATCTGTAGAAAGTAACTGTGTGGTGGCCAGGCACAAGGACTGACAGCATGTCTTGGTCACTTGTTTACCAAACAGGAAAGAATGAGACTGAAAAATACAACAGCAGTCTGAAAACAAAAATTATATTATACAAGCAACTGCATGGCATGGCCTATGGCACCAGAAAATGTATCTGCCATTGTCCTGGCAATGCCAAACTCCCACCAAACAGCAATTTCTGGTTAGATACTATGGCCCAAAAACGTCCCTTTCTGTCCTACCTCAGCAAACACATTAGGCATGCTCATATGGCTCCTAGGAATAGGACAGGAGGATCAGACTGTAGTTCAGGGCTTCATTTTCCTTTCTGGCCTTGTGTACTGCTGACTACTTCCCACACAAACTCCCAGCATATCTGACTTACACTTTCAAAAAAATATATTAAAAAAAGAAAATAAATCCATACAACCACACATTTTTGTAGTAAGGAAGAGTATTTCCCTGTTACCCTGTTTCCCTGTTAATTTTTTGAATGTTGAAATGCTGTTTCTCTTTACAAAAATAGTACCCTAGGAGATGCTCAGGAGATCCCCAGATTTACCCTGCTTGGTTTTTGGGCTTCGTCCCATTGATTTCCATCAGCCTGGCAATTCCATTTTGAATGTAACCTTGATGACTTTTTTTTCCCTTTCTGAATATATTACTGGCCACAAAAGTCCTGCTATCAGAGTTTCCCTAATGAGTATGGTGGATTTGCTTAGCCCTGAGAAAAGCCCAGCTCCCATTGCCAGGAGTATGCTGACTACAGAGCAACCAGGAGCAAGCAGAATCTATTTTAGTTTCTTCCATCAGCAGGTTGGACTATGAATACATGCAGAAAGTAGAGCTGCAAGTAAGAAGGTATCATCATTACATGCTTATTTTCAGAATAGTGCCAGGCTTTAATATCTTCATAATCAAGATTTACCATTTAAAAGCTGCCCCAAGCTATTGCCAATGTATAGTGGACACTCATGCTGAGAAATAATGGCTTGTACTGTGATAAAAGATTTATTCTCAATATAAATATGCTTACTGAAACAGCTTTTCTAAGATCTTTATTTATGAGATGCATCAGACTAATAAATGAGAGGAAATTTTTCTATGTATCAGACTTTTCACTTTGCTTCATTTCCTAGAAAGATTAAAGAACACCACTGACACAAAGATCACACTCAAGGCCTATGTATTTTAAAAAACAGTAATTTCAGAGAAAAAAGCACTGTGAAGAAAGGTAGCTCTACAGAAATATCACTCTATATGCACACATTCAGCTTTTAAATGCACAAAGGTAGTTCAGATCTCAAAAGGAACAGGGTCCAATTGATGGACCTTCTAGAGAGATTTACCCAGCAAAAATGTTTCATAATAGCCCCCTCCCCCTTCGATATTCACATAGGAGAACACCGTGTTGTTTTGAAATTAATAAATAATACAGCCACTAGCAACACAGTATCGATTTTCTGCTGGATTTGTCTATCTCCTCAGAATTTTAAGAGCTCTTTAAACAGATATATCCATTATGTGTTGGAAAGAATTTTAAAACTCCCCGGTAAGGCTGCAGTTGATGACATATTGACAGTATCTCAGATTGAAATAATTTGGACACTCCGCTTATGTCATTTGCAGATACGGAGCCAGAAAGACCCAGCTGAAGGGCAAAGTGAAGGGCAAATGCCTACAGCGCTCTCAAAAAGCAGCTACGCTACAGCACTGCTGCTCCAGCCCTTGGTCATCAGCACAAACAGAAGCAATTCCTGTTATCAACCATATAAATAAAATTATTAAAGCACCAGACATTTTCCATCCAATAGAGTGCCCTAAGGACTGAGATTTTAACTTTGCTGCTAAAGAACTGAGCAGTTCTTATCTCCATTTGCTAATACAAACAGAATACACCTTTGCTAATTCCCAGAGCAGCAGATCCTTTGCAAAGCTTTCCTGCAGTTCTGTCCCCATGCTCTGCTTCTGTTGTGGCACGATTTAAGAGAACATTTAAGGCGTTAAATCTTGAAGGTTTCAGATTTTCCGTTTGAAATGTAGGACACCAGAAAGTTGTCACCTTGCTAATAGAATGGAATGATGTGGATTCACACCCATTTACCAATTCCCTGGAAGCTAAAGTAATTTTTTTTTTATATTTTAATGAACTAGTTTACTAGAAGAAAATATAAGAGTTTTGGCTAAACTTTGACAGGAGTCTAAAACAAGAACATGTCAATCAGCAATGTAAAAGGTTCATTCTCATCCTGTTCCTATTTTCTGCTCCTTTGCTTAAGTAGAAATGTTTTCCTCATTATGGTCTTGATTAAGAAGTTTGATGTGCTGACCTTGAATATCAAATTAAGCTCCGTGCTGCAAGCAAAGCATCCCATCTTCTCTAGTGGCTTATAAACTCATTAGACACTTCAGACATTGTTTTAAAATTTGCTGACACTAAATCCATTTAATATGGAACAGAACTGCAACAATTTAGGAGAGGCAAATTTGCAGTTAAGTGAAACACGCTATCTCCGGGTGATTTCCGCCAGGAATCCCTTCCATCTAGGTTTTGTCTTGTTTTTAAAACAAACCCCTATTAAATAGCAGGCCGTTAATTATCTTTTCATTTTCCAGTCAAATGATCAATACAAACGAGCAGACAGCAGTCTGACAGCTGCTGCTGCCAGCGCGAGCCAGCATGGCTGCAGCACGGCAGGGCAGGGTTTGCTCGGAGCTGGCCGGCTCAAGACAGTTGTGTTGCTCACCATGCAGGAGTTCAAAAGGAATAATTTCAGTGTAAAAGTTCACTTGCTGCTGTACAGTGGAAGTAATTTATTTCAGATGCCGCTTTTTTTTTTTTTTTTTTTGAAGCTGCTGTATCAGAATTTTAAATCTTTTTGCCATATATATTCCCCGAGGGCACGCGGAGTGAATCAAGGCTCTTTTTTGCTTTCATGAATTCTAGACTTTGACAAGAGTTCACAGGGAAAAAAAATAACTTCTGAGCATCTGTCAAGCCCTGTGTGCCTGGTCTTTGCTTAACACGCTTTGTTTTCATTTTGGCAGGATATGTTTTGTTTGCATTCAAAATGGGGCATTTGATATCAAATTCAAGTCATTAGCTAAGAAGCAACTCCACTACCACCGTGAATCTCCTCTAGTGCACAGGATAAGAGTCATAAAAGAAAATTAATTCAGTCGTTTGTAAAGACACTTAAAGGGAATGTCAGGATGTAAAGCCTGCTCACAACAGGAAGGAGGGTTGGGGAGGGGGAGATGTAGGGTAAAATTTATGGCTGGAGTAAAATTCTCATCAGAGTAATTTATCTGATATAGGGGAAAGTACATGTTGCATACCCTCGTGCTGACAGGATTTAACTAAGCAGATACACTGCAGGGAAAGGGTCAATACAAGGACACAGAGGCACCTAAAATCCCCAGCAGCATTCCCTAAATGCTCAGCTGAGATTGTCCTCTCCTTTTGCACATGGTGTGCGACAGAGATAAATCCCTGGCTGTGTAGCATCCGAGGTGCTGCTGTGCACTGCTGCTGCCAGCCCAGCCCAGCTCCCTGTGCAGCAGCTGCCACGGGGATGTCTCCTCTTTCCCACTGATCACTGTGCAAAGTGCTGGAGATCCATGCAGCTGCACACATCCCTGCCCCTGCGTGGGCGCTTGGCTCGTGCCAGGACTTTTGGGGAAGTCTGCTATCAGCCTGTGGGATACTTGTGAGGAGAGGATCCAAAATCAGATTGGTAGACACGATGCCTAACCGAAAGGTAACCTTGAGTACAAAAATAATTTTTAAATGGAGTACCACTTAGAGTTCAAATAAATATTTCAATATGAAATACAAATGTAAGTAAAAATTTAAGAAGGTGACGGAAACCGTGTACAAACCTACAGGACCAGAATATTTATCTAGAATGTGATTCAAATCGGCCTGAAGAAAGAAAATAGCATCACCAGAACCCAGTTCAGTTGGCTTCTCTGTTCTTTCAGCTGTTCAAGGAGAAGCAGATATATCTAATATCGACGTTAACTGCTGGAGCTGGAGCTGCAATTCAAACCAGGATGGTGAGGTGGAGGAGATAGGGGTCTTACATTGACCTTGTAACTAAGGAGAATAGAGAGTGTAATTTCAGTCCACTAAAGACCAACGCGCAGATCTGAAAGGACAACAAAAGGACTTTATCCTGCATCCAAGCTGACATTTCTAAAATTGATCACAGAAACATTGGTATTTATAAAGTGTAACAAGCTAACAGCACTAGAGAGGAATGTGAACTTCATTAAGGCAAGTAAAAAGGAGCCTAAATAAAATCACCAATTAAAAGATGAGGTGAGAAATGGAAGGGACCCCCAGCCTCTTCTGCTGCTTCTTGGACCAGAAAGCAAAAAAGAAAGGAAAGAACCATACTCAACAATGAATGAAATGTTAGCAAGCCTCTCCCACTGTCACTGGCCTTTCCTCAAACTGATACGATCGACATTAACAGGCAATGACAAAGAAGCCTGTGTTTTGCATTTTGGCTGCTGCCCATTTGACAAAGAACCAAGCAGTGTTTAACTCATGCAACAAGTGTGCTGTCTGAAAACCAAGAAAAAATGTAATAGTTTAGCAACAGGATAAAAAAATAAATAGAAAAATAGAAAACTACGTGAGAATGTGTACCCTGTGTCTATGTACATAATACAAAAGCAATCAAGACTTTTTTCTTAATATTTTTCACTTCATATACAGCAGCATGTCTAAAATTTTTAAATAAAACATCACAGTAACCATAAATACTGTCTTTAAACACACTTCTAGGTTATTCCTCTCTATATATTTCTTCTCTGTTGTGTGACCTGCTTTCATTCTAAAGTAACATCCCAGGATTCACCACTCCCATCGCCTCTATTTCGAGATTTATACAACCGCATTCCCCAGCCACCACCAAGTGCCACACACAAACTGGTCAGGCTCACCTGTAGGTGTTTTGTCATGGCTTCCCATTAGCATGAAGTTGCCTTTTTTTTTTCCTTCCCTTTTTTAGTGAAGATAGAACATTTCTTTGTTTCTCCAGTTTGAGCAACCTAAGGTGTGTAAAGAGTGTTAAGAGACACATGGCTTTTTGTCCTGTCCTACAAGGAAATGGAAATTGCACAGCGCCTTCTGCTCTGATGTCAGAGGGCTGCTTTGCCCACTTTCTGAGAACACTTTCCTTTGTAGCCAATTCTTGTAGCCAACTCTATGCAGAGAAAAACATTCCCATTGGCATGAAGGTAGACAAATTGTGCAGGGAAAGCAACAGGATTTCTTTCCCACTTTCTCTTCATACTTTTTTTGCTGACTTCCTGAACAAAGCCCAGACAGATTTTACAGAAGTCGTCCAAGCTCTATGGTACTTTGTGCTCAGAAATGTTTGTTTTAACTAAACACAATGAAAAAGCGAAATTTCCATCACAACAGTCAAGGTTCAGTCTATGTTGTAAATCAGAGCTGCCTGTGCATGGGTCATAAAATAGGAGAAGTAATAGTGTTTTAGCCCTTCAGCTCTTCATTTCTTTGGATTTATGTCTGCTGCTAAACAAGGAAACCAAAACCCAGCAGGAAGAGACGAGGAAAACCTTGGAAAAAAAAATAGAGCTCTGCATTGACAACCAGATGGTTTAACAACAACAGCACTAAGAAATACTTAATGACAGTAAGATATGCAACCAAGATAGAAATATGAGAACATAAGTTTTGTAAAGCAACTGCTTAAAAAGTTTATAGAGGAATTAATAAGACACATCTGTTCAAGCTAGCTGGAAGCTCTGTCAGTGGCCCAAGAGCTTTCTTCCAGTCCCAGGTCTGAATTACTTGTAGGAATCTCTTAGATTTCTGTGCATTTACCATCACAATTTAGCACATTCAGCACAACTGTTTAGCACATTTTCTAGCTCACTTCCAAGCTCTGAGGCGGATGCTGTGTTCCTCTATAACAAAACAATCCCATGAACAAGGATCTCATCCCACCCCGCATTTTCCCTACATATTTACCTGCAATGAAATAATTAGCTGCTCCCCTCCCTTTTCCAAGACCAAAGAGTCTCAGACAACTCTCATTAGTATAACTTATCATAACACACAACATGATTCTCCATGAAAACTATCTCCTGAATCCTTTGTACTCTTGTTAGCAGCTCAGGAGAAGCTTCTGGGTGGCAGATACCGTTGTGTAACCAGCAGTTTAGTTTTGCCACATCAAATTCTCAACCTATCAAGGACTATCTTGAAATACTCAGATTTAGGAAGAGTTTATTTTTTTAGAGGAACATCTGGAAATCAGATTAATACACAAGCAAGTTTGAATTATTTGCAATGTAAAGATGAATATCACTAGTTGGGTTTTCAGGATATACCACAGTATTATTGAAAAAAATATCCTTTATCTTGAAATATTCAACATAATGAAGGGAGTTGATTTTCAGTTTATGTTGTTCCCAAGCTGCTGTCCTCTCTCACATTTCTCTCCATTCTCATCTCTTTCCCTTCTCCAAAGGAATGCTTGCAGGGGGACATACAGGCAGAATGGGAACAACACTAAGCATGGCAGCTACTCAATGGAAAAACACAAACCTCAGAAATCTTCAGCACTCTGCATACATGCTGCTTTGCAAATTGTCCTATGGGGAGGCCAACTTACATGTACATAAGTACACCACCAGGTTCTGTGTTCAAAATGACCGCTTGCTTCTATCCCACACCAAAGGGAACCAATTTCCTTAAGGAAGTAGCAGAGTGGCTTTAACCAAACTTTAATTCTAAGCTCTTTATACAGTAATAGATTAGGCGTTAAAGACAGCAGAAAAATTATCTGCAAAATTATCTAATTCTCTAGCTGCTAAAATTCACAACTGCTTTCCTCTGTTTTGTGGTTTGTTTAAAACAGCACATTCAAAGCAGTGAATTTCATCTTCTGGCAGCAGGGAGTGCCCAGGTGAGCCAGGAACCATCCCATGGTGGAGCAAAAGGAGAGAGGTTTGTAAAAGCTGGCTCATTTTCATTGCCAGGTAGACCTACATTTGCTAAAAAGGTTAAGCTCTCCATTTAGGCCAGATAAAGTGCACAGACTGATTAAAAAACCTCCAAAGGTTCTTTTTTTTTTTTTTTTTTGATTAAAAAAATTCCTCCAAAGAAGTACCCTATTTCCATCTCCCTTCACATTAATGAGAACCATCAATCTGACACTCCTGTGTAGGGCAGCTGCAGCTCTCTGTAGCAGAACTGTCCAGGACAGTCAGACCAGACCCCCCAAAAAGCCACATAAATTTTAGCTTGCAAGTTCTGATTTGATCAGAAATAAAACTGTTTGTCCCTAACGCTTTTTAGTCCACAAACTAGACTTCCAGGAGCTGTGCATACTTTAAATATAACAAACATGATGTGTGTTTTCTCTCTCCTGAAGGAAAGAATTCCAATAAGGAGAGAAAATATTAATTTTTATCAAGAGGCAACTTTAAGTTAATTTAACAATATTTCAGGATGACTGCGCGGGGATTCTCAGGCTGTCAGCTATGAAAGTTGCATTCCCTTTACAGCTTTATTCTGCACCTTGGGAACTGCTCATTTTTTTAGTCTCCAAAAATTACTTTGGAAGCCTTTCTTGCGTATGATATTCTCCATTTGCACTAATTTTACTTGAAAAATTATCACATTTAGGAACATTTATGTGATAAGTACTTATCATAGAATCACAGAATGGTTGGGTTGGAAGAGATCTTACAGCCCCATCCCCTGCTGTGATCTGGTTGCCACTCACCCCATCAGGCTGCCCAGGGCCCCACCCAGCCTGGCCTAGAGCACCTCCAGGGACGGGGCACCCACAGCTCTCTGGGCAGCTGTGTCAGGGCCTCACCACCTCTGAGTAAAGAATTTCCTCGTAATATCTATCCTAAATCTCCTCTTCTGATGCTTTGTTGTACGGAGGCAATAGTTTCAACTTTTAAGATCTAAATTTCCCCTCCTAGTAATTCCTTAATTCAGCAGCAGAAGCTTTCTGTTGCCCTGGTGCTACTCTGTCCTGCAGAAGACAGGTGCCTACGTGCATGCTCCCTGCTCCTCCACTGCATGTAAAGCTGCTGCTATCTACAGCTCAGGAACGTGCTTTATTTAGAACTATGAGTGATGTGGACCTCAGACACCGTATCTGCCTTTCTATTTTTAAGAATCTTTTGTGATGCCTCGAGAAGCTGATGGAAAATAGAGAAAATGAACTTAAAAGAAGACGGTCCGACCTATGCAATAAAGAGTCTATGTTCAAGGATATTCATTTCCTCTTACATTAGTGATAAAGGGGTAGAAAGAGAAATTCGTAAGCAATCAGCAACAAAGAACTTGTGGGGAGAGAAAGAGTCTAATTTGAATTCTTAAGGGAAATTTAGACAAATTAAACATCCACGTTGGGATTTTAGATCTTTAACAGCCAACACTTGCATAGAAAGACAACAAGAATAAATAAAGTTTGAGGTTCAAAGGCACTCAAATCCCATCACCTACCACTCCCTTGTGTCTCTTACTTACAAGATCAGTCTTTTCTTCAACACCACACAATCACCACCCACCATACAACATTTGAAAGCAATTTCTGCCTCACCCTGGGCAGAAATCCCACGTACCTGCTGGCCAGATCTGACAGAATTAAGCTTTAAGAACTAACATTACAGTTTGGGGTTATTTGTACCAATTCTTCCAACCTTGTAGGGTAAACATTTCCTTTGTTTTGTTTATTTTTTCCACTCTTAGAATGTTTTGCAACACGATAAAAATTTAAGAAATATTAATCTGAGCTGTGGGACAGAAGAAAGAAAAAAAGAATTCAAGTTAAGTATGATCACTTTTAAAAGAAAAAAGATTATGGTTTTTTTTTCCTGTTTGAACATTGGATTCACTGCCTTTCAAACACACTTAAACAGGTAATGGAGATCTCAGAGAGTACAGTGACCAATGAAGACATATCAAGAAGCTGCAGCCCATGCAAAGATGCTACTAAAGGCAGGGTGAGGATGTGCTTGACTAGAGACCAATATGTGCTGCAAATCTGGTGGCAGTGCATAGATTTCAGCTAGAAAAAGTATATATAATTTTTTAGATAGTAAAATGATGTGCAGAAAGACATGGGAATGAACAGGACAAGAGGAAAAACACTAACATGCACTGCAAGTACCCAAAGACATTTTTTCCAAATATCTTTAAGAACCTTCTTCACAGTCCTAAGAACTTCTAAGCACTTGCAGAGTTTGTTGGAGGACAGACTTTGAAAACACAACCAGAACTGTGCTCTATCAGGATAATGGTTTCAGACTTGTCACCACCTGCCTTGCATACTACTTAAAGCCTGAGTTTTCTTTGGGATTTGCTCATGGATTGATGAAAGAGGTGGCATTTGCCTTGGAGGCTTGCAGCCCTCCCCCAGTAAAAGTTATTGAAATGACTTCAGAAAGTGCAAAAGGATAGGAAAGCAAAGAGAAAGTGCATGCAGAAGTGACAGCGCTCAGTTTGGGGTAAATAAAGATTTAGCTATATTTTCAGGTTTTACTCCTGGAAGAATTAAGATTTCAAAACATTTTCTGTCCAGATGAGAAAAAAGGTTTGCATCTAAATAACTGCTGAGGTGTGAGTTCTGTCTATTTAACAATCCTCGAGTTTCAGGGGGCAGTTCTAAGTCCCCAGGTTCCCACAGCATTTCTGTACTTTCATGTCCTGAAGCTCTGGCTCATTTTGCTGGGCTAACAGCAATGAATGCATGAGAAAATTGTCGGGAGTCGCTGCAGAGCCATACCTAGAAACAAAACGTGGGCAGTGATGGTTGGCCGCAGACAATTGAGCTAATTGAGCGTGTTTCGCTTACACGGGTACTTAAGAGCCAGAGACATGGAGCGTGCTGGTGAATGAAAAGAACATCTGCCTGATAACATCCAGCCCGTGTGCAAGTTACAAGTTTTAGAGAGCAATTACCCAGCATTTTTGTTTCAAATCCAAATCAGATGTTTAAGCTATTCTGTGATTGCGCAATTAGCTTGCTTTACGAGGCAACCCAAACATTGGTTAACGGGATTTGAGCACCACGGTGTATTTAAAATTTATTAACGAAAATCCAGAAGCCAAGCCCCAAAAATGAGAGAGAGAAGAAATAAGGGAGGTTTTAACAAGGCAAGGAGGAAAATACAACTGCTAAAAGCAGCAGTGAGGGGGACAGCCATGCAGGGCAGCACCGCTCCACAGTGAAGATGCTCCCAGCTCTTCTGCTCCAGTGCTGCAGCACTGTGAGACACACAGCAAGGGCTGATGAAATTCTTCATCACTACAAGGCATAAAACTATAACTCTGCATACACAGACAAGGTAACGCAATTTAAACAGCTCTATTGCAATCCCTCAATTCTGTTCCCTCAGATGAAGCTTTTGTGCTCAATTTTAGCTGTCTGGATCTACGGGAAAATGATGCATGTTACAAACCAGCTGAGAGCTGGAAAGGGACTTAGGGATCCTGAATTACTCTGAGCTGCAGTCCAGCCACAAGTTTTCTTATCCAGACTTCATCCAAATGTAACCTTAGGAAGGAGAATAAGCCAGATGCTTCCTGAGAGGAAAGAGGCTGAGTAGACAAACATAATTCTGTTACTTAAGAATTAATTCTCACCAAAACATATTTCTGCCACTCTGAAATTGTAATATCCAGTTTCCAGATCCACAACACTCATTTCAAGAGTATTCAGTACAAATTACACCCTGAAAAAAAAAGCTTTGATTTATCACATCTCATTTATATAATCTCCTTCTACAGTCTAAAGCTAATTTAGCATTTTCTAACAGAAGGTTTCCAGTGTTACTGCACTGAATTAAGCAATAAATCCCAAAAGTCAAAGCCAATTCAGCTCCCGAAGCAGTGGTTTTGAGCAGGGCACCACAAACCCGGCTCAGTGCTCATTTGCACCTCCCAGTGCTCACTGTGGGAGCACCAACATTGAAACAGCTCCCACTGCAACTCTGCAAAGTGAGAGGGACCCAACTGAAAGCTTTCATGTGAGGGAAGTCATAAGGTGACTGTGACCATTCTATGAGAAAATAGGCAGCTATAAGCAGCTACTCATGGTGCAAACACAGTGCAGGCACTGGGACACATCAGTCTGAGTCAGGCTGATTGCAGACCTTCTCCTCGCTGAGCAGCAGGATGGTTCTCAGCAGCATGGGAGGTGTTGAGTCATTCAGATGCACCTCCTAAGCAGCGTTCACAGGAATTCCACCCCTGTGCAATTTTGCCTGAGGGTTATCTCACAAAATCATTAGTTAAATCAGCGAAAAATCACAGTCCTTTTCTCTTTGATAGTTTCTTTTTAAATTTCTCACCATCACAGAAGCCAGCAGATGCTTGTGGCAAGCCTGAAAAAGAACATGGTAAAATGTCTCATGTACCAGCCCCCACGCCTCAGTGCTCTGCTGAAAAAACAGCTACAGAGGGAGCTGCCTGGTGGGGAGCTCAGCAGTACCTTGGCTGCCCTGGGGCTTGCCCCATCTCAGTAGCTGCACCACAGAGCCCGTAAAACCAAAGGACATGAAAACCCCTCCATTCCTTTCCTGAGGAGCTGCTCAGAGCAGCACACCGGTGTCTGGGGCTCTTGCCAGCCCTAGAGCTGTTCTTATAACTGAAAAAAGCTGATTACTAATTTGCCTGCCATTAACACTCTTAGTTAAACATCATTACTCTGTTCAGTTCTACGGTCCAAAAGAATCTTTCATGAACAGAAGAAGAATAGAAGCAGAATGATGTCAACGTTCCTCCATATTTAGAAGATTTGAGATCCAAGGAGCACAGGACTGAAAAAAAAAAAAAAAAAAAGAACTATGCACCACTTCTCCTTTTGTTTTGCCACCGAGCACATTTTCATGGGCAGAGTACTCAGACCTAATCTCCTTTCTGCAAGGACCTAGAAGATGTATACCACAGGAAATAATCCTACATTAGTACAAATGTAGACCAGATGACTGAAAGGTCACTCAGAGCTCTAACTTCTAACACCCTGATTTTCTGGACCTTGGATAGAGGCTCTGTAAGTATACATAATTTGCAAACTCATTTCCTCCTGAGTCATCTTTTATTTACCCTTTTTCTCCTCGCTGACTTACAGAACTAGCTTTGTGACTAAACAATTTTGGTAAGCCTTGCAATCAACAGGATTAAACAGTGTGTGCTGGGTGAACTACAGACAGAATTCATTTGTCAGATCCCCAGTGCCCTGACTCTAATCAGGGATAATAATAAAGCCAGCAGTATTGCTAATCCAATCAGCAACTCCAATGAAAATATAAATTTGTAAATGCAGTTCAAAAACTACTGTTCCCTGTGCAAAGCAAAAGGGCAATGCAAATCTCTCCTTTTTTCCTCTCTCACTCCAAAGGTCCCTAATGAACAAAAAAGGGAGAGGCAGAACAGAGGAGCTGCATATCAAAGCCCAGCTGTCCCTTGAAATCTAACTTTAATTATTAATACATGAAATATTCTGAGTAAGGAAAACATGCTTTAGGTCTTGCAACCTTACATTGCAAAAGGGTCCATTACAAAGCTAAAAATCAGCTGGACTTCTTTTTCAAGAAATTTCCCCATTGTTATTTTTAAATTGATATTTTTGGACTCTTTTCTGAAAAATGATTTTAAAAACTTGGGATATTTCTTTTCCCAGCTGCTGCTGTTTTCCACTTGCAGCAGGGCAAGGCACAGCTCGGCACACTGGAAGCCATGGAAGAGCTGCAAGGCAGCCCAGCCCACAATGATTGATGTACACTTGCTGCCTGCTGCCAAGGGCTTCTCCAGCTCACCTCGCCTTCAGCCTTATGTACGGCCGTGCTTCATCGAAACAAAGAAGCAAAACTAAGGAGTGTGCACATTACCATTCTAGCTGCCCTATGCTCTTCCAGGAATTGTCATTATTTTAGGAAGAGATGTGATGAATATTTCAGATGCTAATGATATATTTGGTCTGATCATTTATTCTATGCAGATCAGCTGGTTGAGGACTAAAGCAATTACCTCCTGGTGGGGACAGACTCCCAAATTTTATTAGATTCTGGGCGTTTCACAGCACACTGAGAAATTACTTGTCTTCTTAATGGCATTTGCTTCAGAGACACATCTTAATGAGGGCAAAGACTAAAATAAGAAAGACTTTATACTGGAACTTTCTTGCCACGCTTCTGCTGAAAGAAGCAGCGCAGCAGGGAAGGAGGGACTATGGACCTCCCCTGTCTTAGCCCACGTGCTCCTCAGCCTGAGCTCTGGAGCTGCTTGCCTTAAGATCTTTTGAAATTTAAGTTGTAAAGTAACATAACTTTGGCTTTTGCAATGTCAAAAAGAATACCTGGTTTAAGCCAATCTCTCATAAGCGGTACTTCCCTTGAAGCTGCTCCTGTTTTTATGCGCACAGCATTCCCAACATTATTCCTTTGACTGACATTATTTCAAAGTAAAACAACCCCTAAGCCTGGCCAAATTTGAGATATGTGAATATACTTGCAGGGACATTCATCACTGTATTATCCTGCTTGGCTTTCTTTCCCATCAGGCACCATACCGCATCAAGATTTTCAAAAAAAAAAAAAAATGAAATGGATGCCTTCCTTTTCAGCTTTACCTTCCATTTGTTGTCTTGTGAGAGTTTAACTCAGTGTGGTTCCAGAGATATGTGATTTCCCTCTGTCTCTCCATCAATTTTTGAAATGATAGACTCCAAGACTGTGGCCAAGAGTGGAGAACTCTTTAAAAATTCATTATTTAAGCCTTAATAAAATCTCCACAACAGCACAGATAGCAGCAGGAATTTTAAAATTACATGTCAAAAGCAACATGGGTTAGGAGTAAGCCCACATACCACTACAACACTAGATGCTCTGAGGCCGCCATATGTGCCATCTTTTAGATCAGATTTTGCAGAGGTGCAGTAGTGGTTTTGAATGATCATTAAATCCAATGAAATATTAAGATGAGTTTGCACTAATGCCAAGATGGTAGCTGCAGTTATTGCTAGATGCTACATTTTCACCTACCTCAATCTGTTTGTTTAGCTGGAGAAGTTGTTCTTGACAACAATGAAGCAGCTGCTATAAAGTAACCACTGCTAATACTTTAATTATGGTGATATCATCGTTAACTTGTGCTCTCTCAGTCTGTTACCTCCACCTGTTATTGTTCATTTTATATTTATCTGATGACAACATGTGGAAAACAAGTTATCTTCCTGTTATGTAGATGTACATGGCTCAGCAAAACAGGGGACCAAACATTGACTAAGACCTTTACATGCTTCTATATGAGGAAAATAATGGTTTTTTAACAAATAAATGTATTTTTGTTTTCTCTATCGCTACTGGCATGTGATGTAATGTCTGAGGAGCTCTGTCCTGAAGGTTAATGTGTTTCCATGATGAGGGAAGCAAAGAAATTTTTATAGGTAAGAAGTTCATAAACACTTCATAAAGCCCACAGTCACTGATGAAAAGCTGGACAAACGTCAAATATAAAATGCTATTCAGGATGCCAACTGCTTAGCAGGAATGCAAAGCCCATTTGAAAGGATATTTTTGGTACTGATGTTGGTTTAATGAAGCAGCTTTCACTAGCTGTTAAAAGGAAGATCACCGTCTTTGCATTCTCTCTTATTACTGTAGTCTGTTGATTGCTGTGAAGTGGATGCTCTTTTGGTCCTCTGAGTCACAGCAGGAAGCAAGCAGCAACTGAGCAAAATACACAAACCAGCAAGCCATGGGTTGATTGAAAGTCTGAGATATGGGCTTTGGATCAGCTGCTGGGCAAAGATGTGTTGTTTTAGAAATGGTGACAGACTGTATAAAGGTTAAAAAAAAAACAGTTGTCTGTTACATATGACAACCCCAACATAAGTCCAAGACAACTTTTCTGTGAGCCTACCCACAAGAACAGGGAACATCAAGGAAAGTTTCTGAAATTCTCTCCAGACAACCAAATTCAAATTTTCCCTAGACAACAGAATGACTTCAATTAATCTTTACACTGATAGACTGTTTCAGGGCATGTTTGTAAATGGCCTAGGGAACAATAATTAAGCACTCAAATTGATGAACAGCAGTACTTTGTTGAAACCAGTCATTAAAGGTAAGGACAGAGTTACCTGCCTCATTGTTTAACAAGATCTATTAGAATAAAAACATGAAATAGTAACCCTGAAGGAGAAATCATTCTTCATAAAATATTAGATGCTTACACTTGGTTTCCCCACAGAGTTTCTTCTCTGGTTCTGAATTTCTTGGATGAAGGAGAAGGTATCTCGTTATGGCATTTGCTCTTCTTGAACAATGTTTGTGATTTAGCTGAAGAGAAGACACTTCAAGCAAGAGGATGACCTCTATATCCTTCTTGGACATAAAGGTTCGGAAAGGAAATAAATAGGAGCGTGCAAAGAAGACAGAGCCAGGCTCTGTTCAGTAGTGCCCAGTGACGGGAGAAGAGGCAATGAGCACAAGCAAAAGAGATTCCATGTGAACATGGAACACAGAGTCATTTCCTTACTGTGCAGGCAGCTAAGCACAGCTCCTCAGGAAGGCCATTTATAAATATTAATTTATAGAAACTATAAATTCATTAATTCACACGAGTTCTCTAAGACCTTTGAAGCCCCAAGAAAGCCAGCCAGCTGTACTCTGCACAAGCTGCCAAACCAGCTCACACTCTGACCTACAGGCTGTGCTTATCAGTTGTTCGGAGGTGAAAATGAGTCACTGAAGTTTTAAACCTTTCAAGCTTCAAGAATAAAACTAGGATGCTTCTATTTTGCAAAAAGTTGGCCAGCATAGACAAATATTTTAACTGCCTCACAGGCAACGACTTCATAAACAGGCTATAGAACACATCAAATAAAAGTATATGAACTTTTATATACTCATCCTTATCAAACTATAAGAAAACTTTTATTTTCTGTATGAGCCTGTTTAAGCTTATTGGAAGACTCTACTGACTTCTACTCATGATTCTACCAGGAGGTTCCGATACTTTACATCAAAAGGATCAACAGAACCACTACTATTATATTTTTGTTTAATTTCAATTCTCTTTGTATAACAGAATCACATCAGTGGGATCCAGAGTTTATTTACAAATAAGAAATTAATTCTAACAGGGAAAAAAAGACAGAGGTTAAGAGGTCAAATTTCTCACTAAAGTAACAATTAGAGCCAGGTCTACTTACAAAGTAGACAATAGAAACACAGTATTTGGATCAAGCTGAAGACGTGAAGAGGGAAGAGGGCCTGACAAGGACAAATATTTTAGATTTGTTTCAATTTACAATGACAGTAATCTGGAGGGACAGTGCAAGGGATGGGGCAGAGCTGTATTTTTGCTTCAGACAGGCTTGGTCTTTAAGGTCCTGCTCATGCCACACTGCATGTCACTCAATTCAAAACGTTTTGAATAAATGCATGAATATTGATGCTCAGCCACAGCACTGGTAAAAGCAAAACTATTTTTCTAGAATTGACTTTCTTTTGGAAGACTGTGGGCAACATCCTGCATTCCTAGAAGCTGTATTTTCAAATACATCAAGCTCACTTACACAATTGACTTCCCAAATGATTTGGGTAGTCAGCATTTCTGAAAATTCAAACTTCTGTATCTGACAGTTCTACAGGAAGACAGGAAAATTACCACCAAAATACATATATTTTGTAGGCAAGGGTTCAATTATGCATAAGCTGCAACAAAGGAGCTGGAAAATAGCCTGAGATCGGGCAATTGGGCTTTATTATGGCCATTTCTCTAAGTCACAAGATGTCTGCAATCCCTGAACACAAACGAGCCTCAGTTTCTCTCATCACAAAGTTTATACAATCAACATTTATCATGAGCTTAGAGATCAGGTGCTGAGAGGACCATTTAGAAAGTGTTACTGTGTCGGTGGCCACAGCTCACCACCAACAGAGAAGAGGAAGGGAAAAGCAATTCAGCAGTCAGCCCTGCAATCTCTGCAGAGTTTGTATTAACTGAGGAGCTGCAACAGATGAAGCTACACTTTGTGCTTTCCTCATAACAGAGCTTTAGTTGGAAAAGGAAAACATCTCCGAAGCATTAACCTTGTGTAAGTAGGAAAGGTTAACGCAAAAATCAGGTCACATAATGAGAAACTGAATGAAGGTGAAAACTACTTTGGCCAGGAAGGTTTCTATCTGCTCTAGAAACAGAAAACAGTCAAAGACAACAATTTATCCCTGGAAGGTAGAGTTTATGGTGTCTGTTCAATGTGAAGGCTTGTGGTTATTCAGCACTTTTCTTTGTACTTGGTTCCCTTAGACCTTGGTGATTCCGGAGTTCAATTGCCCAGCTGTATTTCTCATCATGTTGTGTGTTACAAAAGCAATTATTCAGAATATAGAAGTGATGAAACTCCTTATCTTGAATTTTAAGGATGATTTGCACTAACCTCACTCACAAGGAACATTGCTTTATTCAGAACACGCGTGCCAGATTCCCTGAGAACACCGATGGTGCAGTGTGTTGCACACCAGGACAAGGAAAATCACCATGCACATGCTTTCTTGGCACTGTATTGGCTGATAAGTAAAACCATAGAATCATAGAAGTAAACCAGTTCTGGCATATATAAAATTCTGGAGGTCTCCGCCATTTATTAACATTTACTTAAAAAAAAAAAAAAAAAAGAAAGAAAGAAAATCTATCTAGGTATCACAACAGCAGGTCAAGCTGCATTTGCACAAATCTGATTATATTAACTATTCCTACATTTCTCTCTGGCTGTATTGAAAGCTCCTGACCAAATCCAAAGAGGAATAGAGATCTTTCTTGCTGTGGAATACATTCAGATGCCAAACCACAGGGGCTGCTCTCACTACAGAGAACCGAGACTTCTAAATTTCCCATTATTGGCAAGAATTACAGGAAGTAAATCCATCTCTACAGAAGAAAAAGAAAACACAAACAGTGTCATTTTAAAGAAAACAAAATTCCAGGACTTTATCTGTCATGCATCAGAAAGCTGAAAACAAGCAGAGTAAGCATCCAAGAGCACGCGGACACCCAAACCTTTTATTCTCTCACCAGCAGCTGACTTACATCTGCCAGCCCCAACAAGGTCAGGCCAGCAGCAGTCCCTGTGATGGAAGGACTTCAGGGCAGCCACCTGTGCTCCAAACCTGCTGCCAAACCCGCTCACATCGACCTCTAGACTGTGCCCATGAACTGGTTGTAGGTGGAAACAGACTCACTGAAATTTTGCCATGAAATGAACTTGAATATTGAATGAATATTTTACTCAAGTCTATCTATAAATTGTTTCTCCATCAGTCTTCATTGAATCAAAGGCTGCTACAGCTTGTTATGCTTAAGGTGAATTTTCCTCTTTTCCTCTGGAGGGGAGAAAAGGAAGGAAGGGAAGGCTTTCTGCCTGCTTTTGAGGCTTATAAATGAAAAGACTCTCCTCATACCAAGTCTAAATCTAACTGGTGTTTTACGGACCATATTGTTTAGGTCAAATTGGATAACTCCAGCTGACCTGCTGAAAGCTGCTTGCCTTGATAGCACGTGGAGATACAAAATCCTACTGGGGAACTACAGAAAAAACATTCAAAGAAGAAAAAATGGACTCAGTTATGGGAGAAATCTCTATTCTCTTCCAATCCACATGCAGTTCTAACCCAATTCCATTTAAATTCTAGCCTGAATGATCATGTGGGAAATAGAAACGTTGCCTAAACCAAGGTTAACTTTATCGCTTATGCTATTCTGTATATTCTTTGTAGAAAGACACACAATTTCATAATCACAAATCTCCTATTTCTCCAGAATAACACATCTCATGGCTGCACAGAAGAGAACACCTGCCATTAATTTGAACCACCACATTGTATTTCTTTATATGAAATCAGTAATGCTGAGAAGTAACATTAGGCACAAAAGGAAAGTACAAAAAGACACAAGCTCTTTTTATCTTAATCAGGCAATCTAAAAACAGCACAAATATTATGGTATCATCTAGAGATCTCAGCTGTAGCAGCCTGCACAAAAGCAATTGAGGTGTGCCTCCATGGTAAGGCAAACTGCCATTCCCAGCATCTCCCACAAGCTTCGAGTTAGCTCAGTCACCAGATGCAGCTCGGCTAAATTAGCTGCAAAAATAGCAACAGGTAGTCTGGGGGAACATCCAGGCTAACAGAGATGAAACCACAGCACAGGATGAAGCCATCCCCATTATGAATTTGTTCAAATGAACGTGAAAGAAATGATAGGAGGTTGAAAGCAACAATACACCAAAGCAAAAAGAACCCACTAATGCAGACTACGCAAAACAATTCTACAGCAAAGCCAACACAGAGCCAGGTCTCCTGAGCTTCCTTGCTTGCCCTATATATTGCTGTATCACTCCCTTAACATATGGTGAACTTCTGCAAGAACACTAATGAGTTATAAAAATTATAATTCTTGAAGATAATGTATTTCTGCTCTTTTTGCAAAAGAGGCTTCGTGCAAGCACCTTCTGTCGGACAGCAAAAAGATCGTAACCTTCTTCAAAGCTACAGACTGAAGTCATTCCACAGATGTTGCCTGGAGATGAAAAAGTGCTTTATAAAATGCCCACTCTTTTCTCTTCCAAAATATGAGAGGTTTTTGGCTTGAAGGATTCACAGCCCTTTGCTCACAACAGCTTGGACCCATCAGCCAGTAAACCTCTCTTGGACCTGCCCCATCACCCCCTCCTCGGGGGTTTTGGAAGGTTTCCTGCATTCATAACCCTTGTCAGCAGGGTCTGCCCACAAGACAGAAGGTTTTTCTGCTTCCTCTGCAAATACTACTCATTACTTCTCACCAAAGGCCAACAATATTTGCTACTGTGTGAACATACTTTCCTGACCAGAGAATGTAGATTCACTGGCTCTTTACAGACAGAAAAGATAAATAGATTTACCAAATACAGATGCTGCCTTAAAGTAACCAAGCACTCATATAGTGAAATAAAGACAAAATAATACCAGCCAATGGCCTATACAGTTTTCACCTATCATAAATAAGGAATGAAGGCCTTTGATATGCAAAATATACAAGAAACACTCTTGAAGACTTGAATTAATTTAAAATGGATTTTGTTTAGAGTCACTTTCAACTCCTACTGCTTTCTTACAAGCCTCAGGACGACATTTTTTAACAATGAACCCTTTGTGTGCTGTCACACATTCACAGCAGTAAAAGCCAGATGTGAACTGCAGAGTCTCATTAAAGGCATCATTGCAAGGAGGTGATGGAAGAGCAGAGGACTTATGACCAAGCAGGGAGGTCTGAGATTTCAGTAATACTTTTAGTGCCAGAGTATATTTTCAGAGAATAAAACTGTCTAATATGAAAGAGCCTTTGAGATTTTAAATATGTATAGTGCTGAGAGCACCGTTGTTTGTAACATAGCAAGAAGAAATACCTGCAGATAACCAGCACTTGTTAGGTTGGCTTTATTCTACACATGCTGAAAATAACTAAGATTTCTAGGTAAATAAGTCCTGTGCTCCTAGTATACTTTCACACATAAAGGGCTTCAACTCAGATTTTAAACAATATCACACTGAAAACAGCCGCAACTTACACGAATTGCTTTCCTTATTAGGAGCCTGAAGGGGGAATAAATAACTCTGTACTGGAAGGATTGCCACTGGTGACAGCATGTTTGAGGCACACGGGGGCCCAGTGACGTGGAGGTCAGCTTCCCTGCTCCTGTGCTGGGACACATGGCAGGACCATGGCAGAGTTGCAATTCTCTTTTTCTCAAGAATCATGCTTATGAGGAATATTAAATAAGACATGGTCAGAGTGTAGTCAGGGCTTTAAATGCACTTAGGATTTGTACTGTGACTGCTCTGCATAATGCTTACAGGGCACATTTGCTGGTAATTAAACGGACGCACTGAGAAATGTAAGCTCTTTGTGAGCACGTTCACAGCTCAAATGCCCAACAGTCAAAACTTGGTGAGAGCAAAAATGGACACAAACAAAATTAGCATTGTACATTCCGAATCAGATTAGATAAGTCCCCAGCCAAACTTAGTACCTTGTAACGATTGAGTTCTTTCAGTAAAATAGCATGCTCCTCCCCTAGAGGGCATACGAAAACTTGTTGCACCTCTGTTTGGCCAATATTCATCTTAAATAAACCCACGTTCAAATTTTCTCTTCATCTGAAGCATAAAGACCTTGCACTACGGAGAAATTAGGCAGATTTAGTAGTTCAGGTTTCTCTCCCCTTTCAGGAACGCTGTAATAATTTTAATCTAGGAGAAAACTGGACTATAAATATGTACTTGCAGGCATTCCTGTGAGCTTTCAAGTTTGGAGAAAAGGAGTAATCATATCAAACTATGTGCTAGACAGTGAAAATGGGAGTTGTGAGGTCTATGATTAAACATTGAGATAAGGTGAGAAAAGAAGCTTGATTTTCACATATGTAAGTTCATTATTCTTTGAAAATAAGTATTAAATTTACCAGCCTTCCCAACATCCCTGTTTGACTCTCCATCTATTAGTTCTACTAACAATAAATAAAAGAGATGAAGTCCTATTCTATCCTTTGTGAAAAACTGAAAAAGATAGTGATGAATGAAATATTTCCATCTGGTAAGCAAACTGCCAAAAAATATCCAAATCACTGTCACTGCTAGCAGCAGACAGCCAGATTTCTATTCAACCTTTAGTTTTTTTCTAGCTATCTGTAGTACTTAACATTTTCTTTCACTTTGTAGTCAGCTGCTTGAAAGGGAAAATAATTCAGTGATCTCTATGCAGAAAAAGAACAAAACTATCTTGTTATAGCAACTACATATTTAGAAAAAAAAAAAAAGAGTGCCTCCTAAATTTCTTATACAAAAACTGTCCTGAAACTACCGCTGTCAGAACTGACAGAGGGGAAAAAATTGATGGGGACTTAAGCAGCGATTCAAATGCAACAAAGATAGGACATACATAAATTTTAAAATGAAAAACCTTACTTTCTTCCTTTTTAGTGAGATGCCAACTAAATTAGGTTGGGGGGAAGTACTGGCAGATGTGAAACAGATGTTGCATCATTGTTGCTTGTTATTTACAACTTCAACAGGCAAAATACATTAATAAACATCCCTCCTGGTTACAGCATGGTACACTTTCCAGTTTGCAACTGTTAGCATAATATTGCAATAGCTGGGTAGAAAACACAGCAGAGGGAAGTCATCCCTGACCCAAATGACTGGACAAATTCCTCCTCTGAGACTTCCTACCCAGCACAGAATAATTCTGAAGCACCTGAAAAAACATACATCCTCGGGTATGGGGAACACAGGAACACTGCTGACAAATTCTCTGCAGATAGTACATGAAAAGGGAAAGCTACTTTTGCAGGGTTGATGATCATAAAGTGGAAGACAAAAACATTGAGCTATTATTTTCACCCAGGCCAGAATCTTATTCAGCTGTGAAAAGGTACATTTGTTTCTGAATAAACCAAAGTGCTAGGCTTGCAATCAAAGCTTTCAATCAACCAATTGTGTTTACTAACTAGACATAGCACACTCATTGGACTAAACAATTATTAATTTAAACAAAAGTGCCTGTAGAAAAAAACCTACAACATTTCAGAGGAGAACAAAAAAGAGTTTGGGACTTTCTATTGCCGACCAACAGCAATTAAAAGTAATTATAAATGAGAATTTGCTTTCCTACATAATCATATTCATTCCGATCTGTATGCACTCTATATAAGAGGAAGATCAGGTAAGAGAAACAGGCAGAGAGCTGCACAGGTCAATTCAATTTATTTGAAAGTCTCAGTGGACATCCAAAATAGAGAAACCTTACGGAGGGGGAATGTGTCAGCCACACAGGTCTGAGGCTAAGTATATTTTAGCTTTGGGAGAACAGATATGAAAATTAAATGTTGAAGCACAGAAGATAAATAGTTCTGCTCATTGTCAGGCATTTTGATTCATTTTTCTCAAACTGAAAAGGTGGGGTAAATGAAAATAAAAAACTTGTTGGCAACTAAAAACCAAAATAGTAAAAGGAGAAACAAAATGCGAGGGCCGATCCTGTTTCAGATAACAAAATGGGACAAACATTTGACAGTGGAACTCCTCTAGATTAAAACCTGAGTCCCTGGAGCAGCTTTTCCAGTAGAATGAGTTGCTTGAGATTTGGTTTACCACTAGCTCCATTTTTCTAATTCTCAGATGGCTTTGCCTGAAATGGGAGCTAGTTCACTGCATGCTCATACTTAGATTTAAAATTCTGAATCTGCTTCTCCATGGAAACTGGAATTCCAGTTATTCCAGTCCAATTATTCCATAGTCTCCTAGGTATGCCCTTTTGAACAGATAAGCTAATCAACAAATTGTTTTGAACATTTTAATGAGGTGGTCTCCAGCTCCTTTAAGGATTAATTTTAGTGGGGAAAACAAGGTTGCTAGGTTTCCTGTTTGGGGGTCATTTGCAGTAAGAAAGTCACTGCTACGTCTTCTCTCACCTACTGGGTGCCACTTGGCCACGCTGCCAGCCAGCTGCTCACCCTCAGCACGGGGCTCTGCAGAGCCCAGCTGGCAGAGCTGCTGCCTTTCAGACAAACAGAAGCCTTCACCTGGAGAGCTGCACCTCTTTTTGAGGCATGCATCATTTTCACGTGTTGACTATTTTAATATTATCACTCCCATTTTTTAAAATTTTCTTTCAAGCCTGAGTGTTGCAATTTCCCCGGTTGGTTTGTGGACAGTCTTGCGAATCTGACAGTCCAGGTAAGTGGTATTTGCAGCCAAATCTCAATGCTGTTTCCTCTGCAAACTCATTCTTCTCTGCGATACCAAGCATACATTTTCTCATCTTACCTTACTTCCAAGGTCCCTCAGTGCTCTGTCCCATCAATCAGGATGCCAGACTTCATTACCCATGCCACAGAAATAAAGGCAGGTGTCCCTCCCTGCCTGTTGCCTTATGCTGTCCGTCACCTTGTGGGATGAGGCAGTGACACAACTCTCCCTGAACAGAGCTGAAGCACTTTGAAAACTTAACAGCGTTGTTAACTCAGCAATTAGGACATGGGCATGACAGAAACACAGCATAAAGCAATACTGTAAGCAAACAGGAAGATGCTGCAGCGTGCAAAAGTCTTTCATTGTTTTGCTCAATAATATTTAATTGTTTATTTTTAGGAGGCCAAACACTAAGACACAACCTTTGAAGAACCATGAAAACTGAAATAAGCATTAAGAGTTTCTAAAAATTTTCCCATGCCTGCCCTTTCTCATTCAGGATATCTATGTAGCATTTGCCAAATATCTCATTACAAGATAAGCTCAGATTTATTTCAGAAACTGAGGAGTGTTTAAATTAATTGACAACCTGAAGAACAAGCTGGTAGTAACAAATGGGGTCAGGAGCTGCTTTTTATGATCCCATGAAATACATATCTCAGAAAAGCATCATGAATGATTTTTCTCACAAGCAACTTGGAAGCTTTGTTCTAAGTGGTGAGAAACAGAAGAACTAAAAATAAGTGAGTACAAAGTCTGAAATATTTTCAACTATTTTCAAATCTCCAAATAAAAGAGAAGAAGGAAAAACAACATAGGAAGAGAAAACATTGTAATATCAGTTCAAAATATAAATGTTTTAGTGTTTTGAAGGAGTTGATCATTTACAGAATGTCAACAATAATCCCTAGTTCAAGCAAAATACACAATGGACAACTCTTAGAGCTCAGTGTGTGTTTTTTTTTTTTTATACAATGTATCTGCTCAAATCTATCTGAAAATGCCCCTTCTTTTACCTAGGAAATGGACTATAAAAATGATCCTCTTTTTTAAATTCTGTAAGAACTCCAATTCCTGCAAGAAATGTGAAGGAGGAGAACTTAGATTTCAGATCTATTAATGATTCCTCAAGTTGTTATAGAAATGCAACTGCAGTGAAGCAGTACCTATAGACATGAGTCTTTTTCATGAACACCTTCATAGGAACTGGCTGCAGAGGTTACCTAACAAGGGAAGAAGCTGTACATCCAATTCCCTCCTTACTAAGGCATTACAAATCCAGGACTTTACAGTAGAACAATGCTTATAAAAGTAGCTGCTGTGTTTTAGTTCCTTTGTATGGATTTAGAAAACATTGCTATCTGCTTTTTCCCAAAAACTGTCGGCCATTTTAAGTAGAATCAATTCCTTAAAGAAGACATACAAAAGTTTTAGCTGGGTAAGTAAATTACTATAGTGAAGAAAAAAGGCTTCTGCTCTAGCAACTACTTAAGAACTTGCAGTATACACTACATTCATTTTTAACTTCAGTAGGACAATGGAGTGCTCAGCGAGATGCCAAGGGTCTTAAGATCTTGAAGACCGCTTCATAGGCTGATATCTTTAGTCAGGGAAATAGTCTCTGGCTTTTAGCAACAACTCAAGAGACACATAGAAAACTTAGGTAGGATTTTCACGTCTATAGCATGGGCTACTTGATGTCAGCATCAAGTACTATGTGTCTCTTCTATTCTCACTTCACCTTACCTTCCGTATTGTTGATGCCAATTTGATATTGAAAATCAACTATCTTAAAGTAAAGATAGTCTGGAAAGCTACAACAGACCACTGATTACAAATAGATCATTTAGGTTCAGAAATCTTTCTTAGGAAGAGAACAAATACCTTTCATGTGGTTTTTCCTGCATTGGCACACATACACTATTATTTGCTATATTCACCCAGACATTGAACCAGTAAAAAGAGCAAGGATGGAAAGCCAAACAAGGGGGGAGAAGAAGGCAAAAAAAAAGTTTCTTTTTATAATTAAAAACAGATTTCAGAAAGAAAATTCGGTTTCACAACAGTCAATGAGAGTTTTTCCATCAAATGGAAGGGAGCTGAGAATCCAGCTGCAGACAGCTCTGAAGTACAACCAGCTACCACATCACTCTCTCTCTCTTTTTTTTTTTTTGGTAAGGCAGAGAAATAGCAAAATGAAAAATCTTTGAATCTGGCAAATCCCAGAGCAGCAGTTGAATGTAAATGCGGAGATAAATGATGAAAAGTGTGGTAAAGCAATTTTTCAATGTGTTGGAACAAAACAAAAGGTTGTAATCTCACTCTACCGTCTTAACATTATTTTGCTTTATTTTGGGAAACTAGAACTAGAAAAATCATGATTTGTTATGGGGAAGTGTCTCAATGAACAGCCTCAAGGGATTTGATAAGCAGCTCCTAAAGTGTGTCTGCAGAAGCATACATGTGTTTGTGTGCCACAAAGGGTATACAGAGAAAGAAGCCTACAGTATTTAGATAACTGGTGTCAAAAAATCCAACGTGCTCCATTTGGAATTTATCATTTTTAAGTCTGGGGGAGTTTTTTGTTGTTGTTTGGCTGTGGGGTTTTTTTTGGCAGTAAGATTTTTTACAAGTACTCTTTAGAAAACCTTGCTACAACTGCACTCTATGTAAAAATAAATAAAAATTTGGCCTCTTAACAATTTAAATTATGATTACATCATGTGTTATGTCTGTGGCAGTTTATCAGATGGGATTTCTGCCAGCCTCTGACTAGACCACTACGAAGTGTGCAGACAGCACGGCTGCACTGCTGCAGTCATCTTCTGGCCAATGCATTTCAAAACCGTTTCCTTGCTGGTATAACTTATGCTGGGTTCTTGTCTCAGCAATATTTGTTCCAGTATGAAAATGTAGGAAGAACATTGCACACCTACCCAATTAAAGGAGTAGGTTTTATTTGCAATTTATTAGAAGTGCTTAATTCTATAGGGAAAGAAAGGTGACTGAATTTTAAAATAAAGAAACAAATGCATTTAATAAAAAACGTTCCTACTATACTCAATTTCAAAAAGAAAAAAATCTTCTTGGTAAGCCTCTACGCATTCCACTTGTCTTTTTCACTATCCAGAGACACGGACTATTTGCTCAGCGTTTGCCCAGTCCCAAATACAAGCCTCCCGCTACATGTTACAGCATCTAAAAGCTCCAGTTCAACACTAAGAAACTTAGTTCTCTATTCAAAGCTCTAAAAGATTATGAAAAGGTTATTTTTCACAAAACTGATATTAGGAAAGACTTGCTCAGCAACTCCAAATACATGACCGTGTATGATTTCTGTGCATGTATCACTTATGATTAGATCAGCAATAGCACATGTCTAGAACTGGCTGGCTTCACTTTTTGAAGAAAGATATTAAAAAAATTAAATGCCTTAGTTTCATTATGCTATGCAGAGGTTTTTCTTCCCTCTTCTCATTGCCAAACAATCTGAACTCCAGATTAATCTCATAAATCATTTCCTCTTGTAAACACCTGAACCATGGACCAGAACGGAAATTCATCCACAGCTCCTTGTGCCTATTGTGGCATTCTCCAATTCTCTAATGAAAAGATCTCAGACTCTGAGAACAGCCCTTTATTTTCTTTAATGGTCATAGATTAATAAAGCAGATATAATCCAGAGAGGCTTTAGAAGATGTTCACTGGATAAGATCCATGTATATTTCAGTTTTGTCCAATAAGAAAAAATTGTTTTCAGTCTATGTGACAAAATTTATGACAAACCAGTCTTGCAAGCGATTCCTCACTGGAGTCTTACAGAGTCTTGACAGCACGCCCATAACAAATATTACACTCATCCACCCAGCTGACTGATGATCATAAAAGGCTGCTATCCTTATGTGTCTTACTGAACTTTATTTAAACTCATTGCAGCTATAATTGTTCAGGAAATCTCATAGAATTTCTCTCATTTTACTTCCAGCCCCTTATCAATAGGCTTGCAACACTAATGAGGCTTCCACTGCCATTTGCTGCTTTGGGCTCCAGTTGAGCAGGGACTTTGGGAATGCAAGTCTGTCAAAACCTCAGAGTAAATGGCACTGGACCTGTCCAACCAGCAAACTGACTGAGTGGGTGGTGTTATCACATGTACAGAAGATCCCAAGCATAAACTAGCCAGGTTCTTTCACTTGTTCTATGACACAAAGCTGGGGACTTGACAGTTTCTTCACAACAGGAGAAAGCTCTTCCTTTTAGACACAGTTTCTGCCCCAAAAGATTTGCAGATTGGTTTTCCAGCTCTCCCTTCAGTTACATGAATGGATTTCAGACTGGCATCAGTAAAGTTGCTTTTGATTTACAATGATGGAAATAGAATCGTAGAATCCTTAGAGTTGGAAGGGACCTTTAAAGGTCATCTTGCCCAACTGCTCTGCAACAAACAGGGAAACTTACAACTGAGTCAGGGTGCTCAGAGCCAGGTCCAGCCTGACCTTGAATGTCTCCAGGAACGGGGCTTCCACCACCTCTCTGGGCAGCCTGTTCCAGTGCTTCACCACCCTCACTGCAAAAAACTTCTTCCTTAAATCCAACCTAAATATCCCCTCTTTTAGTTTGAAACTATTTCCCCTTGTCCTATCACCACAGACCCTGCTAAGTTGGCAGGGAGGAAAGTTTAGCAGCAAAGTTCACAAAAAAAATTAGCTAGCTGAACATACAGGCAGACAGTATTCCTCCATCAGGCTATTAAAAAAATATAGCATTATGAACAAAATGATCCTCTGAACTTTTGAGCCCAGCTCAGAGCCTACAGCACAAGGTGGACAACAGCAAGTGATCATCTCCAGCACTGAGTCAATTCCCTCAGTGATCATCCCCAAAACCAAATACAAATTTGGCTGCCAGAGAACAGATTAATGTATGTTTCATAGACACTCCTCTGCCCCTATGGCATTCTCCCTCCATCCTTCTAATATTTTCCCTTCTTTTGCAGTCATCATTGCCAAGTCCTTAATGTTTGCAGTAAGGCAGCCTGCAGGGTAAGCAGGTTGATAACTCCAATATCTCTGTAGCTATGTTACACAAGAAAGAAAGCCTTTAAACCCTGGACAGATGAGAGTTCCAGCTATCACAACAGAAATGTCTTTTATTTGTACGACAGCACAACATGCACAATAAACTTAGCAGTGTGGCAGGACAACTGAGACAAAAAAGTCTTCCTTCTGTGTTACCATTTTGTGTGCCTCTTTCTCTCGTAATCCATGACAGCCTCAAGATCTGCAACCCCCTCTGCTGCCACTTCCAGTGCTACTCCCTAGAAAACTGGATATTCACACATTGAGGATAAGTGCTTGAAATTCTTACTACAAAGAAACCTATTGGAATGCAGCAATGGAACTAAGACTTGCATCACAGCACAGAAATTATACTGGAGAATTATTTAGAAGTAGATGACAACATTTTCTAGAATTTTTTCTAGAATTATGCCAATTATAAGATGAAGATTTAAATGTTAATATAGAACCAAGTTGAAAGCTCCCTTCCATTCCTATTGGCTGTAATACACATTTCCCCAGAAACAGGGTGATGAGAGAAGATGCTCCTTCCAGTGCCAGACACGTGTATGGATCTGACACTGAAGAGTGTTTCACAACAGTCCCACTGGCCAAAGGCATGATCCAGAAACCAATCCTTCATGTGCAATTAGTCATAATACTTGTACTTTGCAAGTAAACCAAAAGAAAACTAAAGCAGTCGCAGAATTAGATAAGTCATTGAAAAATCATTTTACTTAGGACAATATTTACTAGTGCTTAGAAGAGCCTCTTCCCTTCCTACAATATCTTTGTCTTCTAACATAAAAGGAGTTTAGAGGAAGGAGTGTGTTTTTTTTTAATTTATATATTTAAAAAGTAGTGCTACCATCTAAATCCTGGTAACCTTGGAAACAGCCTTTCTTCTCAGATAGGTCTGTGTCAATTAAAGTAATTGGGACACTTCAGTTAATGGTGCCTAGATTTCCATGTCCAGGCTAGGGCTGAAACATTAGTCCTGAAGGACTCCTGACTGAGAAATGGTTCCTCTGGAAATAGATTCTCCTTGAAGTGTTATGAGGTTCTTCTTTTTTTGGAGGAATTTGTCACAATGATGACTGGAAAGACAGACTAGCTTTAAGGAATTTCTTTGTTCATATACATATTTCTTTCTCTTCGTATGTGGATATATACATACACAATCTCCCACTTAAAATTACGTGTTCACTAACAGACAATTTCTACACATGGCAGAGCACAAAACAATAGTGATTTCACTAGGTATCTTAGGTGATCCTAAATTGGAACAAGAAGTACAGAATTACCACCTTATAAACACATATGGGTAGAAAAAAATAGGAAGTTAATGTCTGAAAGGGTCTAAAAGCAGCTACTTCCAGTTTCCTTTCTTGGAAACAGGAAAAATCACTTATTTTAAACTTATTTTGAAAGTAACATAGGTGCCGATCAATCACACAGTTCAATGACATGCATCACCAGCTTTCTGCAGATATACACGTGTTTCCAGAAAAGCCTTTTGCTAAAGTATATGTTTTTAAGACCCCTTTACAGCCTTGCAAAGGAAGACATCAAAAAAGGCAAAAAACACAAAGTCTTTCTTCCACAGAAGAAATCCTCTGGAAGAGCGTTGACACAGTCTTGTTACTTAAGAGGAAAGATATTTTGAAAAATATTCACTCACTTTTTATGTAAATTACTGTATGACAGAAACAGTGACTTTTAGTAGAAGTGGTTCATTATGCAAGCGGTAAAGCGAGCAGACCACATCGAGTACTTGCCCTTTCTATCTCTATCAACAGTAGAGAAGCAGAGAAGAAACTAAGCAAAAGTTGTGAACAAGCTAAGTATGACATGAACATCAACAAAGGAAATAAAATAAGAAAATCCAACCAATTATTTCTTACGTTGAACACCTACTTTAAGTCTTCCACAAAGCCAAGACAATCCAAGACTCTCAGCCTGAAAGGCCAAAACTGACCTGAGTTGAGGTGGCTAAGTTATTCTTTGATATTGTTAATGTAAGAAGAAAAAAGCAGCCAAAGGAGTGCAGTAGCTGAGTCAGGACTGACGCACGCATTCACTGCCAGCAAAGAAAAAAGATCAGAAAACTCACAATCCAGAATTGGCTGCCGCAATGGTTGTTTCAGTCCCTTTGAGATTTAAAGTCATTTATGTAAGAAATCTGTAATGGAATATGGAATAACTCGATCGACGAGATTTAAACTGAGAAGCGTACAAGTCTACAGTGGAACAGCTGCCAAACTGGACTCGGGACAGCTCAATTCCACAAGGCTATTTTTCAGTTTAAAGACTATAGTAAGTGAAATCCTGAAATATTATGTCTATAAAACAGTTTGGAAATATTCTGCAATACTCAGTAAAACCTGCAAAGGTATTGCAGGTTTCAACTTGTTACTCATTACAGTTTGAATACGGAAAATACATTCTAGTCACTGAAAAAGCAGAGAAAGTTCTCTGTAACAATTTGTTCTTATAAGGCAACAACAGGTGTGAGTATTCTCACTCCTAAGATGTGAGGTAAGGGTCCAGTTCTTCTTCTGCTGAAGGAAGCTAAGTTCAACATTCGCATCAGCTGCAGCAGAATTAGGCTTCAAATCTAAAGTTGCCTATAAACAGTTGTTATATTGCAGAATAAACAACAGAAACCAGATTATTTCAGGGTAATTATTTATAAAGGCTAAGTGAGATCAGCATTGTGATGAGTGGGTTGGTTTTTCATTGTTATTTTTATTTGGGGGAGTTTTTTGAAGATAAAGTTCTAGAGTTTAATACCTTTCTTTTAGTAAGTAGATGCCAAAAACTGTAACTTGCTTAAAAACATTACATGATTTACCCTAAAAATATACTCACAATTTCACACCGAGACAGCGTTTTAGTTAGTGTTTAATTTTGTTAGTTTTTACATAAAAAGTAGCTATATTTTCAGCAGAACAGACATTAATGCAGTACAAAATCCATTCCACTGGCCATCTGCAAGAGGAGACCGCTGCAGTGGGTTGTGCTACTCAGATCTTCCAGAAAAACCAGCAGAACTAAATATACAAAAAAGGCTATTGAGAGTTTTCCAAGAAAACATGATTGTTTCACCAAAATAAGTGTCTTAAGGAAAACACGAGTTGCAATCAAATTGATTAAATGTGAGGGGTCAGATGCTAGAGAATAACATAGCTGTGCAACAGCTCATGCAGATAGATGGCTGCTGGGGATCCCATCTGGAGGGTTGTGGGCCCAGAAACCACAGGATTTTCTATAAGTCAGACCTGGGACATTCCTGGGAGACGGAAGTCCCCTGGATCTAGAAGCTGTGCTGGCAGGGGCCATGAGACAGCCCAGCTGCAGGGCTTGTGCAGAGCCAGGGACACGTCATGCTGGGCAGCTGAACGGTCTTGTATTTTATCCATGAGCGTACTAGAAGTGACAAAGATCACTTGGGGGTCATGCAGCACTGCCAGAGCAGGTGTCTTCTGAAGTTAGATGTGTACTTGAGACAGAATAATGGAGATCTTCAGGTCCATACAGATTTGGATTTCAGCAATCTGCTCTGAATTAGAGCAAGGTCAAAACAACTCTCTGAACTTGAGAATAATCACAGAACAGAGATGTTGTTGCCTGGCCAGCCCTACACTATGATACATTTTCTCTCATGCTATTGGTGCAGGTCTCTGCAGTCCCAGCCCTCATCATCTCTAATATTCAATATTTAGTTCACTTCAAACTATGTACAGGATGATGAAGAGTCATGAAGCATGGTAGTGCCAAAAGAAAATCTGCACCACCATTAATTGCTACACAAGTACATCAGAACTGACACGAGCAGTGACACGCCAGGCATAACACGCATCTCTGAAGTCAAACTCCCAGTTTCACTCTGCCACAGAATAAAGGATGCTGATGACAGATGGGCAGAGTTAAGCAAGTTGTTTGGCCAAAACCCTAGATAAATGACTGTAGCTGTGTTTCGCTGCCAAGACCAGAACCTCAGTTTGTATCAGAAACCACCAACTTTCTGGAATCAGTCAAGAAGAAGAAAATCTCTGAAAAGTTAATAAGTTATAAATAATAAGAATACTCATTAAACAACCATCCACTCTTCTGGCTGCTATTCCTGGTTTCCAACTCTGGCTCCAGGACTGTTCCCACTGCCTGATACTCCCTGATTCACGTAATTGTGGAACTGCCATTCCACATTACTGAACATCATTATTCACTCAAGTAAAAACTCCCTTATTCCCTTCAACCCAGACTATTTCTTATCCTCTCTGCCTGAGCTGGCATACACTTTTATCCTTCTAGGTTGACTGGACACCGAGTGGAGTCCCTGGACAAAAAAGGTCAATCGTGCCCTTTTCTCTGCAATTAAAAAAACAATTGAGAGCAGAAGTTGCCTGTAAAGGTCTGTACCACTTCTACCAGAAGGTGATCGTTTCTTATTTACCCCATGGTGACACCATATTTCCTGCCAGGATTATACTGAAGCTTCAAAACACGCTCAGGGCACACACAGTCAGGAGGGACCCTGCCAGAAAGACCTTTTATACATAGCATAACTGTCCACATTCTGCTAGGACTGTTTTTCACATGCTCACACATCCTGACCTTGATGTTGCATAATTTCTCATGAAGAGCTCCCAGCGAGTTCAGTACAAGCAAACAGTTAAGAATCAAGAAGATGTTCTTCAAGATTAACAGTGCCTCACAGCCCTCCTAAGAAGTTAGCAAGGCTAAAGAAGCTGTCAGAGTGATTTCAGACAGTGTCCTTCACTTTTTTCTACCCAAGAACTGTAACAGCAAGATAAAGTACTGCCATTTGTATGAATCTGAAAGTAGATTTGAGCTTAAAATACAATGAGAAAAATGTTTTTATTTAAAAATGTGTGTGGAAAAAAAGGAAATCATTAAAAGCACACTACCTTCAAGCAAAGCAGTAAGATATAGAATTTTACAATTTATTTTTTTTTTTTTTTTAATTGGAAACTTATCTAGACTTACTTCACTAGTCCATACCATCTGGTCAAAATGAAAACGGTACTCAGTGCATCAGCTGTGTAAAGTTATTCACCCATGTAGCCTATTTATTGTCATTCTGGAAAGACTGGCACATTTGTCTAGATAGATAGATTTTGGAGGCAAAAGTTCATTATTACTAGTTAAACTAACAGGTTGTCTGTTAGCACTGAATAAAGTTAATAATGACAAAAAACCTTTGAAATGGTGACAGAGATACGGGCTTCTCAGAGTTAAAAAAGATTTGTTTAAAACTACTAAGTAAGGAAAATTTATATTGGAAAGGAATGAGTCCAGTAAAATAAATCAGGAGATAGTTACCAAATACCTGTGCAAAGACAAAGGCCAAAAGAAACTTAGAGCATTGGGTCCAATGAGCTTCACAGACAGAATGAACTGCATTGCAGGTCAATTGGACTCTAACCTTCACTATAATGAACCATATTTCAAACATATTCAACTCCTAAATACCACAGCATAATGCTACCCTGATAGCATATTTTCATCTGTTTATGAACTTGAAAGGAACTTGAAAGTGTTATTCCAGTAGGCATTTTCCTCTTGGTACTTTGATATGTCTACTACAAAGAAAAGAAAGATACTTGTATAGAATTTGCATTTTGTGAAGCTTGATGTAAATAAACATGCACAAAGGGAGCATGAGAGCAAGACATCAATTAATAAGGAAAACTTGCACAGACAGAATAGCCCCATTTCAAGAACTTCTGTTCAGCTGAGGCTGTGTCAGAGCACACTGAGCTCCACTGAGGGAGTTCTCCGTCACTGTAGCCCAAGCACCTCACTGGGCTAAGTCTGGGTACTTTTGAAACTTTACAATGTTAAGGTGACTGGATATTTTGGGGTCTAGTTCAGGCTTTTTTCTTTATATAAAAATCCTTATTTTGCAAACAGGTAAGATTAGGTAAGACTAAAGTGCATTTGAAGAATCATTCCTGGGAGGCAGTAACTGAACTCTAGGGAGTGCTGGCATTCACCAATTGCTCAACTAGGCACTTCCAAAAAACCATGCATCTAACACACCATAAATCAGATATAAATTTTCCTATAAAGACAGCACGTTTGCATAACAAATTCTTATTCAAGAATATGCAACATTTTTTAAGAAAATGAATCAGATACAAACCAAATCTTAGTTTGAACAATGCTTCGGGACAGATAGCTAAATTTTTCTCTGAATTTTCAATGTGTTGTTATGCTTCACACTTTCTAAATTACTGGTTAGCTTCATCCTTCACCTCCAACAAGTTGTCCACGTTCCATGATAAGATTGATTGCATTTCATTTGTTGGTGAATTCAGGTTTTATTTGCTATCTCACTTGGTTGAGAAATTATGAAACTAAAAGAAAATGCTTTTAGTGTAGCTTGCTTAGCTGCACAACCCTCCCCATCCCCCCCAAAAAAAATCTTAGACTATTTATTCACATATACAGTAATTCAACAGAAACCTCAGCTTTATAACGCACTTGTCAGAATAAGCGATAATGCCAAGTGGCTGGCAGGATAATGAACAACTGCCATGAGAAATGGATCATTGCACAAAGCCATCTGAAATACAACAATGACGAGAGCAATGCTGAGCTACACCCACAGTTCCTCTTTTCCTCTATCACAAGTTTACTTGGCTTGACCAGAGATGGAACATGAAATATGTTGTAGCTAAGTACTCTAGAGATGGAAAGTACAACTCCACTGTAATCGCTGAATGTTGAGTCATGCCACAGGTGAATTTGTCCTCCAGGCAAAGAGTTTAGCAATTATTGTTAATATATTCAGTTACTTCACAGTTGAATTTGCCCTCTAATGAACTTCAGACACAATATAAAACTGAAGTAAGATGACCACAAATGGAGGATGCTGCTTTACAATGTTAAGTTCATAAATAATTCCAAATTCAATTCCCAAATACATTCATATGATACCACCGGCAAACTGCAAAAAACAGATTTTAAAACAGAGCTTCAAAAGCACATCTCCAGTTCATACTTAATCATAAGACTTGGAAATCTGGGAAGGGAAGATTTAATTGAACTCAGCTTCTTTGACTGTGCAAAAATGCAGAAGTGACACACTTCAGACCCAAGCTTGGAAACCATCACTTAGATAAACAGTCCTCCTACCAGTAACACAATGAGCAAACAAGGCTATGCAGCTAGCTGAGCATTACACACAATTTCAAGAACACATCCTTTAGGGTACAGAGTTCCAAAATAAGAAAAATCTTCAGGAGGCTTAGCACATTGAGTCTGACTTCTTTTCCAGTTATAGTTTCTATTTTATAGCATAAATGCAGAACTGGAATTTAGAGGTAATAGTAAAAGGGGAGGGGGGAAGGGTGGTGTGAGGGAAAACAATAAAACCGCACTTTTACAAGCAGGTACATTCCAGGCTGGGGGACAGATGTAGAAAAAGGAGATGGATGGCCAGTTGAAAGATGAGCCCTTAAGTATCACTGGGATGGTCCATTTTTCTCCCCCCATCATCACTTTATCTTTTTTTTTCTTATATATCAACAGGATTTATAGTATTTGCATGTGGAGTAAAGGATGTAAAACATCTACAGTTTAATACATCAGTATTGCCTCCACCAAATCCTGTCAGCCTTCCTGAGCTCCAAAACAGGATAAAATTACTGTGAAAGAAAACAGATTCAGGTCAGCAGCCCTGAACACAAAAGCTGTACTTGCAGAATGGGTGAGAGAAGCAATTGCCCATGAATTCTTGTTGAACCAAAAGCAATTAGATTTTACAAAAAAGGAAATAGAAATAAGTTTTCTGTAAAAGGATAGCACAGACACCATTTCTTTCACTTCAGTACCCCACAAGTGATGAACACTATCAGAATACCTCAGACAGCTTTAAAAAACAAAAAAAGAATGGCAGGTGGCCCTGAAACAAAGCTGACGTTTTCTACTTTGGTTGTACTTGGAAGAGGTTATTAAAAAGTTGCTCAGGAAGCAGAAAATTTTGAAATGGCTTGAATCTGAAGTTTTAGTCACAACTTCTGCCTTCAGAAATGGTGAGGACACAAAAAGTGAACAAGGAAGAGAGGAAAGAAGGATGGTGGAAACATAGTAGAAGAGACAAGTTCAGAGAACGACAGGAATAGAGGGCTAGCACCTCCAGAGAACATTTCATCTGCAGCCTTCTCATCCTCTGCAGGAGAGGTGACAAAGCACAAGCAACAGGCACCTGCCTAGACAAATAAAAGCCACTTTCAGTAAGCAGTGTATTTCTATACCTCAGTGCTTCATTAGTATTGAGAAGGAGAGGGGACACCCAAAAAATAAAAAATGCCTAAAGAAATGTCATGCAGGATAGCTTTGAAACACTCAAGTTTAGAATGTGACTGACTATTGCAGGTTTGTGCCCAGCAAAACATACCTTAAATATAGCATATTTTCAGAGAATAGTGAGCCTCATGTTACTCAGAAGACAGAAAAAAGAATTTCCAGTATTCCAAATCATTACTCATCTCAGAATTGAAGGCAGCACAGGAAGTCATCTCCGGAAGCAACTGTGATCAGTGATGCTGGAAAATGACAGCAGGGAATGTCTGAACTGAGTGGGGCTCAAAACCTGCTCCAGAGTTCAAGCCTGTAAGTTGTTGGGTTTGTACTTCACAATTACAATCATTTAAGAAACAGCAGAAAGCCTTTCTGAGCAGAGGAAACGCAGGCACAAGTAGTTAAACTTATTGCAAACAGTTAAAGCGTTGACATTTGTCTAAAATAAGCAAAAGCTCTGGCACACTACTTTTTCTTCACAGTTAAACTGATTGTTATCCGCAAGCAATACCAACCTTAAGCTTATGCCTCAGCTTTCAGAGATTTGGTGATGGATGTTACAGGTTACATCAGCACTATCAGCACTACCAGGAGCAGTGGGAGTGAGGCAGGGACATATCAGGGATACAGCAGCATGAGACAGGGCACTACTCAGTGAGAAACGAGGGCAAATCCTTGTGTCACAGACACCAGTAACTGCATACATACACAGAATAGTCTAGCTTTGCTTTTTAATGTCTCCTCTTTAAAGCACAGTGGCATTCAAGTAATCTAATGAAGAGGCAGATTGGCCTTACTGGAGAAAGAAATCCTAGGAACAAGCAGTTTTTCAGATGTACAAGGCACATCACAGTGAATGGTACCAGTATAATCAGATTTGAAACCAAGCATATAATCTGTACCAAACCTAGAATTTCCATGTCATTTAGAGCTAGCTCTCGTTCCCATCTGGGTTGGAAAATATTTCAAATGGCCTGTGGAGATTGTAATTTCTATGTTTCAGTTTTCCAAGACTCAAAGTGAATTCAAATTTTAGGAGAACTGGAAAAATATCAACCAAAAAATGAAAATATAATTTGCAACAGCCACATACGTCAGCTGTGGTAGCCTGTTACTGACATATCAGTGATTAAAACAAAAACAGCGCAACTTTGAGGTGCCTTTAGCAGAACTTAAACATTCTTGTTCCCCCCCCACCTTCCTCCTCACATTTCAGGCAAGGAAACTGTTTACTCTGTAAGAACGCTACAGAAAAAGCAACAAAACACAGTGTTATTCCTTTTTAACTCATTTAGCCAAAGGCTGATAACACATCCCATGCTTAGTCCCAACTGCTCAGCATTACGGAAATCACTCATCACACAAAACACTCACATCACAGTTCAATGTTTGGCAAATGGATATTTTAGGGCTGTTTTGTGAATAGCCTCATATTTGGAGTGGAAATAGAATAAAACATACCATACCTGACATATCTGAGCAGGAGCCAGCAAGACAAAAACAAATCTCGCTCTGCAACCTCCCTGGGGAAATCTTTGTTCATTTTAATACTTGTTCAGTCAGCTGTCTCCGTGAATGACAAGGTTTTATCTCTAATGTGAATGGCTTTGAAGGCTACTTGCATTATCCATTCTTCAGCAGCTGCTGCTGAAACCACAGGGTTGCAAACTTATAATTAAATCCAGCTGCCACTACTGTGAGTTCAGTTATATCGAAGTGAGCAGTAATGCCTAGTGGTTGCTGGCAAGATTCACTCTCCATTTCTAGACAATGTAATTAACTCCTTTGCCTCTTTTAGAGGAAATAAACATCAGCACTGAAGAATGCTGTTAGATGACTGTAAAATTGTATTTATATAGAAGAATTCTATTGCAGCCATTAAACCTGAGAAAACAGGTGGATTCTAGGTGATTGAGGGCTAAGAACAGATAGCGTTTCCCTCAAAAGCACAGATAGGACACTCAAGGAGACACGACACAGGATGGAAGGAGTTTTCTGCAGAAAGTGTGACAGGACACATTAACAGATCTATTCTTAAGCCTTAAAACACAGACTCCAAAATACAGTAAACATCAATATCAGGTTTGAGAGAGCCGCAGGTGAAGAATGGCAGGTGGAACCACAGGGCTTCCTTCAATAGCAAGATCATTTCCAAAGCCCAGTGGCCATGCCTTAAATCATTTATGGATAATTCCATCTTGACTGAATAGCTGCATACACACATGTACTTCTACAGATATGGTTTTGTTGTGTTTTGTGTGTCTTTTTTTTTCTTTTAAATAGTCAGACTCTTTGTATGTCAGCAAAATGTTTGGGTCAAAAATAATTCGCTCCCTTAACTTGATATTCTCATTCACAATCCTTTAAGTGCTATTCAGGGAGGACCTATTTCATCACTTTTGCAAGACGTTAGTGAAAGCATCTCAAAACCATCTCACAGAAGTAGAAGCAATCAGCACATCAGAATAATGTCACTGAAGTAGAAAGCAAAACGTTCATTTGAGCTTTGTTTGTGAGGAGCTCTCTTATTTGTGCCTCTTTGGAAACATGCAGCAGCTCAATCACTTCTAAAAACCATCAGAGAAAGCCCAAGAGAAGCCTGCAGTGCCTGATCTCTGGGTCCACATTTGGGCAAGCCAAAGAATGGGGAGAGCAATGCAAAAGAGAGAAGAGTGAAATGCACAGCAGCTAACTCAAAATTCACTTCACCTTAACACAGAGGGATCCTCTACAAAAAACTACCAAATTTTTTTTTTTTTAAATGGGGGGGAGGAGGGAGTAACTGCAAGCATCTCTGTACAACGTTCATTTTTGCCGTTGTTTTCTACCACATTTCCTGAACCAACATCAAGTAAATGCTAGCAGTTAGAACACAAGTTTCCTTCCATTATTCTTTACTTTTCACAGCAAGTACAAAGTAAGCAGCTTTTTTTTTTTTTTTTTATCAAAGAATAAGGGTGAATTTGCTCTCAGGTGGTTATTCTTAGGTTCATTTGCTTTTGACATTTGTTTGCTGTTTCTCTCCTGCTGTCTGCCTACCTGTCGCTTTGCGCTAATGGCTGTGAAGCCCAGGCACTCAAGAGCATTTCAGCAAGATGGGCTGATTATTACATCCTGTCATAACTAGGTGGGAGCCAGTCATGATTTTTCAATCAGTGTTTTACCATTCCCGTTTTAAAATGACAAAGCTTTTATCCCTCTAAGCTTTTTAGCGGCTACTTTAAAGGGCTTTTTACCTGTAGAGGTTCATATCTTAGCAATGCAGAAAAGCGTTCCTACAGACTGCAATGATAAAGGCTAAATGCATGCGAAGAGAGAACTGAATGCAGAGGAAGGGCAAAGGAGGAGAAATAGTTGGAGGAAGCCATAGTTTGCTTTCTAAATCCTTTTAAGATCCTGCTTGCAACTGGAATTTATCTCTGAATCAACAGTTTGCCTTCACTAGAACAGATAATGTCACTTTATCTCAGCCATAACTTTTTTCTTGAGAGATTGCATATAGCTTGGACCTTCTGTGGTATTTTGTGCACTAAATTTGTCTTTTACAAGTATCTGCACAGAAGAACATTTGACTCATCTCTCTCCTGGGTTTCTAATCAGCTCCAGCTCTGACATTTTATATTTAGGCCCAACTTCACATCTGTATTAATTTGTGACTATATATGTATATAGTTTAATATTCAAACCACAATCTGTTTTAAGTATCAGGCCATCTATCAGTTGCCAAAGTACAGAAGACAGAGAACGGGATGTTACCAGAGGACCAAAAACAGAAGGCATTTATTCACTGTCAGCAAATGACTTTCAATGAGCCTACACACAGGGGTTGACATTGTACATTAGAGATGAATTTTAAAAGGGAAAAAATCTAACATGGTATTTTCTTTCCTATTTGAAAATGTTTAGAAATCGAATATGGAAATTCTATATGCTACATTAAATATTAGGATTAAAAGAAAGAAGTGAAAAATCAACCAGCACATATTTGATTTACAAATTCTCAAAGCAATTCGGTCACTGAAGTCGTGGAGATCTCCAACTATCCACCAAAGACCAGAATCTACTAAAACGTAGAGTCAGAAGACTTTATCATGCCTCAAATGCCATTCAAGTTGATAAATTAATTAGGGACTGAAAGAGCAAGACAACAGTGTCTTTTTCTTTTTCCTACAAATAAGAGAAGATGAGATCAATTGCTTCTAAGTAGTGCAGGATACAGCAGGAAAAACAATCAATTTAGTTCACTAACTATAAATAGCTGTTCTGATTAATATACTAATTTTAAACACCAAAGGTATGTCAGCATACTTGCTCTTGCAAATGCTTTAACTGCTTAAAACTGCCTGCAGCATTTAGTTTTTAAACACCATTCTTATCCAAATTTGCTGGCAACGAAGCATAAATTAAAATTATACAGAATAAAAAAAAAAACAGACGAAAAACATTCACCATTTTCAGTCTTATAAAAGCATAATGAAGTACTTGCTTAAGTTTGCATACATATCTAATGCTGCTTCCTGGTTAGGAAGAGTGACCAAGGTAAGTGTCAAGCTCATATGACAGCGTAAGGCAAGAGCTGGCTTTGCGCCTGGACTTCTGTATGGCTCCTGCCAACTGTGAAACTGCTTTGACCAAATTGAATATCTCTGCTCCACAGTTCCTGTTGATTCTTTCCCCAGGACAATTCTAAACAACCTCCACACATGTAAAGGAAGCAAAGCACCAACACAAGGGACTTCCTCATGCTGCTCCTCTCCCCTGTGCAGCTCGCACACTGCATGAAGCAAGTGCTAAGGTCTACTCTTGACTCCTGATGAGACAAAACACACCTTGCTAGCTGTGATTGAAGTTTAAAAACAGCTATATTTTAAAAGTTTCACTGCTTTGAAGGCTTTAGGATTCTCAAGAACAGCACTGTTATTACTTTGACAGATGCTAAAGGAGATGGTTGTTACCACAGTCCCTAATGCCAGCGTGAGCAATTGCACAACTCTGAAGCACTTCACCATATCCCAAGCCAACAGGATGCTCTCAAGCTGTCTGTCAAGAGCTCACACAACACTGGTGCTCTTTTCCTGCTATATAAAGAGCCAAAAGCATCTACATCTTATTTTCTGTCAGATAGCACTACTTAATCATGGGAACAGAGGAGTATGGTAGCCAAAGGTAGAAGCAGAGAGCTGCTGTATTGTTTTTCTTGAGAGCTGGAAAAGAGCAGAGAAAGGACAGAATGACTTTCTGCCATCCCACTACAAACGGAAGACAATTGCATGGTTTCTTTCTGCAAGAGGAGGGGTATCTTTCTATCCTGAGCAGCCTCAGTCACCTCTGCTTCCTTTGCTAATACTGGATCACTGGCACTGCACTAGTGAGGCTAAAGCAATCTGCAGCAGGAGAGCTACTGTGGTAGGACAGAGAAAGAAACAACCTTAGAAGAGATAATACGCAAACTAGAGCAATCTTTGTGCCTGTAACAGGAAAAAGTCCAAATTTCTCACACCCATGCCATTGTCCTGCCTGGAGCTGGGAGCTCTGCTCCACATCACTTCCTCTTTCTTGAGCTGCTCCCTTCAGCTCCTTCCTTCTGTTGCTGCCAGAGCTTTCTGAAGTCTTTCAACTTCTGCTGCTTCTTCTCAAGCTCTTCTTTCTCCTTCCCTCTCATGCTGGTTCTTCTTGCACTTGTGGTCTCTCAGCTGTCAGAGCTGTACCTGGCTGGCCCTTATCAGTTCAGGGCAACCCCGCCCCAGGCCCACTCCTTCCGGTCACAGGGGCCAACCCTGCCAGAGCACAGCTGTTATAATCCACCTGTATTTCCTGGGCTGGCCACACTCCTCTATCACATGCTTGATCATCAGTTCATGCCAAGATCAACATTTCCCTACAGTGCCACCTCTTCCACTCTCCCTAAGAGCTAATTATCATCTATTTTTTTCTAATTTGCACAATTGCATGTGCAAAGTCTCATTTTTGGTAGAAATGCAGCCAAAATATGAAAACACCCAAATTCAAGGCCCAAAATGAGGGCCTTGTGACCAACAGCACTACATCAGTACAGTAAGAAATAATCTAACCTCAAAACCACACACGTTATCCAGTTCTACTAGGAAAGAAAGGTACATGAAAGCTAAAGACAGGGGTAAAGACATGGGTTCTGCATGGGTAACAGATCCATTGGAGATTTAGGTTTCGCTTTTGCCATTTTAAGGGACTTATAAAGAAGGAAAATTTGTAGCACAGTTTTATGATATATATACTGCCCTGTAATGCTTATCCAAGTCTTCAGTCTCACAGAAGAAAATATGCGTTTCTCCAGGAGACCAGTATTATATAGGCAGAACATCCATCAAGTAAAATTCCGAATGAAAAAGTACTTACTGGAGGAAAATGGAAGAAAACTTTCACAGTGAAAGAGTACTCTTGGTTACAAGAAGATCCATCAGACTCCGTACCATTTCAGTCAATGGTTTTCAAAAACACTTTTGCTTTAAGTAGCTCTGTTGTATGAACTCTCATCCACCCAGACGAGGAGGTGCTGACAGATGTTTACTAGAATCCTTATACAGTTCAATATCTTAATATTGTGTGACCAAAGTTAAGGAAGAGATTGACAGCTAGTCAATGACCTGATGAATATCTATCTCATAAGCATTTCATTTTAGCTACCCATGCAGTGGACATTTTGCCATTATGTCCACATTCCAATGCTATTATCTCATACTTAATTACTTACATCTCAAAGCACTTTACAAAGAAGTGAACTATTATTATCAGCATTACATATACAAAGAAATTGAGGCTTAATGGTATAATTTGCTAAAAGTTATTGAATTCGTATCCAAGGTCAGTGACAGGTGAAAAACAAAGCTCTTATCTCACATATCAGGCAGGCGCTGTATTCATAGCCCCCACTGCTTCTCAGGACATAGTGAATGCTTTCCAAGCATGTAATCTTTAGCAATCTACATTATCTAGTGGAAAGAATTTAAGTTTCACCTGCATTACAGTAAACACTGCAGTGTAGAAATGAAGTATCTGTGCTTAGAATCTGTGAGATATTGGAATATTCCATCCTTGTGTTCAGCCTTCCTCTGATGATTAAGATAAAAAACCTCATTTTCTGAGGAATATGCCTTGGTCATTCCATGCCTGTTTTCAAACATCATCTGAAAATACCCGTCTTTCAGAGGTGCTCAATTTTAGTCACTCTTTCCTAGATGTGGCAGCTTTTTGCAAAGCCTTTGTAATGGCAGGCTTTTGTTTTGGTCAAACTGATCGGTTCTCCTTTACTTTAACATGTTAATATCAGGTGAGGAGGCACTTTGTCAAACAGCAGTGAACATTGTGTCATCAGATCTCAAGAGTCAAAACTAATCCTTATTTTTGCATTGGGCAGTTTTATTTATACGAGGAGTAAAGTGACTCCTATATGTAGGATTTGGAATGCTTTCACTAGCTGCATGTCCAAGCACAACTTCCAGGGCTTAACAAGTTAAATCAAGTTAATTTACCTCTATGTCCAGCTCAGGTGGCTAGGAGGCCTTGAACAAGATTACCAGGACAACTAGTGAATAACAATGCAATCAGAACTGCAGCAGATTTATTTCTTGGCACCGGGCTTTACTATTTATCTTTCTTAAAATTATTATTTCAGGTCTTTTTCCCTTTCTCTGGACTTGGGAGAAATGAGAATCTCAACTTCTGAACAAGTCAAAAAAAATAAAGAGATACAGCATGTAAGTTTATATTGTAATTGATATAAGTCTATTATTACAAGACAAATTGCAGCAGACAAAGAGAGAGACAGCTCAATCTGTTACTGAATCCTTGTAATGGCTATATGAAGAGCTCAACCATTTCACTCATAAATCTTCCTTCTAAGTTTTTATTGCTGCTTGTGTGGATAAAATAATAAAACTTTGAAGTATACAAGAGATGCAGTAATGCATCTCTTCTAGTCACAACTACATGAAGTTTCTTACAGGAATCATAACCTTTTCAGCATCTAATCAGAAATAACGTTGTGCTACAGGCTGCTAAAACACCCCGAGAAGTCATTAGATTTGATCATGACAATTGTGAATAATCACCTCTGCTGCAGATTGCTGTGATGCACAGGGCTGTCATAAGTCATCCTCAACAATCTGTCACAAACTTTCTATGGGACAGATCAGTGCAAAGTGTGTAACAACTTGATCTTTAGGAGGCTGACCTACTTACTAGCAAACTTAGTGGCAAATACAGATTCATAGAAATATAAGTATAAAGGCAACAAAGAGGAAAACATGGATTAGAAGATTCTTGAAATATATGTTTCCTTCTGTTTGTGCGGCTGGCTATTTGTTGGTGGTGGTGGTTTTGCTGTTTTGGGGAAGTTTTTTGTTTGTTTTTGTTAAGAGAAAATAAACCAACTCCCCTTTCATGCAATAATTTCTTCTCTGTTGTGGATCACACTGCCAAGCAGGGAGATCATGAGAGACAGCACGCATACAAAACTTCCAAATTGGCTGTCAACACTGAAGGGCAGAAGTAGAAAGCAGATGAGCAGAGAGGTTGGGGGGGGGATATAATAGATGGGGTACATGCAACAACTCAAGACATGATCAAATGGGTGCGAGTAGTTATGAAATGCCAGTGGTTCCTCTTCTGTCAGGATGCTGAGGAGAGGCCACAACGCCGACAGTGTCGGATACAAAGATTATGGCTAAATGTCAGCTCTTTGCAAGATTCTGTGGCCTTGTATAAAGGTAGAGCTCCCCTTACACTATAAAGCCTCTAAGGATGACCCAACCATTCCTGCCAGACAGTCAAGGGATACAGTCTGGGGGTACAAGGAGCTGTGTTCCTGTACAAAAGTGACCCCATTGGCAACTTTACATGTTATAGTATAAAACCCTTCCAGTTAGCACGTTCTAGCACATATCCCAAAACCATAAACTATGGTCTGCCTGGCACTCATTTGTTCCACTAAATCCTTAAAGCAAAAGCCTTTGGTAGGAAAGATCACCTTGTCCTTTGTGTTAAGAGTAGGAAGGAAAATAATTTATTTTTAAGCAAAGTTGCACATGTAAGTAGGGAGGAGGATAGACGAAATTTAACAGCCATTTCAAAAACATAATGTAGTGCAGTCGAGTAATGCAGTCACGTTAAACTCAAGCTACTTAAAAATGGCAGTGTTCCAACTACAGCCAGGGAAAAAAGAGAAAAAAAAAAAACACAACAACAAAAAAACAGCAAAACCCAGATGCTAAGGCTGCTAGCTCCACAGTATATTTTCTATAGATTTCTTTGCAACAAATATGATACAAGCCTCACAATAGCCGAGTGGAGATGCCTGCAACGGTTAAGAAGCCTTACACTCTAAATTACCTTGCTTTTGTTAGGCAGGTGAAATGTCCATAATGTTCTTTCAGAAAAGAGGTTTTTCCCTTCAGAATTTAATTTATAAACTCACTCCTGCCAGGCTGCGATAGCAGCTACTGTATAAACCTGAAAATGATGACTCCTGAAATTCCATTCAAACCTTAGGAATCAATAGAATGCAGACAAACCACCAAGATAAAGTTCCACCAAACTGCAAAGAGCAAGAACTGCAGGATGCCTCACTTTCTTTTTGCAGCATCCGCAGCCACCAACCTGTGAAATAGAGACTGCACAATCTCATTCCAGTTTGAAAATCTGACCTCTGCTATCCGCATGCTACAACCACATAATCTGCCTGTTGGAAGAGCTTTAGTGTTTTAGGTATTTCCAGGCAACAGAAGAAAGACTCAAAAGACTAGTGAAGATAGTTTAGAATTTGCTGAGAAATATTGCATTTGGTGAAAGCTTCTTATAAGGGCTTCATAGAGATCCTAATCCTGCTTACCTTGAAGCAGCAGCTCTACTGCAAATCAATAACAAAGCAATCTTCATTGGTGTCACACTGGTTCATGCCAAGTTACATATAAACTTGTGTATTTCTTTACTGCCCATACAAACAGCCATTGCAGCATCATCCTCAGAGTCCGCTTAGCTGGAGCAACATTGTCTGAAGGCAGATTTTGGCATGCTGTAGTCCAATGCCAGCAGACGTTTCATTGTGAAGGGCTCTGCATTTTATTTAAATGCTTACTTACAAGTGAAGAAACATCATCTATGACCACACTCCAGAGAAACAAACTGGTTGCTATGTTTGCTGGCTTTTTGCATTTCTCACCTACCGTTCCTGCTGCAACTCTTCTTTGTTACCTTCGCTGTTAGGGATGCTGCTACCCATGCAGACACAGCTGCTTTGGCATAGTCGTGCAGGACCCAGTCTCTCACATAAGTCTTGGTGTAGCCCACAGATGGGAAAAGGGACAAAGCCCTGGAGAGAAGGTCCTCAGGGTCCTGGTGGACAACAGGGTGACCATGAGGCAGCAGTGTGTCCTGGTGGCCAAGAAGGCCAATGGTACCCTGGGGTGCATTAAAATGAGTGTGGCCAGCAGGGTGAGGGGGTGCTCCTCTCCCTCTGCTTTGCCCTGGTGAGGCTGTATCTGGAGTGCTATGCCCAGTACTGGGCTCCTCAGCTCAAGAAAAACAGGGAGCTGCTGGAGAGAGTCCAGCGCAGGGCCACAGATATGACTAGGGGCCTGGAACATCTCCTGTGTGAGGAAAGGCTGAGACCTGGGGCTGTTCAGCCTGGAGAGGAGAAGACTGAGAAGGGATCTTATCAATGTGCACAAATATCTTTAGGGAGAATATCAACTGGATGGTGTNCCCTCTGCTTTGCCCTGGTGAGGCTGTATCTGGAGTGCTATGCCCAGTACTGGGCTCCTCAGCTCAAGAAAAACAGGGAGCTGCTGGAGAGAGTCCAGCGCAGGGCCACAGATATGACTAGGGGCCTGGAACATCTCCTGTGTGAGGAAAGGCTGAGAGACCTGGGGCTGTTCAGCCTGGAGAGGAGAAGACTGAGAAGGGATCTTATCAATGTGCACAAATATCTTTAGGGAGAATATCAACTGGATGGTGTCAGGCTGTTTTCTGTGGTGCCTGGCAACAGGACAAGAGGCAACAGGCTCAAACTGAAACACAGGAAGATCCATCTGCACGTCAGAAAAAACCTCTTCACTGTGACACATTCCTTCCCATTTATACTTCGTGAGAATACAGGCCAGGTGCAGATGTGAACATATTAGAATTACAGAAAACTAAATATTCAAAAATTTGCTTGAACAACACATAAGGTGCTTCTGTTGAAAAGGAAATTCTCATTTGTCCAGCACAAAAGAAACCTTTTGTTCCAATCACAACAGTCAATATTAACAAAGTATTTCTGTTTTTAATAAATGTTCCTATATATGCATGTTACTCAAACAGAGCAACGCTGTTCACCACAGATGCATCTGAGACGATTTACATTTGACTCACCATACTGGCAGCGAGGACCCTGAAATCCTGCAGGACACTGGCACATCTGAGGGCCTGCTTCAGAACATTTCCCTCCATTGAAGCAAGTGCCAACAGTGCACAGCACTAGTACAAACAGAATGAAACAGGGAATTTTTGTTTATTTTGTACCAAGGATTTTTAAGAACTGCCTCTTCTTGTCATAGTCTGCTATAACAGGAACTTCCAAATAAAATGAAATTCTTTTTATTTAAGTCAAAAAGTTAGAATACAACACAGCTTTTTTTCATGGGTATAACTACCATCTTGATATGATGAATTTTAATTTTAATAAAAATAAGACTGGGGTGATACAATTTAACCTGAAGATGCTTCAAAGATAGAAGACAATTTCATAGGACTCAAAGTACTACCCAGAATGACAGAAGAGATGAACTGCTGGAGAGTGATGCAGCAATGGCTGGGAAACACTGAGGAATTAAAAGATATTGTATATGGCCAAGGGAATTACAATATTTCTCTTCCCTTCTTTCAACACAGAATATCATCCGCTTACAATGGCTTAAATTTCATCTACTTGAGCCAAATTTGCAAAGAGTATCAAATATAAAAGAATAATTCAGCTGCTTTGGTGCCTTAAAGAATTTGTAACAAGTCTCAACTGCTCTTTCAGAAAAAAAGGATTCTGTATTGCCACTGGTGTTCAAAAATGTTAAATTCCTTTATGCCAGAGACTAAAATACAGATTGTAAACATATCTCTGACTTCTTATAACAGAAGAAGTGCACACTAAACATGTAGATTGACACTGAAACTAACAGGCTCTCAGGTGGTTGGACTTTTTGTTTTCTGAAGTATAAAGAGAAAATCATAAAAGCAAGCTCTCTGAATGCAATCTTCAAGTTGGTACAAAGATTAAAAATAAATAGAAACAGATGCTTGCTTTCATACAGAAAATACAATTGCTGACATAACAGCAGCAAAACTAACAGTGAGTAGATTGTTATCTTCTATTCATGCCTTGTTAACAGTGGCTAAAGCACTTCCCCTACCATCTAAATTTAATTCCACGTTTTAGGAAACATCCAATCATGCTTAAAAATTACTAATAGGAACAGATTTTCATCAGATGGAGAACTGCAGGTCAGAAAGATAACTGCTTCAATGGCAACAGAAGCAGTGAAAAAGGCAAACGTCAGGTTCTGCAATGAGTGTGGAATCCAAGAAACAAGTGCCTTACAGAAGATTTCGTTGCATAATTTGAGTAACAGCAAAAAATTTGGTTGTCTTACCCAAGCCACACTGGCACAACAAAAGCTGTAATAACTATAATCAGAAATTCAGTTTCTACTGTTTAGCTTAAAATTAAGGTTAGTGATAATTTTGCATATGATAGCTTCGTATTTTTAAAAAAACTTGTTCTCAGTAAAGAGATTACCTCTTTATAACTGAAATTCACAGTCATGAATAGCAAGAAAAAGGAAAAAAATATATATATTTCTAGAAAGAAGATGCAGCAAAAAAGCAAAGCCCAAGGGTATGATCTCTCCAGTCATTGTTCTGTCCCTGTTTTGCCACCAACTTACTGTGCAAACAGCCAGGTTCGTTGTTGTGTTGAACCCATCCAGGGCAGCACTTATAGACAGTCTGATGCTCCATTCTGTACACCTGCTTGTAAACTGTGTAGTAACCGGACCTTTGAGGACAATCAGTTCAAGAGAACAAATCAGCTTATCCACATCTCATCAGCAATGAAGTATAAAGTTGTTATTTAAAGCCCAGCTAAGTCAAGGAGGCATACCAAATTTTGACATACCCAAAATAAAACTCACATTTCCCACTCCAGACTTAAAATCTCAGCAGGACATGATGTAGCCATAACTGAGTTGCACATATTTCAGGAGATTAAACAGTTTACAACTTTTCTCAAAAAGTATAAGGGAAGAAAGAAATGGCCCTAAATTTCAGTACCAGAATTCATTTATAACAGTGAGTAATTACCTTCTCTCGTATCCCATACACCACCTCCTCCCCGTGCAGCCCTGCTTCCACATCTTGACCATCCGACTGAAGGCCTGAACACATGGCTGTTGGTGTCCCACCAGGGCCAGCTCCAGCACTGGGCAGACGTTTGGCCTTCAGAGAGAGAAAAGAAAAAATACTTTTTATTATTTCTAACCCAGTATTTGAAAGTCTAGGAAAAACATACACAAAATTATGCTAACAGCTGTTAAGAGCTTGAAACAGGTTTGATATCACTGTTTAAAAATACTGTAGTTCTGTGACTTTTTTCACCTTGAGCCATCACAACAAGAATGCAGCATCTGTAAGCACCTGACAAATCACGACGCAGTGAATTCAGCCTGGCAAGTGTTCCAGACTTGAATGGAGCCAAGATTTCATTAGTGTATTGGTTGCATAAGCCACGAGCACAAACACATTCCTGGTAGCAATTTTTACATGAGAGCTGGCCTCTGAACAGCTAGGCTGGCAAAATGTGATTGTACCTTGTTCCCAGAAAACGAGACCTGGAGTGCCTGAGCGGGGTTTGACGGACGACTGCGCTCTTTGCTGCCTGTAGATAACAATAGCCTTTCAGATGAGGCTCTGCTGACAAAGGATGGTGCCTCATAAGCAGAAAAGCTGATGGCTAAGGTGAGGGAGCCTGAAAGGCTCTGAGACCATGCCTGTGCTGGAAGTGCTGGGATCCCCACTGCTCTGCATGGAGCACGAAGCAGTCGCTATCAAGCTGACAAACCAGGGAGCGAAGCTCAGCCTGGCAGCTACAGGCACTGACCTCCACCACCAAACAGCCAAACTGAGCACAAAGAATGGGAGTGGGTTCTGCCTCAGAAAACAGCATGTAAACTGGACAAAGCATACAATGAAATTCAGGCTGTACAAGTCAACGGGAGCTTTTCCATTGATTCAAGTACAGATAAGATGTATCTAAGCAATTGTTGTGGGAAAAGGGCATTCTGTAAGAGCCCCCCTCTGCTCTCAGCCCCCTCAGGAAAGCATATGAGATTTCAAAAAAAAAGTGTAGTTGTTCTCTACCGATTATTCCAAAAATAACAAGAGCAAAATAGAAGTGTTGCTTTGTAGGATGGTATGTAAGCTTCATCCTGCTGCCCAGCCCTAGTTACAGAAACAGTCATGCTTGACAAGGTATAGAAGGTCAAAAAAAGGGTTAAATAATACTCCATGTTGAGGGTTTTGTGGAGGTACTGTCAGCCTTACTATAATTTCATCACTGATATAAGTCAGAAATAACTGGATAACAGGAAATAACTGCATAAAACGTGCAAGGTCCAACTGAAGCTACGAAGCTCTTTATGTTGACTTTTAAGACAGTGTAGCAAAATTGAAACGAAGTGATTTTTGGAGTAGTTTGCTAATGTAATAATTAAATTCCATCAAAACAGTGTGCTCTAGCTGCCAAGGCTTTGTTAATTTAAACCTCAACGATTAAAACACAAGGGGGAAAACCATGAACTTTGTAGATCTCCTCTCATTTACCATTTGGTAAACAGCACTTAGCAGCCGTGGCATACGGCTAGCAGTGCAGTTCTTCCAGAAACATCAGCTTTAGAGACCCTTGGTTGGGACAGAGAGAAACTAAGAGGAACACACTCACTTCTGTCAATAGACAGAAGCATGAATGTGAGGCTGTGACAGAAAGGATAGAAAGCAACTTTTTTTCCCATTAATGCAATAGATAATATTTCCAGCCCAACAGCTGCCTGGCAGTTAAAGTTATCATTAGCTGCACTGGGTTTTGTTAATATCTCTTTCAGGATTTACGGGGCTTTTTATCTCAGAGGCCCACAGCACTTTACAGCTCCCTGTTATGCCTGAACACCACACAATGAAGCCCTTCCAATGAAAAGTACATCTTTCATCTGCAGGTCTTCAGGTAGCTTACAAACATCATTAAATTAAGCCTGTGCAGAACAGGAAAATGCTCTAAGCAGGGTCGTTTTTACTGATGAGTTAAAAACTTGGAAGAAAGCTGCATGCTTAGATCAAAGTCTCTCTACAGCATAGCAGAGGTCTCAGGTGTGACTTCCATACATTCTGGTCACCACAAGAACAAGAGGAAGGAACAGGTTCAGCTAATCAGCCAGCACAGGTTTTATTTATTCTGTCTTCAAAAAAACCCGACCAAGATACTGTTGCCAAATCATAATCTCGTGTACATCACTCTAATGCACACCCTGCCAGCTTCTATACAAGGAAGTTTACCAAAACTACGGCATACCTAAAACATGTAGGTAGTGTCTGTAATAAAATAATTGAAAATTTGGACACCATTAAATCATTTCTGCCCTCTCTGGATGAAAACTTCCCAACTGGTATGAAAAGCAGCAGCACCTGCACTGCTATGGAGAAGACTCACAACACTCAGGGGCCAACAGTTATATACAACATCCAGAACGGGAAATACAAACAGGTCTCTGAAAGGCATTGTTGGGAAAAAATAAATAAATCCTTAAAAAATTAGAGACAAACACAGCCAAACAGCTCCAGATAGGACCAGAGCTCAGTGGTGGACTTTCTTTTCATGACTTCCTTTATGTAGGCTACTCATCTCATCAGGGGAAGTCATAAATAGTACAATTGTCCCAGATAAACTTATCTTGATAGAAAGAAAGTAGTTCCCTGAACAGATGCCTGTTTCCCCCGGGCTTTGAAGTAACTGTAAAACTTCATTGCCTTAAAGTTCACTTTCAGTGGACTGACACACACCATCTCTAATGTGACCATTCAATGTGACCAAACATACAGTGCAGACATCTTCACAATGATCACATTTCAGTTTTTCCAAAATGAAAACATCACAATCTCCATCTCTTACACATCTGTACTGCAAAGGGTAATATATGGCTCCACCACGAGGGATCTTTCTGGAGACCACAGATGCAGCAATCAACCAGAGCACACCAGACAATTCACACAGAACCACCATAACACAGAAAGATCCAACTGCCACCGAGAGCCTTCCCCCAGCTTTCAGAAAGTACCTCTTCATCCTCTTCTTCAGAGGAGACCTAGAGAACTTGAGCCAGCTCTGGGAATTGATGGCTCTGCTGCTGACTGAGAGCAGTGGGTTCAGTGATGTGGGGTGAGGGCACAGCAGTGTCCCCACATCCCATCCCAACCCTCCTGAGGTCTCAGGGGAATGTTTCCACAAACAGCTCAGGTTGGCCCAGTATGGTCTCTTCAGATCCCTTCCATGTCTCCATGTCACCTCCACTGCTCAGCAGCCCTTCCCGTGTGTCACAGCTACTCCTTCCTCTCAAATTACCTCAACACTTAACGTATTTAGCTTAAGTTCAAAGCAATTGTTCCCAGCCCATTCTTAGCACAGTCTGTTTGTTTCACATCCAAAGGAGCTCTTTGTATGCCCAAAATCTTGCCTGCTTTTTTTCCATTACGTCAGTTGGTCTAATAAAACCCTTGCCTTACTTAGCAACCATGTCTCACTTAGCAGGCTTTTTAAAACGACTCTCCCTCTAGTGAATAGAACATCTTGTACTGATAATTCATGCATATCTCCTTTTATTAGAATTGCCTAAAACTTTCCAGATAAAGGTACATTCATCTGCACCGCTGTTCCATAAATAAAAGAAAGAAGCTGACAATTGTTGTAATGACATACTGAGCACATCCTATAAATTCTTCTCATGTGCTGTTGCCACGTGCCCAGGAATAGCAGTATTGACTTCTATGATATAGTTAATAGGAGTGAACAGCACTCACAGAATAAAGAAAGGCAGCAGCATAAAGTCATATGTTTATTAAGATTTATTCAAAGTAAGCCATTCCTCCAACATGCCCTTGGGATAATGTAAAGGCAGATATCAAAACCTCTGCTACATTGTAACTGAATTGCAGCAATTGCATAACATGGAATCCTTTGCTGGCAAAGCCAGTAGGTGACACATGCCCTCCCCATCCATCACAGCTCCCCACTCACAGCACACCAGCTCTGCCATCTGACTCACTGCTCTTTGATATGTAACCTATCAACTCGAATGCAGATTCCGGAACAAAAGTACTACTGAAAATACAGTTTTGTACTTAGGTTCTCCACTGAATGGATGTCATCTAAGACTGAAATGAAGCCTCAAGTGGATGTAATGGTACATTTAGAGGAGGAGAGCTCCATTTTTGCTCCTACGCCCTTCGCATTCAGAAAATATTTCTTAATGGGAGTTTACACGTGAAAATAAGCCAAACATGTAAGTGTCTATTATGTTCTATGATTTGATTGATACACCAGCCCCTTAAAACCTTTTTGTACTGACGATCTCTGTTAGCCAAGACTAACACAAAGGCTATTATTAGCTCGTCAGTCTGACCCAGGCAAGCCAGAAAGCTCTTGCTTAATATTTGCATTAGGAGACTGCCCTTTAAACAAAGGTGCCCTACACACATCCAGCTCAAGACTCAAGATTCTAATGAACAGATAATTAGATCAACACGAAGCAAGAGCAGCCTTGGCTAGTCATACAGCTGTGATGGTTGTGAACTGCTGCACCGCAGGAAAAGTTCAGAGAAAATTAAAAGCATTTCCAGAAGGAATATAATCCATTCCCGGGTTTGAATTTTGAAGGGGAATATACATCTTCATACAAAAATGCAGTCAAAAAAACACCAAACAGAGCACATGGAGGTCTATTAAGACTGCAAAATGACAAACTTGGCTCAGGATGTCCCTGAATTTTACATCATTGAGGCCGAAGCAGTAATTTCAGGCAAAGCCTTACCGCATGCTCACCCTTCACTTGGCATTTGTGGGCCACAAGCTCGATGGACTCACCCACCCTGCTTAAAGTTTTGTTTCACAACATCTGAACCTTGTCTGCAGGCTCCATATCCCTAAGGCACACAACTACACAAGACTCAACTTCCATCCAGAATAGCCTTTCTAGTCTTGCAGTTTTAGAGAAAAAGCTTTGCAAAAATACCATCTTTTAAGCTCAAAAGACAAAAGGTTAAATATTCTAACTACTAACCTTGTGATTGGGAAGAGGGGCAAACAACATGGAGACGAGGCACAAGTACACAACACACAAACACTTCATTGATTTCCGAACAGATTTGGTGACACAGACTAAAGTGTTAAAGAAATAGGTTCCCTCAAGAAAATTGGTGAATATTGATGTCATATCCTTCTGCATAAGATATTTTCTTGGCAGCTTCCTATCTAGCAAGACATACAGACACATTTGATAGGCTGGCTCTCCCCTCAAAGAGAGGGAAAGGAGTGATTAAGTCTGTAGCACCCTACCTTGGTTATCAAAAACGTTTTTCCTGTTTCTACAAATATTAAGCTTTCCATGGAAAATTCCAAGCAGACTACAGGAGAGCTCAGACACTTCAACACAGATTTATAGAAGAATCTATAGATTCCACAGAAGACACAGAATGAAAAATGCTGAGTTTAGATCATTTTTTGTATGGAAATACTTAGAGACCCCAGCAATCTGCTGAACACAAACAGAGGGCATCTTTCAAGCCCTCAGTGAATCATGGCAGTGATGGTCACTGGCCCTGAACTGCAACTCAGGGTCTTTCTCCTGGATGATAGAAGCAGCATATCTACCATTTCCCAAACAACATACCCTGGTTTTATTCCTTCCCATTTGGCAGTCACAGAAGGATATTAGTGCATTTAGTTTTTGCACACAATCATCCAACTGTAAGCAATCTTATATAGCAATAGATTGGTTCTTTTGATGAAGTGCAACACTGTTTTCGTGTAACAAAGGAAAGAGCAGCTAGAAGCACAGGCCATCTGCTCCTGGGAGCATGGAGGCAGCTTTCTGCATACTCCTGGCATGTGTGGTCCAAAAGGGAAGTAGAAGTGAAAAGCAGGGAAGACAATTGAGCATGAGAGCTGGAAAGGGAGCAGCTCCACCGTTTCTGAAGGTACTGTCACACTGTGTGTGTGACAGAATGTTTCTTAGTCTGCATAGCACAGTCCTAACACCTGAGTCTTAGAATGACAAGGAAAGTAAATCTCTCATTCTAACAATGCACCTTCTGCCCTCCCCTCCCCTCCCCTCCACCCCTCCCCCCCAGCTTAAAATCAAAAGGTAAAGCTCGGAAGGTTTAATGGTAGTGAGAGAGCAAATGCACATTAAGATATCCCTAAAGGTTTCTTTCAACAGTGCAGACTAAGTCAAAACACTAACACGAAGCAAAGCATGATTTTGGCTGTCTGATTTTAGGTCTTTCCACAGGGACTAAGTGAATGACATCTCCTTCACATGAAACCAGAACACTGTTAACCTCTTCCTAGAAGTGAGGTGTTGCAGCCTGCATGGCCTCAGCTGAAGAATTTGTAATCTGAATGCTATTGATCTTTCAGGAGAGAGTCAATAGAAGAAACTTGTTGTAAGAAGCAACTTGCTAAAATTCTCTGTTTTCGAAACACTAATGGGTTGGTGCTCCCTCCCTTTATGCCATTAGTATGAGTGCAGAAAAGTATAGTCTACAATCTTTTGAAACTAAATCTGTAAAAACGTAAGCACCAACTTTCCTTAAGGAAAGAGGTTATACTTGAGTAAGTTCTCCACTGCAGCGATGAATAGTGGTTGTGCTCTTGAGATACTCCAGTTTTGATTACAACATAGTTATACAGTCCTACAGCAGCTTTGGCTAGGAAATTCTCAGGCCAGACAACACTCAGACTCTCCCCTCACCTCAAGGCACCCAAGCAAAGTATCATCAGCTTCTTTGTAAGAAAACTCCAGAGGAGCAGGTTGGACCCATGCAGCAGCATGCTATATTCCAGAAGAGAAAAGGTCAGCACCACGACGTTGTATGCAAACAGGATCTTGATTAAAAGTTAGCTGTAAATAGCATCTCAAGTGGAAAAAGAAAAAGCAAATTTTGTTCGAACACACAAAAAAATCAAATTAGGAAATAGGCCACAGAAACAAAAGGTCTAAAGAGCAAGTTAAAAAATATTTATAGAGGCAGATATAGATAAGTTTTGTTTTGTATATAGAGATACATTGGTTAATAGCAACAATAATTCACAAAGGCTGGAATGACAGGAAAGCCTTTTCTACCTTTTAAAACTGCCACACACTGCTTTCTACCCTTAAACTATTTTAAGGCTCATTTCCCCACATTTCTCAGATAAAATTAATCAGCACTATCAGAGACAATTAGGGCATCCTGCTCCCTTGACCACTAATCAATCTCTGCTCTCTGCTGATCCCGTATCGATATTTGTGATGTTTATATGCCCTCTGGGATATAGATTGTGAGCACCAGGCTCATTTAGATTAGGTCTCATTATCACTGCTGTTCTCTGGATCTGTGGATGCAGGTCCACCACAGAAGACTCTTAACCCCACGGGTTACTAATGCACTGCTGTGTCTTATTCACATCCTCTCTCTGATTAGATGGAGCAGCTAAATAACATGAGAGTTCCTTCAGCCTTTGTGCACTGCATCTAGATTCAAAGCAAATCAATATGAGATGATTAATTACACACTCAACTATTATAACAGCAATAAGATTTTTAGTTCCTACTGCTATCAGGCTGCAGCATCTGTCCTTTAGCTTCTATTTAACTATCCTCCTCCCTCCCCCAGGGTAGAATAATCTGATTTGTTTAGCAAGAAATGTAGAGGATAAACATGTACATCCTGATTATTTAACTGTGATTTGCCCAGTCACTTTTTTTTCCCATCTCAAATCAAGGAGCTATTTTCTTTATTTATATTAAATACAGTCAGACACTCTCTATTCCCAGCAACAACCAGTTTCACAATTTCTACTACTCGCTGGCTGACTTCTGCAGGTAGCACCTGGCTTCTACAGGATCAGGTAAGGCATCAAGTCAAGCACAGACCCAGAGGGGATGGCAAATGTAGTACCATCACTTTAGCATGCAACTCTGATAACCTCCAAATACCCATTTCCATTCATGTTCAGGGAAGCTGTGCACATTATCCGTGTCTACTGTATCCGAAATAGCACTTTATCCCACAACAAGACCGGTGTGGGGCTTAGTGCAGAGAGTTCACTACCCAGAAAGCAAAATAATTGCCAGGCTTACCCCTTATTAGCACCTGATAAGCCCCTGATGTTCTTTATTGTTGGCTTTTGCATTGCTAGATGAGTTCTGCATACCTGCATGCATTTCTGTCCCAGTGCTATTTTTAAACAAGAGACTCGAAAGCACAGCATCCAGGAGAGCCAGCACCAGGCCTGCCAAGCCTCACGCAGCACTGAGCAACCCTCCTAGCACCAGATTGCCCAACAGGCAGTTTAAGCACACTTGCCCCAAGGATCCAGCTCTAGCATAACTACAAATAACTGTGGAAGGTCAGATATAAGGAGGCTAAGAAACAGTTTGCATGCACACATTGTTAAGACAAAGCAAGAGACATGAAATAGCAGCAGGCATTTCTAGATGAAATTTCACTTTAAATACACCCAGGCTCAATTACCATTCCACTGCAGAAAAGTGAATAATAAAAGTAAACCCAATGAGTCTGCCAGGTACACACACTTGAGTTTCTCTTGGCAAGAAAGCACAGGAGGATCTAATGCTAAAATATTAAAATAAAAACCACTGAAAAATATCACACCACTTGAGCCAGAAGGAGAAAAAGCTCATTTTTTGTTTACAGTGAATACTGGATTTCTTGACGTTGAAACCAGTGAAGCTAGTGGAAATCCTCTTTTCAGTTTGTCAAACAGCATCTAGGACTTGTTCATCTCCTTTCTGGTGGATGTCAGATTTTTAACAGCTTGTAGCCAAAACCTCTTCTGTTCCAAGTTTACTTCGGAAGTAACATGTTGTATATGCAAAGAAAAACATCAGCATGTAAGAATTTAAGTGTTAAAATATTCCAATTATTTACACCCCTATAAATCCTCAGGTTGATACCACTGATGCAGGATTGCCATCAGGAAGTTTTGGTAGTGCTAAATATTTTATTATCTGCTTTTGTGGCTTGAACTCATTAAAAAGTGGTAACCAACAGACATACATTAGTGAATTAGTGGTAAGCAAGGAAACAAAGCATTTGTATCTTTCAAAATAGAAACTTGAATTTAAGTTCTAAGTAACCCACAGATTCCTGGTGTTACTTTCCAGAGAGAAGGACAGGTCATCATACTATGAGGAACTTAATTATGAAATAAGTTCATGCAAGTGTTGGGATTTTTTCTTCAATTGATCGTAGAATCATAGGATCATAGAATGGTTCAGGTTGTGATGACACATTTGTCAGGCAGAGTGCTGGCAGCCACACATGGGAGCAGAACCACTGAGCGGTGTTAAGGGTTGAAATGTATGGAAACTCATTTCCTGTATGGGAATCATGCCATCTGAAAAGTCTAAGCCCAACATAGGCAGATGCACCATAATTTGAGATACATTTTCTGTTATAGAATAATACAGAGCACCTTAAATACGAAGCACCACGAGAAGCACCTTCTCAGCCACAGCCTGAGCTATTCTGATGTATTTTTCAAAATAGAATTAATTTTAATGAGTGTATGTAAAAATATGGTGTGGGCATGGTGTTGTCTGCTGAACAGGAACTGCTGCAAATTACTGACGGAAGGTGGTGTGATATTTCTACTAAAAAATCCAAAAAAAGTGAACTTTGGCACTCAGACTTACATAACTCTCCTCTTTTCACATACGTGGGATCAAATATTCATCCACAGAGGTCAAAGGCACCAAAAGAAACACAACCAAATGTACAGCTCAGCTTGTATAACCGACATATCTGACAGCATACACTGGCAGAGGCAGAAAGCCAGATCTGAAGTTCACTCTCAGAACAATTAATGATGAGTTTTAAACCAAGACCAGCATGGAACCCAAAGCAAAAAAAAACCTGAGACTACATATGCTTGGTACACAATCTTCAAAAGCTTTGATTCAGCAATAATGAAAGGAAATTTCTTTCTCCTCAGAAATAAATTAGAAGCAATAGATTTTAGAGAGGACGTAAGCAATAACAGGCTTGAATTTCAGAAGGAGGAAATCCATTAACTGTGTTCAAAGAGAGAAGGTATTTAATTGGTGAATAACGTGATTTTGCAATATGGTCTGTTAACCCTCCGAGAGCCAAAGCATTTCCAACCCGGGGGTCCTGCTGAGGCATTATCCAAGGCAAGGTTTTACACCAACATGATGAATTTGCGCATGAATTCCTGAGCTATATCACCGTTTCAGAATGCAGCACAATTAAACCTGATGCTGACACATTCTGTCCTCTTTGGTTGCATTTTTGAAGATCAGCTTAAACCCAAATCCCATTGAAAGCAAGTGGAAGAAGTGCTTTCTCTGCCTTAAACCTGCAGATTTGAGACTCATACAATGCATATACAGATATCAGCTATTGTGATTACGTGCAACAAATTTCTAAATCTCCCCTAAGTGCATTATGTGATGCATCTGTTATGAGAGCAGGCATTAACAGAGCCAGAAAATATTTTACAGTCAACCAGGAGATCAGTTTCATCTTTGAAAAATACAGCAACTTCAGGCTATCAGATTTTATGACCATCTATTTTCGTTGTTTTATGGCTATTTCAGAATTTAGAAGGAAGTCTTGATCTCATCTGTCTTCTGAAGAATAAAAACGTGTTATAAATCAGGAAAAGAACTGTAACAGGATGATACTCGTTCACTACCTTTAAGCCTCCTGCACTGAGTAGACTGGGGGAGCAAAAAGAGCCCTTTACCATCTGTTAAAAAACTGAACTTTAAGTTGATTCTCCTCAAGGAATTCTGCTGAAGCACAGGCTTTAAATGCAAACTTTTTGTGAACACAGTTCTGTGTGCTAAGCTGGCCAGCATGAGCTCTATCTGGTGGCAGCACACTGTAGTGCAGAGGCAGAATGGCAGTGTGTTTATTTTTTGTTCAGTACGACATTCATATTCACAAAGATGAGAAATACCTCAGACCTGAATATTTATTTTCTTTCCTAGCAACAGCTACTGGATGTTGAAGGACAGTGGGAGAAAAACTGCCCATGACTTTTACTCCAAAGCATTTAAACCATGCTTGCTAGGACTGCCGTGTTATCCAAATCTCAAAGGATGGAGCTGGCTAGCATTAATGAGAACTGAGGGCTTACTGCAGCCTTACAGACTGTAGGCAGACAGGACGGGCAAGAAGCATGTGCAATTTCCACTGAAACAATTCAAGTGGAAGTCAGTAGTGCAAGTTAGAATTCAACAACGCCCGTGAGTTGCCACCAACACTTCAGCCAAGGTCCAAGGAGAGTTGATAAGACTTAATGTGTAAGATACACATTTAAATACTCCACAGTGACAAATCATGTCCTCGTTTTCACTAGAAAACCCACAAATATGTTGTAAGTATCAAATCTGTGAACAGAAGACAATCCATCCACAGAAGTGGAAGGAGATTCTACATTACTTATGATAGCTCCCAAACCTAAACATACATCTAGCCCTTATTTGAGGCTAGAAACAAACTTTCCTCCCACCCCAAACTGACATCACCGGAGGTTAAAATTCAGTGTATTGACAAATAGCCACTATCCTGGGGCAACTTCTCACCAAGAAGTGATTACATAACCCACTTTTCACATCACTTAGGCAGTGTTGTGACAAATCACACTCCAGAAGTATTTTCTTGCATGGAAGAGCTCTGTACATCAGGACCTTATGGTGAAATACAATTCAGTCCTCAAAAATGTGGACTTCACCTTTTTAATTATACCTCCTGGCCTGAAAGAATTAAGGGCTGTTATTTGCTTTAGGTTGAAGCAATGTCCACCAACCACACCTCTCAGCAGTGAAGCAGGGCAACAGTTCAGTATCTTTGCAACCCAAACACTGTTACAGATTAAGGACCAAGTTTACCTGGCTGCAGCAGATGTAGATACGAAGCTGAATGCCACAGTTTGCTTTTGGGGATATGATTTATCTGCAGGAGCACAGGTAAGCCTGTAAGCCTACAGTGCCCCATGGAACTGAAGAAGCCTGAAAATTGTTACTATAAAGGGAATCCAGCTCTCAATCCAGGTGTTTTTCAAGAAGCAACCAAATTTACTTGTGTATGAATAGAATGATAATACACAGCTGCAACATCTGAGATATTTATTTAAAAGAAATTAAACAAAATGATTTTAATTAAAGATTGTGATTGGATCTTCTAAAACCAAACCAGATATCACTCTGGGCCTGCAAAGCCACAGAGCAAGGCATTGGGCTTAATGTGGAAGGGGACAAATTCCAGTTAGTGACTTTTGTTAAGAAACCCTCACTTATCTGCCTCTTGGGAACAGAAGAAACCACCCACTGACCCACGTCTCAGTCCCTACTCAGAAAGGTCCCATTTAGCACATGGAGTGGGGGTCTTGGCATGCACCTCATAGCCACTCCTGCCCCTTGTCCTGTGTGGGTAACTATGAGGAAACATCTGCACTTCTAAACCGTCCAGTGAATGGCTCTCTAGGAAAGGATTTTCCTCTTCTGACAGCAACTCAAGCTTTCTGCTCTTAATTCCCATTTCTGCCCTGGCCCACAACAATCCTCTGCTTTCTGTTAGGCACAATCCTGAAAGTAAGCAACATTACATAGCTACACATCACACTTAAAATGTCATTACGTGCCCCAGTTTTAAACTACAGGGCTCACTGCAGCAGAATGAAGTGCTGGAGATAAGCTTTTTGTTGTGAGGGATGGGAGATTCCTCATTTCAAAGCCCAAATAACATGCTTTTTGGTGAAAGCTGTGTATTTAGACCCTGGTTGTTCCACTGTTCTCTAAGTTCTGATACAAGATCATCAAGGGCTAATTGTCTGGAAAGATGGCTGATGGAAACAGCTAGTCATTCTATAATCTGTTCTACATTAAATCACCTCAGGGGGCTTGGAAGCAGAATACCAACATCCACACAGATCCTTTGCGTTTCTAGCTAGAAGCAAACACTTGAGCTAGCAGCAGAACAAAAACAATTATGAAGAATATCTTATATATCCTCAGCCACATAAGATCTCAATCAAAACAACAACAGCAAATGCTAAAGAAGAAAGTACCCAGCATGAGATGTGCCAAGGGATCCATTTCCTGTACATATCCCATTGACTGCAGATTGTCAATGCCAAAAGAACAAAAGTGAATTAGCAGAGAAGGTGGCTCATGGCAAGTGTCCTTCTGGACATTTCTGTTTCACTGTTTTTATTTCTGTTTCCACTGTTTGTTTGTTTTGTTTTGTTTTTTTGTCCAGTGAAAGCTAGACAGGTAATGACTCCTTGTATTTCTGTCTACACCAAAGTCACTAAACAGAGTAAAGGGAGAGTGGAGAAATAGTTGCACTTGGTCTAACAACAAAAGCAATGCAGATTAGAGTAGTTTCAGGAACATCCCACTTGGAGAAAGCACCCAAGGCTTGCCACAGGTATTTGGGGTCGAGGGAAGGGAGTGATGCATGCGTTTTTGTGCACTGCTGCTCCCCATGACTTGAGCACAATGATAATATTCTCAAACAGTCTCATTTCCAGAAGGGAATGTTTCTGTGATGATAATATCTTAAAAAGGTAAAAGCAAATAAAAAATTGTTTGGAGGCAGTTCACAGTTAGCACTGCCTCCTGCTTGAAAAGTTCTGGATCACCATTACTAGTGATATGTCAAATGCAGGTTGATGTGGGCCAGCAGCGACCTTTCTCCTTGTAAAGTAATTGCTCATACAAAGAAAAAGAAGCAAGCTTCAAAGATAAACACAAAGCACTTCATAAAGTGAAATGTTTTAGTAGAAAATTAACTGGATTTCTCTAAACACTATGATGGGCATGTACTACTCTAGGAAAATGGGGTAATATTCACTGGAAGTCTGCTTAAGGTGGCTTATATGTATTGGCATGGTATCAAATGGGAACCTAAGGCATGACAGACTCTGAAATTTCCCTTTTGTGGCAGAAGAAGTAACTAGATAGGAACCAAATAGCAAGCATGTGAATCCTTTAAGAGCAGGATAAAGTTGAATTCAGTAAAAACTACATAAATAAAAGGATGGAGACAAAGGTTAGGAATGAAGGTACACACATCCATCTCAGAATCTGTTGTCAGATTGCTCTGGGGGTGGGGAGGAGGGAGCAGTTGGTATTTCTTAACAATGCAGAGGAGCTCTGCAGAGAAAAGCGCTCAGTACAAAGCATGCAACAGTTCCCAGAATCGTATTTTCACTTACAATGAGCAAAAACTTTGATCATAAGATTCTACGCACGTTTTCAGCAGTTCGACTTCAGAATTTGACCAGAAAGATAAAAAATTTACCTCATGCTTGCAACAAAGGACGTCTGCACAGAAAACACCTCACAGAAACTTCCTTCTGTGAGAGGACCGGTGCGGGCCCGTGAGGTTTCCTCCAGCTCCTTTGTGTCCCAATGGAGCAAACAGCCGTGTGCGTGCTCCCAGCTCTGCCTGAGGTCTCTGTTGCTCCTGATTTAGGATTTGTTTCCCTGCTTTTTTCCTGCTGCCCCAGGTAACGCTGCCCGCAGCCCCGCACGGCTCAGCTCTGCCACCCTTCTGCTTTTTAGAGAAGAAAGGCTCACACCCGGAGACACCAATGCTCTTTTCAGAGCCAGAGATGCTGATGCTCTCCCCAAAGCTCATTTCAGACCACAGACCCAGAGACACCAATGCTCTCCCCAAAGCTCATTTCAGCCCTCAAACCAAAGCCAAGCAAGCACAAACACCTCTCCCAAAACCGCTCTTGGGAGCACTGCGGGGGGGCTGCACCCCGAGCACACCCACCCAAACTTTCTGCACCGCCACGAGCGCAGACAAAGGAGCAGCAGCTCCAATCCCCCCACCCCCCTCAAGGCCCCTCACTCACTCACATGCCCCGCTGCAACCTCGGCTCCTCCGCTGCGCTCAGCCCCGCAGCCAGCGCCCAGCCCAGGCACAGGGACAGGGACAGCGCTCCCATCGCTGAGAGAACGGAGGGAGAGCGCTGCTCCGCGCCCCCTCAGCAGCAGCCGCCCACAGCCCTCCAAACCCTATAAAGGAACGGGGAGGCCCAGCCCACGGACCGCCCCTCACCGGGGCCGGGGGCGGAGAGCCCCCCAGCGAGGAGCCCCCGCAGAGCCTCCTCGCTCCACAGGGGCTCCTCGCTGGGGGCCTCTCCGCCCCCGGCATCTCAGTTTCAAGTTGCCCCAAATTATCTCCATAAGAATCTATGGCAGAGACTCCTACATCCTCCCAGGGTAAGGGGTCAGCCTGGGTTTTACAGCGCGTGAATTTGTCTTCCTTTCAGCCCCGTAACGAGATCCGCGTGCTTCCTAAGCACGGTGCCCTGTCTGGTTTTTATTTCCCTAAAGTAGGGAAACGTTCACTGATCTGTTTTTTACATCGTTCCCCGCTTTAAATCTCACCCCCTGAGATTGTGTTACCGAGTTCTTTTTCACAGCAAAGAAACGTATAGCCCTTCCCTGACCTTAGAGCAGATTAATTGTACCCTGAAATTTCCCCTGAATGGCTGAGCCCTTCCTGCATCTGGAGCAGTTTTAACTCTGCAGGACCCTGTGCGGAGCTAATCTCATTACCTCCCGCAGAGCACATAGTTTTCTAATCATTTTATTTCTTAAACCCCAGAAAATCTTTCTTCATAAAATAATAGACCTTCATTATGTCAAGGCTGAGTGTTAATTATGTCCTGAGCCGTCATCCCAACTTGGACTGCTTTCAGGATCGCATCATGGCAAAGCGATCTTATTGCCCAGCTATGGTTTTTCCAGGAGAGATAAAGTAGCTTTTCAAATAGAATTTTTTTTTCCCATCTTAAGGATTTCAACAATAAGCCATTCAAAATTATTTAATATTTCGTATCTGCATGCCATCACTTCAAACGATGCGCAATAATTACTACGACCAGTTATTAAGAATAATGGAACAGCAACGTGCATATTGGAGTTTGTGGAGCGCAGAGCTCTCAGTACCTGGCTTGGTGAAGGCCACTTAATGGATGAAGCCTTTGCCTGGGGGGCACGGAGCAGAATGCAGCTGCGGTTGAATTCTGAGGATGGAGCTGTTTAACATCTCCTTGTAATCTGCACAGAAAGCCTTGCAGGCCTCGCTTCAGGAACTGACACTGATGTTCTCCCGCACTGAAATGTAAACCCAGTTTGCTCAATGTGCCCTTCTTCAAATATTATATGTTTTATTCTCAGCTGTGTTTTAATTGAGAACATCCAGCAAGGCTGTTGACTTTAATGGGACGATTCACATGAGTAAGAGTTGTGGGGAACCAGCATTTGTGAGAGCAGCTTCAAAAGCCTGTTGGGATAATTGATCTGACTGTGCCCAAGCCAGTTAAATCTTCAGATGCGACACAGACAATGCAGACGTAAGAGCAGACTCATTTATTCTAGTTCTTACAGTGGTAGCAGTGGGAAACGTCAGGAAAAAAGGTGGTGCATACAGCATTAGTGACTTCTTTGTATCACACAGCTCTGCCATGACCAACCAGACACAACCACTGTCATGAGACTTATTTGCTACAAAATTGTACATTTTTATCTCGATACCTACAGACTGTATCGTGCCCACCTCTAAACCAAGCACAGAGCACGTTGGCAAGAGTTCTCTTCCTGATTGGCAAAAGGAACAAATTAAATCCCATCTTGCTCAGCTAAAGCAGCTTTTGAACCGAGCAGCCAAAGCATTGATTCCCCTTGGTGACTTCGTGCAGGTGAGCTATAATCGAAGCCAATTGCACAGAATACAAACTGTCAGAAAAAGAACACCTCACATAGTACAGAAGGACTTCCTGTCAGATGGAAAATAGTAATTTTCATTATTCTCCTCTTTCATTGATCAGAAAATTCTTCTTTCACTTTCAAGTGCGATCCTTTGCTAAGCGTTACCAAGCAGCATATTGTTTGCAACAGAGCCGAGATCATAAGTTCTGTAGAAAAGTTGGCATCTCTCATGAAGTCTCATACTACCTTCTTCATTTCAAAGTGTGCTTCCCTCTCCATTAACATTCATGGATGATTTTGTCTTCCTACAAAGATGTTATAAAAGTTGCTGTGTATCCCCAAGTGTGAATGGGTATGTCTACATCTTTGAGTCAGTGACACACCACCCCTTTCCATTTTCATTTTTCTGTCTAATCCTCAATATCTCCAAGTCTTTTTAAATCGTAGCTAGTTACAGGATTTAACATTCCCTTCTGATAGAAAGAAATTCTCGTGCAGAGACTGTAATTAGAAAGGCTGTGCTGTGTTCTGTTATTAGCAGGAATTGTGATTTTTGGAGTGGTGGGTTAATTGCTAATAACCATATGCAATGCTTCTCTCAAGATGTTTCCCATTACAGTAATTAACTTAGCAGCTGGGGTAACAGACATTTACCATTTGTCTTCACAGTATCCCTGATTTAGGATTGTTCCAAAAACCGATTTGGACTTTGTTCAATTCCCAGACACGAGATGAAAAAGAGGGATGCTGAGAAAGAGAGTTTTAGGAAAGAAGTTGCAGAGATTGTACCTGTTTTTGAATGCAAACTCTCCATCAGGGTATCCTCAGGACTTCCAAAGTTTGCTGCAATAGTCTTTGACTGGGACTGCTGTCTTCATTGTGCCAACCAGGTGGCAGAACAGCAAGAAAAAGGACATTTTAAAAAATGTGTTGATACCTGTGTTGCTCAAAACAACAACTTGATTAATCTTTAGCCTTTTTGAAGATTTATTAATTGAAAAGTGCAGAATGTATTATTGCCAACTCATATCCTTAGCCTCAAAATCCCTATGGGTTGTGATTTTTTTTTCCTTGTTTTGCAGTCAGCTTTACAGATATAAACATTTTTAGGTAAATACTTCCTTTCTATGTTATCTCATTGGAGTTCCTTCCTACACAATAAACAGAGCCAGGCTAGAAATACAGTAATATTTTTAAGCATATGGCTAACCTGAAACATAAGAAGAAAATAGAGGTGGCCCACAAAGCCAGACCACCTGACACAGCAATGGCAGCTTTATGGATTTCATTCATTGACTGAACGTGTTGAAAGGATTAATTTTTCTTACAAGATAATTTTAAAGTCTTCTAGAAACACAATGCTAGATTTAGTCAATTTTTAAGTTTGTTCTGGCCAAATGAAGGATGTTCTGTACAAGACCATATACAAGAATATTTGTTAATACCCTTGAAGATGTAAAGCAGTGTACTAAGGCAACTTTCTCTGTTGCAGTGAATTGGCGTTGCTCCACTGCAACGAATGGGGGAACACTAAGTTACAGTAACTGAGGATCTAGCCTGTACTGTTAATTGTAATTTTGGACTTACTTCAAGAGGTACATTTTCTAAAGCAGCTGGGTAAGACAAGAAAATTAAGTTCAAATTATTTTATTCAACAGGAAGTAAAGGCAGTACATAAATAAATACTTGGTGTAGCAGTAGGTCTTAAAAACATATAATAGCTCTCTGGCACTGCATCATTCCCTGATATTTTTCCCTACAGCACATAATAGTAAGTTTCTGATAATAGTGCTCACAGACAGTTTTGATTATAACCACTTGTCAGGGAATGGATAACTAGGAAAATAACACCGTGTTCAACTGCATAAAATGCTGCCTGAAATACATTGATACAGTGATAATTTCTGCTAATAGAAGCCTCCAAACCCCAGCCATTAGCTCAGAGTTGAAATTCCTGCTTTGTTTCCACCAATAGGTTTATCTCGGGTGTGAATTTACTGTCATCATCCTGCCTGTTCCCTTGTCTGGGGCTGGAACTAGACGATCTTTGAGGCCCCTTCCAACCCAAGCCATTCTATCATTCTGTGATCTCTTCTATTCCACCCATCCAACAGGCAGCAACTCTGCTCTCCCATTTGCCCTGAATAACAGAACTGCGTGTTCTCATTGATGTTTGGGATTCAGGCTGAAGAGAGGGCAGGAAGGGCTGGAAGAGAGGAAAAAGAAAAAGGGTCTGAACAATTTGACCCCAGCGCGGTCTCTCTAAAAAGGAAAAAATGTTAAAGTATTTCTTTTTGATAGAATAAGTAGAAGTCTATTGATATTCAAGTCGAGAGTGTATTTCTGTAGGGAGCTATTACATCTGATGGAGAAAATAAAATGTTACCCACATTCACAATTACTTATACGAAGGCCGCTGACCTCATTTCTTAGCTTTTCACTTTAGCATTAGTTAACCAAAATCCTAGCAAGAATGAACTATTGACAATATAATCCTGAAGTATGTTTTATGTTGGCAGGCAATAACAACTGGGAGCACTTTTATCTATTTCTGGATTTGGAGTAATGACACTCCAATGAGCAGCTAATCCAGTGTACTTACGCACATTCAAATTAAAATCACACATTTGGGAGACCTGCATCTTCTCTGACCTACACAGGTGAGAGCCAGATGCAACCGAAACTCAGCAGAGCTATTCCAGCTGCATTGCAGTACAAAGAAAAGAAGTAGGGTCTAGAAACTCCAGAGCAATGCACTATTTCACACAGCAGCGCAAATATCACAAAATATTTTCTAGGATAATTTTTTATTTTTATTTTTAACAATTCTTTACCAAATTAATTTCCTTTGGCCATCCTATGGCCCACCTGAAAACCTGCAAACAGCTGAGCAAGCAATTTGTTCAAATATTCAGTGGAGTACCTGTACAAATATGTGTTCACAGAAATCAAATTTGAGGAACTCATGCTAGGAGTGTTTAAAAGCTCATCAAGTGAGGAAATGCAGAAAGTGCCTTGAGATTATCCCACCAGTCACAGGTAAACGACACAATCTGATTTTCAAATATTTTTGGTCTACCCAAAGGGTAGGAAGTTTCAATGTGCTATTCTCTAAGAAAATTGAAACAAATAATTGCAAAAAATATTAAAATAAGTTATAAAAGAGGTCTATTTCACCTAGTGAATTATTCAGTTAGCTCATAGTACAGCTCAGTGAGTGTCAGGGCTGCACTGGGACCATGAAGGGATGAACTCAGCCACACAAAGCAGGCAATAGCAACACTCCAGCAACTACTGCATGTGAAACTACAGTCTTAACAAGGGATAATACTTCAAGAGCTCTAATTTATCCTCTGGGGTAGGCAGCCCCCTCAAAATTTGGTTTTAGATGTTGGAACTAGTAACTTTAATCTACATCACCAAAAATGCAGTTGCAAAATATATCAAAGAAAAAAAGTGCTCAGAAGTAGAATTCTCCTCAGGGTTTCCCTGTCCCTTTGGAACTGCTTATATATTTCAGATGTGAGCTCCTTGGAAAGTCTGTGTTTTCCTCTTTGTCTAATACAGTGCTGAGCGTATCACTGGCACTTAAAATACTAAAAATTCAAAGGAATAAGCGTTTTGTTGGTTTGCTTCCAATTAGGAGCTCATGAAATCCCAGGAATACACTTTTGCTCAAGTTGTCACAGAAGGACCAAAACTCCACAGTGTGTTTCTATGTATAACTGAGTATAACTTTCCCCTCTGTTCTGCTGACACAACTAGATCACACTTCATTCTCAGAAAGATGTCAGAGCATCACTTGGCCATTTTTCCCTCTGAATTATCTGCTTGTCTACTGTCACCATTGATCTCTTAAGTCCTTGACTGAGTAATCAGTCAGACAGCTAATTAATGTAGTGGCTTGGAGGAAAAGAAGGAGGGAAGGATGAAATAAAAGAGATTTTTCCTTGTTCTTCATGTTTTCACTGCCTTTGAAAGATGCCTTACATGCAACATAAGGGAGACTTGTCTGCGTTTTTTCCTTCCAAGGTGAATTTACTACAAATGTATTTACCAACCAATAACAGAAATCAGGAGAATTTCAGGGAAATTATGAAACTCGAATCCAAAATCTAAACAAAAATTTGAATATTTCATTTTAATTTTTTCCCTATTAACACTTGAGGACAGCTCTACATGTTTTGAATAAGTAGCAACTGCAGGAGCTGACCCATATTTTCACTTATTCTTAGAATTCACTGTGTTTTAAAATTCAGATAATTTCATATTTCCCTCTTCCTCCTGGTCTACTTCACATTTTCAGACAAGAATGAGCCATGCGATCTAGAAAACCAAAAATCTATCTGCATATGTTTTTAACCAAAATGGGTCAAACTCGGATGCATTAAAATATTCTTTGAATAGCACTAAATTGACTTTGGTATGAGGTTAAAAACATGAGGAAAGGGAATCCCTCACATGATATTTGCAAGCATCCCTCCACACTTTCTGCCTTAGTTTCAGCTGGGACAGAAGCTGGGTTAAACCACAGCACTTCCCTATCAAGAAGTAGTAACCAATATCTCCTAAAATGATAAGTGAACTTTAAAGAAATTTAACAACAGATACATTCTGTTACCGTAAGCATAGATACATGAAAGACACAGAGGATTCTCTTTTTTGTAGTAACTATGGTACATAAAAAGATTTTCATTTCCTTTATTCTCAAGAAGTCATAAGTATCCTTGAGCAGCTCTTTGAATACATCGAGTTCACCTGATATTGCTTGCACATATATATAGGTATTTACATATTACAGGGCAGGATTTCAACATTCTCGTCTACAGGGAGTTGATGAACTGAAAATGGTTTAATAAGTTTTCTTTTTCAAATCTTATGGGAAACGGATATTAGCATCAGCACTATTTGTTGCTAAATGCAAATAAAATCATTCTGAGTACGGGAATTACGCTGACCAAGCTTCATGAAACAGCAAGCACAGGACTGCAGCAAGAAAGTGGCAATTAAATATTTCACACATGCCTGCGTGCCTGTTTATCTACAGCTTAACAGGGTGTACCGCCATCATACCAACAACAACAAAATGGTGTTGGAATGGAATTCCCAGCTAAAAATTCGGTGCCAATTATTAACTTCTGGAGAAATACACAACGCTACAAAGACTTACAGAAAAAGTGGGATGAATATATAAGGGTCAAAAGCACAGTCATCACTCCAACAAAATCAGCGTTGAGTGGACTAAGTACTGGAAAGCAAACACGCTTCATTAAGTCAAGTATCAATAAAACAACAAATCAAGCAGCTAGATATACACAGGAAAAATGCAATGTCATCGCTTGCAGGCTTTTTAGACCGGCCTCAAAACTCATCTAAAAACCAAAAATTTCTGAGGGCTATTTCTGAGGGCAACTTGTAATTAAATATTCATGGAAAGGAACAAAGTTCCAAAATTTTATGAAGGAAAATCATGCCAAACTAACTCAATGTTATTCTCTTATAATTACTTTTTAGATGCAAACTCTAATCTGCACAGGCTTCAGTGAAGCATTTATTGCATGTGGAAAATTATTATTTTAACCTCAAACAGCCTAGTGCACAAGAAAAGCTAAGGAGAATATAATTGTGGGTTGTGTTCAGAAAGGAACTGTTTAGTTAAGGGAAGTTCACTAATGATTCTCTCAGGGATGAGTCTTGGGGAAAAAAGTGGTGGCATCTCTGCACATGCACAAGCAATCGGTACGGCCTCGTCATGTTTGCTGATGAAAAAGCTTGGAGGTATTGTTGAAGAGAATGAGAACATCATGCTGGAAAAACAGGGAGAATTTGAGGCTGGTTGGATGAAATCTGAAAATACAAGATGTTAGATGATACAGCTGGGGACTAACAGCAATCTTGGCTGTATTTGCCAAGGCACACAAAGCAATAGAGACAAAGGGTGACACAGTTCTATAAATGACTACGTAAAAAGTTTAATATGCTCCTAAAATACAGTGCAATGAGGAATAAACACATACAGATCCCAGTAGGAGACCTTCTGAGATCCCAGATACAATTTTGATTATTCGGGAGTGTGAACGTGATACAGGTATGGAATGGGGCCTTTAGGATGAACAGGAGAAAAGGCAGCCGGGAAATGGGGAATAATTTGATCTGTTTAGATGAGCAAAACTAAGGCTTGTTTAAACCAGCAGAATGAAGGTTGGGCCAGGAGGATGGATAGCTGTGTGACAGCTCTCTTAAAGGGGGTGGGACAGGATAAATATCAGGGACGTGCAAGAACACTGGCAAAGCTGAAAGACAATGCTGGCATGAGAACAAGCCAGACTAAACTACATACACATATGTTTAAGCAGGAAACTATGAAGGAGTGTTTAAGCATTCAATAAGAGAGTGTCTAGAATAGCTTCCTAATACAAGCAGTAGGAAAAACAACAGAAAAAGCTAGCTACATGGTGGAACTTTATAAGTTCATTAAACAAATTCTCAAATATGTTTTTATGTGATAACAGGGAACTGGATTTGGTCACCAGGTGATGCCTTTCAGTCCTGTGTTCCTAGCTGCTTTGCAGTCTTTTAATTAAGAATCCTATCACTACAACCATAGTGCGTTACAGCCTGAGGTACAAGAATAACACAATGATTTGTTCTAGTAATTCATGTGCTAAAAATGAGGTTCTACTGTAAGCAGCTACAAGAAACTGCTTCCGAGGTTGGAAAACTCACTAATTTTTAATGACTTCCAACAAATGAACCTTTTGCTTCTGAAAATGGGAACAGTCTTTTTGGTTTATATTTGGGCACAACAGAATCCTGAACCTTGCTTGGGGATTCTTAGTGTTATGCTGATATAGATAATAAAAAAAAACCATGGCAAACAAACCCCGAAAGCATGCTATAAAGTTTCCCCTCAAGAGGAGGGAGATACATTTGCCTTTTAGATCACACAAAGACATCTAGAGGCTGAATATAAGCAAGGGTCAGCTATATTTTCAAAACATATTTCATGCACCCATCTCCTTGTGTGAATCACGGGTAAGCACAGCAGCCGTGCCAAAACAGGCCACTGTTGTCTGAGCTTATTTGCAACATTATTGGAAATGGGCAATGGTCAGTTTTCATAGTCTAGCTGGAATTAGAAAAACAGAGCAAGTCAATTTTCTCCTTGGTATAGCAGCACCGTTTCTTGAAACCATATATTGACTGAGAAAGCAAATCTACCAAGATTGGCAGTGGTAGGTTAACAGGAGAAGCAGGCAGGTTCTATTATATCTCCATGCAACATCAGCTAAGCAGCCTCCCAAATTTTCTTTACAAGACCTTCATCTCCAGCAACAAGGCATGCAGGGAAAAGTCTGGCTGATCAGCAACTGCAAAGTTGATTTTGTGGCTCTAAATGTTTGCAGAATGTACTTTTGACCTGGATACCATTTCCTAGAAAGGAACAAAACCTCACTCCTACTGTGTCATTCCTTGCAACAGCATTTTTTCCACTTTGGTTCTGAACTCTGGGTAGGAAAATATGACAGAAACATTTAATTTCACGAAGCTGATATGGTAGACAACGTTCACTTAACATCAATTAGCTTTTATTAGAGCTGGTAATTTGAACCAAGGCGGTAGGCAGTTGACATTCAGAGCTTGGTCCAGACATGATATGGATAAAGGGGGATGGCTCTGCAGCTCTGCTGCTCCTCCTTGGTCACTTAACTGCGGGTGTGCTGAACTAGGTTGCAGGCCCCCAGGACATCTGCTCCTGATACTAGAAATCACTGCCACGTGCTAAAACCTAGTTTGAAAAGCAGTTTCTCTTCATATACATTTTCTTGTAATTCTCAGCAAAAATGGAGTTTGTTTCCTGAATTGCTACAATGCATCCTGGCTGCTGGAGCACTGCAGAACTGAAATCTTCACCTTCAAAGAGTATTTTTTATTTGCTCTCTTTTACATGCGGAACACAACAGTGGTTGTGTTCAGACACGTATTATTGAGTGACAAACTGTTGTGTCCATTTTAAGGCTTCCTTTCACCTAGTTAAAAGTCAGCACAGGAACTGGAATTTGAAGGTTCAGGTATTAAAGCAAAATGGGACGTTTGCTCTCAAAGCTCATTAGATGACCTAAAAGAAGTCATGAAAAGAGCTGTAAAGGCGGTCAATTAACTTCAGGCTGTTTAGCTCTCTGAAAAGAGTTGCAGCACTGAATCTTGCTGCACTAGAAAGAAATGGGTAGATACTCAGCATGTGTCAGCCATTTTCTATAAGGAAGCTATTCAAATTATCCAATAGAAAAATACCAAAGACAAGAACATATCCTAAATCTCACCTTTCTTGGGGCTTAAATACTGGCCTGTGACAAAGACATATCTATTACATGTATGACAAAACTATATCCTTCTATAATTTGCAGTCTGAAACAATCATGGTAGCATCAAAAAAACACTTGATAAATCCGCAACCTTTAGAAGAGGAATCAAGACCAAGTCATCTCTTTTGCAGGTCCAACCACACGCTATATGCTTTTGTTGAGAATAATTTTAAGGGATGACATTTCGAGCGATGGTGCCTCCAATCTTCCCTTCTGTCTGCAGAAGGTTGTGTGAGCCTCTCTTGCTCATTTCTGGTAAAACAGGCTAGAAGAATCAAGAAATTGAAAAAGGAATTAACGAGAGGTGGTCTCTAGTCCTATGCTGATGACAGTCTGGACAAGATTTAATTAAATTAATTGTTTCTCTTCTTCAAAAGTTTCTATCTGACAAGAATATAGTTGACAAAGGGCTCTGTTAGCTGCTCTTTGAGAATCAAATAATCACACTTAAAAGCAATAATCAGTATGACAAATACTCTACAATGGACTATTATTTTCATACAGATATTCTGCATTTCAGAGAAGAGGGATACTTTTAAAGAGAGAGGAAATAAAATGTTTATGTCTCAAAAAAAAAAATCAAGAAAATGCTGAGCAATTATTATGAAGAGATCATAATAAAAATTTTCAGATCGTTAAGGGGTCAACACCAACATAGAAATTTAATTCACCTGAGCAAGAGCAGTAGCTAATGATCAAGATTCATTTAGAGTGAAATTCAAAAAGTCACTTCAGGAAGTTCAGAATTTGTGTCGCTGGCTCCCAGAAGGAAGCCAGTATGGATTTCTGTGTCACTTCTGCTCTCAGATGGGGACTTTCCCTCCTGCCCAGTTCAACAAGCCACTGAGCCTCAGTCTCTGGTGAAAGACATGACGCGATCCAGCAGAGCCACTGGCCTACTCCAGCTGAGAACCAGCTGCTCGGTGTCTCCGTATTATATCCAGAAACAAGAGGCTTCATGCAGATATAATTGGCAATTACGAGGTCACATTAAGTGGTGTGTAGTGAGCTATTTAAATACATCAGAGGTAAGTAAAATGGATGCAACAAATAAATCCATATCAGGTGAAAGGCTGTCGTCATGCATAAGCAATGAGATAAAAATATCATAAATCAGCTTGCTCTATTGTATCACATTGAAATTTCAGAATGGTTTCAGCAATGTGGAAGAACAAATGAAAGGCAGAGCAATAAAACTGTGCTTGGAGCATTATTCCTTGCTGGCGCTGGATGAGTTTACTGCAGCTCAACAGTGAGCACAAAAGCATGATCAAAACCAAAAGGAACTCTGGTTAACATGCTCCTACTCCTGTCTGAGATGCAGGTTTTCTGAGATGATATAGGTAAGGTACATTGTCATCAGCTTTGAGAAAAAAAAAATTGACAATAGATGAATGCTGGAGTTACAGACAGAACGACTTCGTAAATGTGGACAGCAGACTGTACTCTGTCTTTTCATGCTGTCATGTTGCTTTGTTGATGTCTCTGTTTTAAGATCAGCTCGCTCCATGCATCACCAATTGTCTTTTGTTTTCTCGCAGCAGGGAAGGCTCCGTTAATCCATATGTCACCGCAAAAAATTCAGGCTTCTCTTTGATAGGAACCAAGCATGACAGCAATCTATTGAAAAGGTGTTTGGGACTATCATTTCTTCCAGGCTAATTTATTGACTGGGTAGCTTTCAAAAATTGTACTTCTGTTTCCCAAGATAATGAGCTGAGATGGGACTCATGGAGGCCATGTGAGCACACTGATAGACTAATTATGAGAAATAAACTAATAACAAACTATCAGTCTCTAGAAATCACTAACTGCTGTGATATGCCAGTCCAAACTTCAGAGAGCATGAATGCTTCCACCCATTCCCTGTTGCAATGATTTTGTTTTATAAGCCTTAGACATGTAAAACAAATTCCTAACTATGAAGCCTTTGACAGATCTGGATGTCAAAAAAGTGCCTGATCTTAGAGGTGAGGGCTGACAGACAGCTTTGCTGAGCTAACGACAGTTTTAGCCCCGTGGTCTTATGGGGCAGATGCTATCCCATTAGTATTTAGTTAAGGTTCCAGAATCCACAGATTTATAATTCAGGGCTGGCAAAACGAAGCATCCATGCAAACAAAAGGCCTTTAACACACTCCACTGGCCAACCTTTTCCCAGGATACTTCACTTTAAGCACATACACCACAGTGCAACTGCATAAACAATACATCTTTCCTGCAGCATTCATGGAATAATTTAACGATTCTTAAGAAGCAGTTTCTGTCACTCCTGTTGTCATTTCTAGGGCAGATAACGGCCAATATGCAGCTGCATTTCGACTGTAGAAAAAGCACACTAAAGAAATGTGACATAGGACATGTGTCTTAGGAAATGTGAATTACCTGAACACAACAAAACTCCCAACAACCAAAATACCTACAGTCTTACCTTTCAGAAAGGGGGACTGTGTTCAGCTTCTGCTGAAGCTGTAGAAAAGATTGCCATTGCCTTTTCCAGCCCATTTTTTAACTCCTGGGCCCTGAAGATGCTGTTATAATACACAGAGTTTTACTGGCATATTTGCAACATTCAAAAAATAGGTATTCAAAAAACCCTTCATAAAGTTTTCCTGCCTTTAGGTGTAAACCCAACAGGACTTTTTATGATGGCTGACTACCTATGCTCATTCTGGAGTAATCAGCTATAAAAACAGTTGAACACTGGAAAGCTCTGGGCCGTTCTGTGTTTACGATTCTTTTCAGGCTGGCACTTTAAAGGCTGACCCTGAATCATCCTGACCTTCGCTTTGGTGCTGAAATATCTGTGCTTTGCATTCTCAAGCAAAGAAATTGCTGCCTTCAGATGTTCTTGACCTCGTTCAACACATTCCTTGTGCCTTTAGTGATTTGCTTTTAGTTGCTAATGAAGCACAGTCAATGAGTTTAGAGATGACAAATGAATGGCAGAAGTTGCATTCCAGGAGCATTTATAATTTCTTCTAACAATTAAGAGTTCCCTTCTAGCACTATGAACTCCAGATTGCTGTGTGTGCTCCATCTTTTGCTTATATTTCTATGAATTATTATGTGATTTCTACAAACACATTTCAGCATATTGTACTTACATCAACACTTACTAATGCTTAGCAAAACTTCTGACAAATATGGTCTGCTCTGGGGATGTAGAAACAGTGAAAATAATATTGAGCTACAGAGTCATCAGTATTTTCTAAGCCCTATTTTCTCTTTAGCACAACAGATGTCCATTGAAAAGAAAAATATGTTTCCAATGCAGTTAAAATTACTAGGATTTTTCCTCCATAAACATCTCCCTTAAAAGCTGTTCCTGAAAAAGTGGGTGACCAAAAGCCCTGTTTGGAGCTGCCCTAGTGAGTTCCCATGCACACAGACTTCCACTTTCCTCTCCAGTTTGAGCAGTTCTAATAAACATGGGACTGTGTGGTAGTAAAATTTCTGTTCAGCAGAAAAGAACAGATGCATTTTTATTTGTGAAATAAAACCTGGATTTTAAAGGGTGAAATTCTGAGCCATAAATAATCCTGTTGTGCTACAGCAGCCCTCTTACAATACATTTAAAACCAATTTGCCATAAATATTTGTGTGCAAGCCAAAAAAGCAGTCCAAGTATACTAAAGTGATACCTAGTAGGTCACTTCTAACTAGTGCAGGTCAGACAATTACCTGTTGGTTTCAATTAAGCTTTGCAAAAACACCCCTGTGTCATGGCGTGCCAGGAAGAAAAATAATGAGGCAACAGAAACCAAAGTGCTTCACATACAGAACAGACTTGGGGCTGTTGAATCGAGTTTGCACTGAAAATAAGCAACTCACCAGCACACTAAGGATAGCAGGTCAACAAAAAACAAGATGAAGACCTGAGGTGTGGGATGGTAGGGAATCAGAACGTGTTGTAAGGCTTGCCAGAGACAGAGCCCAGTTTCCATCAGCTGTGTACAAGCACTTCATGACTTGCTTTCCCTGAAACTCCAAGGTAATAAGCACAGGAGATTATCATTCCACTTGGCACTTCTTTAGCATGTTCATCCTGGAGATCTCAAAGCACTTCACAACCTTCTGGCAAAGACTGTCTTGAAGTTCTGAAAAAGTTTCCTGAATCTTACTAGCAATTTATGGGCAGGGAAAAAAAAAAAACAATAAAAATTCATGGAAATCAAGAGTTGCTTCCATTCTATTAACATCTAGGAATATCCACACAGACGAGCTCAGATGTGAAAAAATATACAGTGAGAGATAAAATCTTTACAGTATGAATAAACAACACATGGGAAGAAAAGAATGTCCCTTCCCAATTTAGAGACAACAAAAAGGCATTTATGTAATGTGTCCAAAGTAAATCAGAAGCAGAGACAAGATGCTTGGAGCAGACATCTTGAGGCGTGTGCCAGGATTCTAGCCACAAGTATAGTACAAGAGAATTTTTTGTTTGTTTTTCCTCAGGGCATGTAAGTAATACATGAAAGCGTATCAGCTGATGGGAAGTACAGATGAACATTAACACACAGTTATGATTTCTTATTTAGTGACATAGTGAACATCTTTGAACCCTGTGATGAAGTCTCCATTAACTGGGGAAGGTTTTTGTCTCTTTATTATTCATCCTCTCTATTGGCTCTGAAATAATACTGAGGACATGAGGACAGCTGTCTCCAACTAGCTTTTATTTCCCTTGAACAGAACCTGCTCTCAAGCCAAGTGGAAGAAGAGTGTCAATACAGTACATACTACTTTGTAGAGCACAAAATGCTGTTGCTTCAGTCACACTGCTTGTGTAAAATGGCAGAATCTGCCCAGTGCAGACAGTAAGATCACAATAGACAAAAATCTTGTTTTACTTAACTCTGTGCTAAATGGTCACACTCTGTAGACAGCATGCCTTGGTGACAGCACACCAGCGAATCCAACTCCAAATATACAAGTCAGTTTAAGCCAATAGAATCCAGATGTGCTTTTTAAACCAGATTTTTTTCTGAAGCTGTCAGAAACTAATGCTTTCTAACAGTATAAAAGCACTGACATATGACAGCATCTTGCAGGGCAGATACAACTCACCCAGTGAACAGAACCCACTTAGCTCTACAGGAAACCTGGGACGCACAGGAGAACAAGGGGGGCAGGGATGGGTGGGTGGGGGCACTGGCTTTGCACAAAGGTGCAAAGGATGGATAGGCAGCACGATCCTCTCACAAAGATCCATAGGACCAGAAGGCTTTTTCAGGTCCCATCACCTTCATGTATCCTCATGGAAGACATATGCTGCCTTAGAGAACTCTCTAAATGTTTTTTTTTTTCAGGAACTTTCAATGTTTAGGCGTTATTTCAATCCCTGTAGTTACCTTATGGAGGAGCAATGGAAAACTTCTCATTTTATTGAGTCTGAAATCTAAAACAGAGTGCTTTTGCTCTCGAAGGACTTAGTGCGGTCAGAGAAAAAGGAGGCAAAGATAAAGGCAAGGCACTTGTCCTTCAGCTCAGCCACTCCCTGAGCCAGAGCTACGGCAGTGCCCACCGCTACCAGCATACAGGGAAGGCAGAGGAATTTTACAAGCATCAGTAACTTGGTGCCATCTGGTGGACAGACACTGGAAGCCTACAGCACCATCTGCGGGAAGGTTACTGAATATTTCCTCTCTGAACGAGGTTCTGTGACAGGGACATCTGTGCTGCTCCTGCTTCTTCTGTGTCCCACAGGAACAACACACAAGGCTCCAGGGTGGTGTGAAGCTCTGAAACATCACTGAGAATTGCCACATAAAACCATGATTTCAGAGTTATGCGTGCTTGACCCTTAGCATAATATTCTGAGCAGTAAATCAAAGCAAGACACTTGCTGTTGTTGTTCAGGATTCAGAGAGGGTAAATAGAATATAAATTTCAAAACTTCATCATTAAAGATCTAGCTACATTGAACAAGAAGGAGGGGAGGAAGGAGGAATCTCACTGGTTCTGGCTGGAATGGCAGGAGACAGGATTGCTGGCAAAAACCCCATGTCAGAGAGAAGCACCAGATGGGTCACAGCAGCTTCTACTGCAGTGACCAGAGATGCTCTGCTTCTGTTGAGAAATTCACGCACCATTGCCATCCATGGACTGTAATGAACAAACAAGATGTAAAAATTAACACATCCGAGTAGTCCTAAACCAATCAACCCGTCATGACAACAAACTTAATAGAAGGTAGAACCATGCGTACTAATCGGGAGCCAGAAACTTTCACCACTTTACCACCGGTCTGTACTTGTAAGAAATATTTCTGCTACGGTATATTCTCATTACAAGTTGTTAAAATTGGCTAACAAATCTGCTGCTCCCTCGTAACGTGTTATGTGACCGTACTACAGCCAGTGTTTCTTGTCTCACTAGAAAGCAAAACTGTTTCTCACAAGCACAAAGTAATTGGGGCAGTTGATCTGCGTACTGAGGTTTCCATTCACTGGCATGGTAACAGGGCAGAAAGGATGGGCATGTGTTCTGGATCTCTTTTCTAAACAGACAGATTGCTTGAGAAGGCGGTTAGCAGCCCAACCGTCAAGTTCAAACAAATCTTGCTCTTCTGGGACAAGTGTTTTCTCAAAAAGTCACATTATGGAGTGTCATCCAGCCTCTGTGAGCCCTGAACTAGTTGTGGAACTAAAGCACCATAGATACTGTAATTCCCACTCAGAAAACATGGAAATTTATTTTCCGTGAAAAGAAAATCCTACTTTGTTTCAGACCAGTCCACGTGCCTCTGATATTTACAGATAAATGTTTGTGTATTTGGCTGTAGGAGATGGGTAAAGAGGGTAGGCAATCCTTACTAATCCTGAATGTCTTCAGGAAATCCTATAAAACATACTTCTTGAACTAGTTTCACTATTTGTGCTGGAACACACGAACAGAGCCCTAAAAGACAGAGGATGCTGACCGGAGGAAAAAAGGACTCAGAAAGTTCAGTAAGCCCACTTGGACACGTATTTCCAAACATGGTTATGATAAATGCAGGAAAAATCCCATCTTTTCATGATGAACAAATCAAGAAGGGGTAGGAAACTTGCAATGTGATCTAGTCTATGGTCACTATTTAATCTACTTCAAACCACTCAAACTTCATTTATACATCCCAAAACACACACAACTCTCTTTCCTCAAAATACCCTACAGAAGTGAAAAATAAGGAGCCCAACTTCAAAAGCTCCTCCACTCTGTAACAGTAGATCAAGAGTATTTTAATTAGAAAAAGATTCAGACTGCATATTCCAGGTCTAGCTCTGGACTCCAAGCTGTTCCAAAATGCAGTTTGGCTGTTGCATTTCAGCAGGGGCCTCTTACTTTTATTGTGCAAATAAAGATGAAAAAAAAAAAAATCTCCACTGTAGCATTGGTGTGAGTCCAAACTGACAATAAAGTTACTAGAGTTTCTCTGCATTTTCTCTAGCCGGAAGTTTTAACACTGCATATCAGCATTAGTCATACATTGGGTTGTAAGTCGACTAAAAACAAAGGGATCACGTATTAAACTGTGAAGTCAGAGGAAAGTAAAAGGGGAATCTTAAGTACATGATATTCAATAACCCAATGGTGAATTTAACAGAACCAGCATGTTGCCCTAGAAAACTGTGTGAAGGCATTTCAAGGCTTTGTTTTAATTACATAATGCTCCTCACATAGCAGCTCCTCTTCTGAGGAGTGAAGACCCGTGTTAGACCTGCGTTAGCTGTGTATGCGTAATTCATTTGAGTAGGAATCAAATCAAATGCACTTTAAATCAACCATTCTTAAGGGTAAGAGCTCAGAAACTATTTTACCTAACTGTAACCTTCAGATTTGGACATTTCTGCTGTCTGAAACTGGAGAAATACATCAGTTTCCTGAGTGCTTGTTTATTCTATAGATACGGTATGACTGCAAAATCCATGCCAGTTTGTTGCAACTGCCTTCTCCATTCTTTGAGACACTTTAAATATAAAAACAAGTTAATCTCAAGCAACCAGCAAGTTAACATGAGTCACTGCAGAAACCTGACCATAATCAAACATTATTTTACCAAAATTTGACGGTTCACTCTCTTCGTGGTTGATATTCCATTGCTAAAATATTCAATAACGTATTTTGATTTTCAGTTATTTGGGTTCCTTAACCCCTCAAAGCAAAACAGCTCTACTCCAGATGTACTTTAATCTTCCCACTGTTTCTGCCAAATTTCTGTTTTCTGCTTTCCATTTGCTTAGTGCTCTCATCATAAGCAAAATGTCTGTGTCACTTCCTCCCTATATGTTTAGGCTTTTCTTCAGTCATGCAATATGTAAGAAGGAAACACAGAGACAATCCAAGCTCTTTATGGTTGCTATTTTTAAACATGGAAACTTCTGTGGGTCTCAGTTTGAAAGGGAGATTCCTTTGGAAGAGTAATAACAACAACATGCTAGAAATAACATGCATGTACAGCCACTCTCAAACAACCTTGTGTCCCTCCAACATGTGAGCATAAGGGAGACTCCAAAAAGCACAAAATATAGAAGCTACAGAGAATCAGGTTCTCAGGCATACGTGGAACTGCAGTGCTTTGGGATGTGTGCTGATATGAATGGACTGCCAACGTTGACCTGCTCCACCAGGTTGCTGGTATCACTTTTCTTCACCCAGTATCAGTCTGCTTATGGTAAATGCAGCTTTCCTTGCCTGCCCAGCACGATTAGTGCAGGTGTAAGGCTAACTGCCTTATTAGGTGCTAATTGAGATGATGTTTCAGCCTTTCTCTAACTGCCCTCTCCCCTCTCCCCAGCCTTCCATTGCCTTACACTTTCAGGAATGCAATTTCTGAGATTAGCATCCTCGGATAGCTCGCTTGAACCAGCCAAGGACCTGCAGAGCTTTACAGAAAACAGCAGGCAAACACAACACCCTTGGCTGATTACAGCATCCTCATTTCCTGAGGAAACCAAACTAACTAAAATAAAATGAAAGCCACACACTGAGCTGGACTTGATGCTTCTCAGAAGCTGTCCATCTTCATGACCAGAGAAGAAAGTCTGATAACATAAATGGGTAGATTGGACTCCAAAGGCTTGTTATTTATTATGCAGTAATTTCATACAATGGTGCTTAATAGCAGCCATCGCACTTCTTTATTCGCCGTGTAAATGTGCTGTGTAAATGCTTGTAAAACCTTACGAGCTCCATTGCCTCCAAGCACTTCCAACTCAGACGGTGATTAATAAATCACACTCATGCACAGTGTCTCATGTCTCTCCCCACCCATCCACTCACAGCAACGCTTCTCTTGGGCCGTGTCACGCAGAGAGCTCTGGTGGCTGAGCAGTGCTGTCGGGGTTCTTTTGGAAGCTGACGGGACACAAGTTCCCTTGAGCTGCACCGGGGATGGAAGTAACTTACTTTTCTCACCCACTTTCAGTCCACCGCCTGTTGCCTTCCTCTCCCACACTCCCTGCCTTGTTATTGCTGCTGCCGAGCTCCCACAACCTCATCAGTGACTTCTTAATGTCATTGCCTGACCTCTACGGGGCTTTTTTGGGGAGTGCAGCCGCAGCCTGCCTTGGTGCTGGATCTCCCGGAGCACCCGCTAGGTGGCACCGACTCTCTGAGATTCCTCTTCCCACCCGCTGTGTATTTCTCCCCTTTGCTCCAAGTTTTCTCTTTTTGCAGCGTTTCCAAACACTGAGCTCATCGGTTTTAATCACTGCAAAAACAAACAGCTCCTGGGATCTCTTTCCTGAGCTTACAGTGCTGCACGGATCCAAGCCAAAAGACAAGCCACGCTCTCACAGACAAAAAGATCCATTTCTGATGTCATTTCTACACCAGTTCTAGAACTTTACTGGTATGGTCATTAATTACTCCTGTCAGGACATCTTCATATAAAGGTTCCTAGAGTCTCCTTGCTTTGTCAGCCTCACTGCTGTGGGTATGCAAAGTGAAGCTGAGCTCTGCGGGTGTTGCCCTTTCCCTGCAGCTGGGAACGCTGCAAGGGAACTGATGTGGTGGTGGCTGAGAGCTGCATCAGGCACCCATCTCCCAATAAGTGTGAGGAGGGGGAGAAAGCTCTGCACAAAACCCCTTGGAGGGAACTCCTTGAAGTTGGGTGTACAAAGCCCTGAGGAAAGGAAATATTCTTTTATGGATCAAAATTACTGCTGTGCATCTTTTCGAAAACTTGACCTTAGCTTACTCTAATATATACAAAGAAAATAAGCTCATGAAATGCTAATATAGGCTGTAGTTGTTGTTTATTTGTTTTGGTTTTATTTGCTTGTTTGTTTTGAGGTTTTGCTTTTATTTTTATTTGTTGTTGAGAACGCATTTATAAATGGAAAGGCTGGGTAAGGAATGTAGTTGCAAACAAGAGCCCACCAAGGCCATTTGAGTTTAGGACAGCCCTGTGAATCAGACCTTGCCTCTGCAAGATGCACACAGCTTTCTTCTTTCTCTTTTCTTTTTTTTTTTTTCCTCCCTTTGGAGGTGGGGGGCAGAGAGATGCTGCAAAATCTGAAGAAAAGGGGCTTAAAAACATGGGACCAGTTGGGGATCTGAAGGTACAGCAAGCATGCAGCTCTGTTAGGAAGCTATGCTACATCCCATTGCTCCGTGCACCTTTTGCTGAATCTATACAGCATCTCCACTGAAAGCTCTTCACAACACAGGTTATAAAACTGAGGATAAATTACCCGAAGCTACATGACCACAATACACAAACTCAGCCACAAATCACAGCAGGCTGTTGAGATGAACATCATTAAGGCAGCAGCTGGCTCAGTCCTATCGCCACCGAACCCTACAGCAGCACTGCAGCCCTCTGAGGTCAGTGGGATGCCACGGGGAGCCTGATGCCATGCTGCAGGGAGCTGCTGGGCTGGCATGCCATAAGGGTTTCCCTGACAAATCACTGAATCCCCTGCCCCAAAGAACTGCAAGATAGAAATGGAATCAGACAAAATGCAGCTCAATGAGGTTTTTTCTGTAGGTTTTCCAAAAAAAAAAAAAAGAAAAAATTCTGAATTTATAAGAAATGAAGCAGGTTTTCACTTGAATTAAGGGCTTCTCTTGTTTGCCAAGGGCTCCTTGAGCTGCCAGATAGCCTTTTTCAAACCAGAGCCCAGACACTGCAACCAGTCTGTGTTTGTTTAAGTGCAACCACTCCTACTGAGTTCAACAGTGACACTTGAAACACAAAATGTTACAAATCTTCCAGGAGACAAGATCAAGTCTGTCCTAGTGGCAGGCCTTCCCCAAATTCAGCTATTTTCTCCTCTACTCAATAAACTTCTATGCTTCCAAACAAATCAGTAGCATTCCTTCACACTAGAACTAATTTTATTGTACAATGTAACAACAAAGCACTTACGAGACTAATGATTAGGACAGTCTCAGTTTGTGAGAAAAGATTGCATGCATTTTTCTGGTGCATTTGAGCAGCACAATAGCTAGAAGCAACCTAGCTAAAACTGAAAAGTACAATCCATGGATAACTCTGAAGCTGAATGGAAAAACAGTTTCTACTTCTGAGTCCGGGAGGCCAAGATAATGTCACTAATGGAAATGGCAGTCCTGTGAACACAAAAATGAATGTGAACACAACTGTTAAACTTCTGACTGTGTTTGAATCTCATTTGAGGTTCTTTATTTACATTTCTTCTGATTTTATGAATAGATTCCTGAGTGCTTGTTTTCTCTCCTTGTATTTCTCTAGAAAACAAACAGTTCTTTCCAAAGTCTGCTTACAAGTGCCATTTCAGATCCTTAAAAAGCCACAGAGATGTCACAGATCCCAAACATCAGTGAAACGTGCATTAGTTCATCAGTCACTGTCCTTATCTCACAGTGCCATGATAGTGGGAAGATTTCTCTTTCCTGCAAGGTCAGACTGTTTCACAGCTGCAGGATATCAGACTCTGGCTTTTATTCAGTTGCTGGAAAACCAAAAGATCGTGAAAAAAAACAGACTTGTCCCACAAGACTGGAAAAAAACAGAGGATGGAACAATTCAAAATTTGCTGAACTACACACTCCTCCATCTGCCATGGCCTCCAGTCTGGGCAGCCCAATGGGAAATGCACCAGGAAAATGTAATCACCGGGGATTATTCTGTGTATCAGAAAAAAACAATGTCTGCAGTCAGTGTTCCCAGGTTTAGCATTTCCCTCTAATCCATACAATATGGAGTCCAACTGCTATCTTTTGAAAGAGTGGAATGGGGAAGCCCGCTTCCCTCTCAGAATTTTTCAGGTAGGAAACAGGATTCCCCAGCCTCCCAAATACTCTACCACACAGAAAACCTGCCAGGCTCCTGTGTAGAAACTGTTCTCCTTCTACGTGCGTGGTGCTCCCCTAAGAGATTCTTCCTGACTGCTCACAGCTCACCCAGGGCACAGACCTGCGTCTTTTATGTGTAGCAGCTCTTACTGCATAACACATCCACCTGCATGAGTCAGACTGAACAGGATCATTGTTTGCGTTTCACTTAGTGGTTCAGACTGATCTGTAGTATAAACAGAACAGAACCAAAACAAAGATCCCTGCCTCAGAGCACTTCTGTGCTGTGCAAATAACATGCTGTCAGACAGGGGCCTAGTAACTAATATATCATCCTGTTAATCAGACAAACATTCATATTATCAGTACCACTCAAATGTTATTTTCCACTTTGTAAAATGCCAGCCCTTAGGAATGCAGGGGTTTCCAGCTGCAAGTCTGGTGGACCATTTCCTAAAGTCACTTAGTGATTTAACATGTGGTATTTAACCGATTCAGGATCCAAATATTTGTTTTAAGCTATTACTATTGAATTGTTTTTATGGTAGCTGTCGTCTTGAGAACAATGGGGCATATGGGCATATAAAGGTACAGGGAGTTTTTTTCTGGTGATTGCAGCAAAAGGCTGACTCAGATTCCAGTGTCTCCACACAAGAAGTCAGCCATCAGCTACGGTACAGTGAGAACTGAGGTACCAGCAAACAAATGCCAAAACTGTGCTGGCTGTCCAGTTTGGGATATCTTACATTGGATTTTTTTCATATTACGTAACATAGCACCTTCTACCTCAAAACATGGCCCTCCTTGTCCTCATCTCAAATTAGGACATCAGCCAACAGACTTCAACTGATTGCTTAAGTGCACACTCAGACACAGACAGATATAAGAAGTCTGGTTCAAGTGACTTCCCCTCACGTCACAAACTGTGACCTCAGGCAAGGGTAAGTTCAATTCTACCAGGAGAATCATCTCTTGAAGTCCAACCTTTTTATTTCTTCAGTTCCTGGCAACTAATGTATGACACTGAGTGTTAAAACAATCTTTGTGTGCATTAGTATGCCTCAGTCACAGGACAGAAACATCACTCTTGCCTAAACATCTGCAGCTGGAACATACTTTGTTGCTGGAGAGGTGCCTTGCCAGTACATTCCTTAAATTTTGGCAACCAAATGATTGGATGCAACATTCACTGTACATTTCTATAACTTTAGATCCCCAACTCATAAATAATAATAATAATAATAATAAAGATCTTCTGTCCGATCTATTTAACTGCTGTGTTCATTGGATCGTTCAGGAAAAACTCACAGCTATTCACTGACCATTTTTATTAGGAAAATGGTATCCCTAGATACAAAATAACTGAGAAATGAAGCTCAGTAAAACTGACAGTGACAAAGTGAAAGGAAGCACAAGAGAATTACAGTAAGAGGGAAAACAAACAAATGAAATGGACAAGAGAAAAACATGCAGTTCTGTTACGGCCAAACTTCTTGAGCTTCCCATGTCTTGTGGTTGATAGTGAGATGTTCCAAAGAAATGGGACATCTCCCCCCTGTGTAGATCCTCTGTTATCCAGCTGAGTCCAAGCATGTTGCCTCTCTTTCTCTTAGGGAACTTATGGGGTTACTCTTTACATATTGCTCCTCTAATATCTCAAAACCTGTATGAACTTAATTTTGCTCAACGTTTTCCTGACCCAGTTAAATCTAGCTGGAGTTGGCCAATGACTTGGCCAACAAGGGAGAAATTGACATACAGTTTGATTGCATCAGCCTCATTTGCTTAGGAAACCAAGGTAAAAATGAGAAAAAGATAGTGTGCATCAACATCTGCCCATGAATTCCCTGCTGCGAACTCTGAGCATGTTTCTTGTGGTACAACATGGCTCAGAAAGCAGCCATCCCCCCTCTTTCCTAGATTGTATCAGTAACTTATTCAGTAATTAGTCAAAGTAACATTTCTCTCCTAGCAACTAATGTATTATTTTTTTAATATCTTACAGCTTCTTTTAGGTCCAAACCTTTCTATTTTGGGACTTTCAATTCAGATTTGCCTAATAGCTTCACATAATGGTCCCAGGCACCCAATAAATTCTTCATTTTAATTAATTGGTTTGCTCATGAAGAATCACAATTTACATGAGCTGAAGATGAGATGTATCACTAGCTATTACTGAATGTAGGTAATATTTGATTAGGCAAAAGGAGAGAGATACTCATTTCCTTTTTTTCTCTGCACTTGTTAATGATATTACCAATTTCTACAGGCAGATAAATTAGATTTACCACATAATCAATTAAATGTATTTGGAGTAGGTTTTAAATAATGATGTTAATTGAGTGTTCTCTTGAATTTATGATGTCTATTCAATAGATATAAACCCATAATGACAACCAAAAGTGACTACTGCACTCAGATATAGCTGCTGGTTAGCCAATAAATGGTTCTTCAGCACAATAAGTCATCAAAACTAAAGGTGCAGACTGGTTTTATAGAAGGCAATGTAGGCAACAAGTGGACACACAAGAAATTAAACAACCTGAAGAACTGCAATTCTGAAGTATAAATCACCTTCAGTGATTTCAGCCTCAGTCCCAAAATAAAGAACTGTCTCGTTCGACGTAACTAAGCTCATCCTGATGACTCTGGTAAAGCAGCAACACACAGGGCATCTCTGAAGGGCTCTGGGAGAGGAAGAGGAGCTGGGTTCTGGGTGATGCTATGAAGCTACTGTGACAAATCTGTGAAAGTAATGGGTATTGAATGAAAATGAGCCAATTTGAAACACTCATGGTTTTGAACAAAAGTTTCAACGTGTAACTTTGAGAGTTTCAAGAAGCTTCCTAAAGGCAAGGGAAAAGAAAATGAATTTTTTTAAAGTATCGCTATTTCAAAGCATATACAATGACTTCCCAGTTGCCTAACTCACAATTTTGAACACACAGCCCTCAATCTTGTTATTAGGAAAGCGATGTATTCGGTTACATTAAAAGACAACAAATAAAAGCTTGAAACACACTTGGACAGAAGTCATACCAGCTCGTGGTACTGACTGCTATTAATTACTGGTATATGTAGAATATTTGAATAACAAATGTTTAATCCTCTTTTATGTTGTTTTTCTTTTAAGGCCAGAATAATTCCTGTGAAAAACACAGATCAATGAGTTGGATATGTGTAGAAACATAACTTTGGAGCATGTCTTTAATTTTTTGCTTATTATTACTGCTAGTTTAGCTCGAGGTGAGCAGAGTGTTTCTTTTTAATTTGTAATAAAATACAATAGCAGAGAGAACTCTAGCACTGCCAAATCTGTAACCACGCTGGTTAAGGATAGGTGCCACAAAGCCTGTCCCACCTTTCTACACACGACAGCAGCATTTGGGAACGCTGCACTAGCATAGATGGGCTGTGCACCTGAATTAAAACTCAGCAGCAGCCTGAGCTCAGCTCTTGGGAAAATCACTTGTGACAAAAGTAAAGGAATGAGATGGCATCTTCACTGATGACATGGATGAAGGGAAAAAAAGTCCACCGTCAGCAAGTTTGCTGATGATACGAAGCTGGGAAGAGTGGCTGACGCAGCAGAAGGCTGTGCTGCCATTCAGTGAGATCTGGACAGGCTGGAGAGCTGGACAGAGAGGAACCTTATGAGGTTCAACAAGGGCAAGTGTAGAGTCCTGCACCTGGGGAGGAATAACTGCAGGCATCGGTACTGGTTAGGGGCTGACCTGCAGGAGAGGAGCTCTGCGGAGAAGGACCTGGGGATCCTGGTGGACAGCAGGCTGGCCATGAGCCAGCAGCGTGCCCTGGTGAGGTCACATCTGGAGCACTGTGTCCAGAGCTGGGCTCCCCAGTACAAAGAAGACAGGGAACTGCTGGAGAGAGTCCAGCGGAGAGCCACAATGATGACTGGGGCTGTTCAGCCTGGAGAAGACTGAGAGGGGATCTGATCAATGTTTATAAATATCTAAAAGGTGGGAGTCAGGTGGATGGGGCCAGGCTCTTTTCAGTGGTGTGCAGTGACAGGACAAGGGGCACAAACTGGAACACAGCAAGTTCTGTACAAACATGAGGAGGAACTTACAGTGAAGGTGACAGAGCACTGGAACAGGCTGCCCACAGAGGCAGCGGTCTCTTTCTGTGGAGGTATTCAAACCCGCCTGGACACTTCCCTGTGCAACATACTGTAGGGAACTGCTTCAGGGGTGGTTGGACTGGGAGATCTCCAGAAGTCCTTTCCAACCCCTGTGACTCTGTGTGACTGTGTGTGACAAACAGAAACAAACCAGGTGCTCCGTCAGACAAATAGGCTCTTTGGGCCTTCTCAGGAGGAGCCCTCACCCTGGTTCACCTCAAGTCCCGTCGCACACCTTGCCACAGCCTGCCACCGTGGCCACACCTCGACACACGCCCTGTCACGCCCGGTCACTCCCTGCTCCCCCCCAGAGCCGCCCCGGGCCGCGCCGCT